>JAQISU010000168.1:610000-1207500 GCA_029339505.1 Unio delphinus | reverse complement strand
TACACATTCTCAAAATATGGGTTGTGTGCTGATGTATTTCATGATCACATTAACCTGCTGTTTAATTAACAATTTTTAGACAAAAAAGAATTCACCATCGTTTATCAAGGGACAAAATATATTGCTCGACAAAAATGTTATAAAATAGACAAATTAATGTTAACAAATAAAATTTTGCTTGTCCATCATTTACTGTGCTTTTTAATATAGCCATTCGTATTATCAAATATTAACGATAACAAATTGTCGTTTAATTTATAAAAAGAAACAAAGAATCAAATATCCAATGGAAAAAAGAATACAGAAACAATGAAAGAATAAATAAATAAAGGTATGACTAAATACACATATAAAGCTTTATTTACTTTCTGTGTTCTTTATATTTTATTTTTTTTCAACAAAACTGCGTGTTGCCTTACGTTTTTACTTACTGATGCATATCATTTTATTACAAAAATGATACTCTTGTTTGCGATCATCTGATTTACTTTCATACACTAAAATATTCCAAAAGATGATAATCATTTACCTGTGTATTTCAGTAAAGGTCACTGTTTTCTTGTGTCATTTATGAAGCTGTTTATATCCAAATTGTGTGATTTGCCACATGCCACATGCCTGACTACTTTACTTTATTTAAATGTCATGTAACTAACAGCTTTCTCATTACTGGATTTGTATAGATGACATTATTCTACCTGTGAACAAAATACTCTTGCTGAATCTTCAACTTTAATTGGGCATAGTTAAGCTTTACCAGAACTAGAGTAAAGGCATTTTAGAGACCACATTGTTCACTAACAAAGGAAAAGTGAGTCTGCATTAGAAGTTTTACGCTTTTAAGATGCATAAACGAGATCACAAATCCTTAAATTTCTAGGTAAAGTCTACCTTATTGTAACTTATTACGAGTGATGTGTTTGCTCTTTTAAATAAAGCGACGACGTGGTTGCGTCTAACAGTAACGTGTATACTTTTGTATAGGTTCCAGCATTGTATCCTACGAGCTTGCATCAGATCATGTCCGCATTATATGATATCTGGACGGATCAGTCCCTAACCACCCACCTGTATTTGCAACTGAGAGAAACCTCCGGATGATAAATATAACCAAACTAATGCATGACATCCAAACAAACCTAACAACTTGCTTACCTATCTATAGCAGTGATAGGGAACAGCTTCGCACTGTTAGAAGAGACCGCCGTAAAGAGAAGAGGATTTGGCGCTCCACCAGACTTACTATTCATAAACAAATCTATGAAGCCACTATGAAACACGTCACATAGTCCATGCTCACTACGGTAGTAAGATCACGGAAAGTTAAGCTGCAAAGTGCTCTTTGGGATTACTAACAAACTATGTCAAGGAACAAATGTACACCACTTCCAACCTTCTCTTGAGTCGACCTTCGGGCCTTGTTTGGAATTTTCTCCCATGACGAAGTATAAACCATTAGAGATAAGCATGACAACACAATTTTAAATGGCATGTCATCATAATAAAGTTACGATAGAATTTCTATGGATTTATTACGTACAACCGTGATAAAGAAGGCGACAATGTGAACTTGATCCAATTCCAACATCACTTCTACTTGAGTGCTTAGAACCATTATTGCCTTTACTAACTGATGTTATTAATACCTCTGTCTCTCTCATCCAGAGAATTGCAATCATTTTTCAAAACTGCCATCGTAAAACATCTGCTGAAGAAGCCAAAACTCGACCATAACGGTGTAAAGATCTACCGCCCAGTTTCTAATCTCCTGTTCATATAAAAAGTCAGAAAAAGTTGTTCTAACACAGCATTTATCTCATCTGAATTCAAGCAGTCTTTATACCAATGTGCAGTCTGCATATCGCCCTTGCCACATTACTGAAACTACTCTTCTGAAAGCAGTTAATGACATTCTCTCTGCTTTGGATAGCGGAAAGAATACAGTTTTCACCGTTCTTGATTTGTCTACAGCATTTCAAACAAGAGACTGTGATATATTACTTCACTGTCTACAATATGTATTTGATATTCACAATACCGACTTACAGTGGTTCAAATCCTACTTAGTCAACGGGACACAAATTGTGTCAGCAAATGGAATACACACCAGCCCAGTTGATCTTTGTTGTGGTATTCCACATGAGTCTGTTCCTGGACCTGTTCCATCATTGTATGCACTCAGCTACTCTCAATTGTCTTAGATAAACATCCAGTGTCTCGCCAATTGTACGCTTGTGACACCTGTTACGTATATTTAATATAAGTCATTTATATTTATTTTTATTGTCTGTTTGTTAGATTCAAGTTTGGCATTTTAATTTTTAAGATTCGTTCATGGGGGGGGGGGGACCTGTACTTTACAGAATAACCACCAGGTGTTGACCTCATTTCTGACCTGGTTTCAGAGTTGTAAACAAGCTCTATAAATGATTTTTTGGTTCCAAGGACAACATTGAGTTTTGTATAAACATCTTTCTATTTAAGTTGGGTCATACAATGTTTACGTGATTACTTGAACGTAAATTTGTTCTGATAGTTTCTAGAAGATCGCGTGACCATTTCCTGTTTACGTTAAAACAGCTATATAAATTATGTTTTGGAGCGAGCTATTCAGTAAGAAAAAATTGGGCTGTTAGAATATTAAGTTGTGTCTTTTTGAGTTATTATAACTTACCTTGTACTGGAAATTGTGCCAATTCGTTTGGATCAAGAGGAATTATTGTATTATTTATCTGGAAAAGAATTGTGCTAATAGAATTTTATTAACAAGAACTGACTTCATCAAGTGACATCGTCTTCCATATTGGATACTTCGCTGGAATTCGAACTTAGAATTATTTGGACTTCTTATTACCAGGACCTTTTCAATTTCTCTCGTGGATAATATTTTGAATTATTATGGATTAATTGTGGAATTAATTCTTAAAACCGTAAGTTTATTTTTTTCTTTTCTGAAAAATATTTGTACTCAATAAATTGTTTTTTAAGTTTTACAAGCTTGTTTTTTTCACTCTCTCTATGTTACTGTTTATTCGAGCCTTAGCACGTAACACACCTAAATATACCAATCTAGCCACCGAACTGAAAATGTTGATGCTATCATCGAAGGTGTAGAGAGGTGCATTACTTATGTGAAATCATGTATGACATGTAACAAGCTGCAGATGCATGATGATAAAAATGAGGCCATTCTGATCACAACACAAAGACTTTCTTATTCACGTCCTTTACCTCAAATAATAAGTATCAGCAACAAAAACATTAAATACACAGTCAGTACGAAACCTAGGTATTCATATAGTCATTACCCTCATATTGTACCAACATGGCATGAACATATGCAAGGCTGCATATCTGGAGCTGAGACGCATCATCTCCATTTGCAAATATCTTTCAGATGATGCCACTTAAACACTTGTGTGTTCATTATTACTTTCACGACTGAACAATTATAACTCAATTGTGCCTGGTTCTTCTCAATATCTACTCCAGAAACTTGAGAAAACAAATCAGAGCTACTCGTTCAAAGTACACCTACCCGCTGCTCTGTACGTTACACTGACTTACATAGTTCAACTACAAGAGCAAACTTAAAGACCCAATAAGGTTTCTTACCTTAAATATTTTCATCATGTTTTTATGTTTTCTAATTTCACGGTGTTGTGTTTTGTAGTCATATCACTATATATGTTGTAAAGCGCTTAGATCTTTCAAAGATTATGCGCTATACAAAATCATCATCGTCATCATCATTATTATTATTATTATTATTATTATTATTGTTATTATTATTATTATTATTATTAATGACGAAATGATCTTACCTACAATACAATATATCATCGTAGCATATGGCGGTAAGGCACGGTGTTATCATGGTACGCTTGGTAGACTCTTGCTCTCCATTTCATCAAAATCGTACCTTGAATTAAACTGTGTCTGCACTTGTGGTTGCTCAGCAGAAGACGACATTAATACATGTAGACTTGTGCAGTATTTTTAAATGAGGCACGCATCACTGGTCCACACATGTGTGAACTTTGAAAATTCAGCCCTGTCTGACACGCCATATAATCAACAAGTGGGTGTAGACTTATTTGCGGAGTTGTAATTTTTTCCGCTGTCATGCGCAGACCATACTACGCTAAATCCGGACAAAAAATAACCTTTTGTACCTTCTAGTCAAGAAACATCATTGATAAGATTAAGCACACACACATATCCATTTCGAATACTATGATTTTTTTTTGAAAAAACGCTTTTGCAGATTTGCCGAGGAATGGACATTTTCTCCTCATTTGTAAACTTTAATTTAGATTAATATAACAAGTATAAAAGTAAACAGGGGGAAAATACTTTACGTTGATGATTTTAATTGTTATATCCTAAGGAATAAAATTCACTATCGCTACTTGAGATCACGTTTGTGCAACAAAGAATTTGATTTGTAACGGTGTATATGGGACGATCGGGATGGGGTGCACAATTGAGGATTTCCATTGTTGTTCTTGTTATCTCCCTGCGAAATTCGATTTAAAGCGTCATCCCAGCGCCACATCTAGATCCAGCTCAAGGTTCTTGTTATTGTCAGGGTAGGTTTTTGTCTTTGGTACCCGAATTGCGTAACATTATACACGAAAGTACATTATCTAGATAACTTTATAACTATGCTTTCCAATACAAGGTAGAGTCATAAAATGACAATAAATAAAAATCATAGAGTTCTTGTGAGAAATCAAGGTGAGGTATATTTTAATGGAAGTTTAAACATGTGAACAAGTGAACCTTCACAATATTTACCAACGGTACCTTTAATAAAGTAAAGCTTCACGGCTTTGATATAATTTTCGTATATGAAATATCTTTTTTTACTAATAACGCGATCATTGATGCATATTTGGTTTGGTGTAATGCAATGGAATGTTCGAGATGATAGAGCTCGTTTTTTTTGATGACGTGTACTTGAGTTCAACAGAACACAGTTTGAAACATTTGCGTAATTTTACTTACATATGCCTTATATAGAAGCTTTTTGAGCGTTACGAAGGTCTATCAGCAGCTCATCGGTTACTCTTTGGAAAGAGGACGTTCCTCTCACATTCCAAAGAAAACATTAGAATGTGAACGCATTATCCAAATAAAAATGTTACCATATGTTACGTAACTGATGACTAATATGAATTGCAGGGCAAAATAGTCGTTTCACTTCCCAGCAACCTGTTTTAAACCATATAATGTTATATGACTATATTGCTAGATGAAACGTAAATGAAAGGGACTCATTATTTTTTTATAAATTATTATCTCGACTTATTAATTAATCACTTTCTCTGAACGTTTTAGATTATTTATGATTTTAGATTCGATTTGCAACATATTTCAATTTTGTTCACTTTCTGAAGTAGATCATTTATAATTTATCATTATACTATGTTAAATGCCTATCCTTGGAATACAAACAATAAATAAAGAAAATAATTGGGATGAGCAAATTAAAACAAAGAAGATAAATACATAAAATACAAAACAATTTGAAACGCAGAATCACACACACACACGTACATACATGCATACATACATACATACATACATACATACATACATACATACTTACATAGCTACCTACCTACCTCTATATACCTATATATATATTTTGGCGTGGGATTGACCCGGTATTATTTTTAATTCATACAGAAGACCTACCCTAGCTCATTGTTGTTAGCAATTGAAGTAGTGATAAAGAGATGCAAAGCTCCAAGCCCCTAGCCAGCGATGTCGACACTTAAATTACGGAAAAGGTGAAATTCAAATAAACAACAATTTAGTAGCATTTAATACCATTCATAACAGATATTCATTTCTCAAAACGAAATTAAATATTTAAAACCCTATCACCAGTTGTGACAGAAACACATTGGTGAAGCCGTCTGGACATCTCACGGCCACTTCCTTCATGTAAAATCGGAACTAGTTTCCGGAACACGCTTTAAGTTGACGGGTCACGTGATTCGCCTCTAACTGAATGCACTATATTTTTTTCGAGGGAAAAGTCCTACTCATTTACGATTATAATTTTGTCTACTTCGGCTGCTATTTTAGGCGATGTATGGAAAAGTAGTTTCAAATATCTTTGTCATCTTGATCCGAGCTATCTCTACCGACAGGATGGAGACAGCAGCGTAAGCTCAGATTTAGGTGAAACTTGGTGGATAAGAGTTTGTTAAGGTCTTAATATTAACACATAAAATTGTCTCTTGTAAACGGTAAAGAGAGCTTCTTACATAATGTAGCTAGTATCATTGCTATTCTAACAAAGATAGTAGCCTCTGTCGGAGATGACTGGCCGAGTGGTCTAACACGCTTTCCGTTACGGATCACTGCCATCTGACCTCTGTCTGATTGGGTTCGAGTCTAAGATTCGGCTAATGTACTTATGTGAGAAAGCTTGCCAGTAGCTTCTCGTGTGTCGGTGGTTCTTTACGGTTGGTTTCTCGGGTTCTTCCTCCACCAATAGTACTGGCTGTCATATATAGCCTATCGTGTGCTGAAAATGGCGTTAAACTCTACAACTGTTGTAGATGTCAGGCTGTTTCGATCTAGCAACAAATTCGAGATGGTTGTCGAACTCTCTGCATTCATCCACAACATTTTCATTTGTATTCAGAACGAATAAAGAAGGTGTAAACACGAATCCGTGTACAATATATCGGTGGATTGAACATGATATTGGAACATCCTCTAAGCAAAATGCGGATGACGTAATTCAGGCAGGGTGTATTTAGGAATACAGCGGATGCGAGCCAATACAAACCTGCTCCTATTTCTCCAATTTTCCAGCCTACCACAACTTTAAAAGCTAACAGAAAGAAGATATAGAGGTTTTCTGTTATAATGCACGATAAAATCAGAACGGATATATAACAAAATCAAGAAAATAAAAAGATGAAGTGTAGAAGAACGTTTTGAACAAAGGATATTTACACGTTGATGATTTTAAGCAGAGACAAAAAGAAGAATTGGAGCGATTTTTATAACAACAGAAAGTAGAAGAACAAGCTTTTCTTATTCATCAGCGGGAAGAAGAAGAAGCAAGAAGGAAACACCAGGAAGAAACAGTAGCAGTAACAGAGTAGAAATAAGACCAAGTACAGAAAGAGAATAGTGAAAATCAAACGGCTACGACGGTACTGTTAGATATTTTAGCAGAGTTAAGGAGTCTGAAACAAATGTATCAGACTTCTTTATCACGACCGAAAAGAAAAAGACCTTCTCGAGCTAAACAACCCAATCTATCTGTGACTACGTCTGCCATACCACCTTTAGTGATTTCTACCAAATCATTGACATGAACCACCAGTCCCGAAGTAGGCCTTGGCCTTGGCAAAAGCTCAAACCAGCTAAAGATGGTTACGTCACGTTTCTGAGTTTGTTTTGTTTTAAACAATCAAAACACCAACGGTCCTTATCAGGGCCACTCAAATCTTTCGAAAAGAAATACTATTTCAATTGCCCTAATTCAATGAAAATTCAAAATTCCTTTTTCTTTTTTTAATTTTATTTCTTAAACCCATGATGTACGTGTGAGTGAATGAGTGTGTGAGTGTTGGTTATTACTCTATAAAATGAAAACCAAGAGACACTTTCTTTTTTCCATCTGGTGTATTCTGGTACAAATGTTACAACTCAATGTCACAACATAACATAACACAAAATCACTTTCAAAAGTTCATAGGCTTCTTCTGTTCACTCTTTCTGCTTTTCAATTTCTTTACAGTCACGGGTTTTTCTTTATCTTCTTCCTCCTCACATTCGTTTCGTCTTCTTTTCTTGCTTTTGTTCAGAATTCTTCTCCCCTTCTTCCTCCGGCTCCTGTTGTTTCTTAGGGCAGTTTGGAGACCAGTGTCCTTTCTCTTTACAATGATAACAGGTATCTTGACTTTTGTCTATTCAGGTACCTTTTTGTTTTTTTCACGATCTGGACATTCTGTAGCCCAATGTTCATTTCTTCTTACAGATATAGCAAGTATCGTGACTTTTATCTCGAAAGGAGGGAGAGGCTGAAGAAAACTTTTGTATGGCACCACTCAAAGATCTAATGAGAAGTTCAACTTGTGTAGGTTCTTCCATCGTTCTGGTCAATGTGAGAGTGACATGAATACTGAAAGGTTAGACACTAACCCTTTATATATATATATATATATATATATATATATATATATATATATATATATATATATATATATATATATATGCACGGATCGGACATGAATATATAGGGGTTATGGTCTTTAAAATGTAGTCATTTGACATTTTGCAGACAAGATGAAAAGACCGCATCATGTTGTGAAGAAAGGAGAAGTCAATAATAGACAGAAACGTGATGTATCGCCTAGCACAGTAGCTAAAGTCTTGGCTCAAATTCATGCCAGTGATTTTGAAGATGACATGAGTGAGCTCGAATCCACACCCAGACATCCGACGTCCAAGCAAAGTTCACCACCCTTAGTAAACCCTGAAAAGTACTATCACATTCGAGAGACGGAAAAGCGTTCCTCTCGAAAATTTAGAATAACGGCTTACACGTACGCCGTAAAGTTTACAAATTTCAAGTCCAATGTACCTTTGGAGAATACAGAGGAGTTCATTACCGAGGTGTGGGATTCTGTGTTAGCTGCACTGAAACAGCAATTTCAAGCCAAAGAAGAGGTTCGCTTGAGACTTTCTATTCATCACGATAATTTGAAGTCTCCCGTCTGGATCGAGTTTAGCAGTCCATCACAATTAAAACCTCCCAAAGTCATCGACAAGATTCAAAATGTGCAACAATCCAACGACGATTTTCACATCGCGGATGGAAAAGCCACACTGTTCATGACCCACGTATCTCTTCCCCAGGGGACAGGACGCAAAAACGTGTTATTGGTCGACAACCTTCGCAACATTAAGCGAAGCCTCATCCAAATTAACAATTCTCAAGATCAGATGTGTTTAACCCGTGCCATCGTCGTGGGACAAACGTATGCCAACAAAAAAAACGACACAGTAGAATGCAAAAGAGCCTGGAAAATTATTCAACAATCGGACCGAGCCAAACAACGAAGTGAAGCAGTACTACTCTTACAGCAAGCGGGGATATCCCAAAACACCCCTTGCGGCATTCCAGAAATGCAAAAATTGCAAGACGTCTTAGCTCCACATTACATTTTGAAAGTTCTCCCTCAAGAAGTGCGTGGACCTCTTTTGTTTCGAGGCCACAATTTCAAAGACGGAAAATACATTCACGTTTATCATCACGATGAACATTTTTATACAATTACCATCATCACTGGATTCCTGGGATACAGCTACTACTGTGAAAAATGTGACTATGATTATAAACATCGAGAACAACACAAGTATTGTGGATCGAAATGTGAGGGATGTTTGTCTTCTCAACCTTGTCTGGACAAAGGACAAGTACGAGTGCATTGCCCTGTTTGTCAGCGCACTTTTGTGAGTCCTACCTGTTACCAACAACATTTGAAGATGCAAGGTTCACAGCAGAAAATTGCTTGTCAACTGCTGAGATTGTGCCTTTCTTGTGGACAAGGCATACGTACCAGTAATGTCAAGTTTCACGTTTGTCGAGGGAAGAAATGATGTCACATTTGTCACCAAATCGTGGAATTGGAGCTCGAATTCCTCATTCAAAAATACCAACCCCCAACAAGAAGATACCCAGAAGAAAAGGAATTGTATCTTTTTTGATTTCGAATGCATGGAAGAGACCGGTATTCACGTTCCTAATTTCTGCGTGGCTCATGGAGCGTGCCAGAAGTGCATCCAAGAGCCTATCTTTAGTCATTGCCCTCAGTGCAGCAAGATTCCTGGAGGATGTGAAAAAATCTTTCGAGGGTCAAACACGTTGGCCGATTTTGTCCAATGGATTGCAAACACCATCAACGAAACGTGGAGTCCAGAAGTCATCGAACGTTACGGAGATTGTCATCGCCATGCCACGGTAATGGCTTACAATTTCTCCGGATACGATGGGCAATTTCTGCTCAGATACTACATGGAACAAAGTACGGAACGTCCTAAAGTGACTTTAAACGTAGCCAAAATCATTTCTATGCAAGTAGGACAAATACAATTTAAAGATTCAATGAGTTACTTGGCCATGCCTTTGAGTCGCATGCCTTAAACGTTTGTGTCGTACTTGTGCCGAAACGTGCAACCAAGACCAACCTTGTCAGCACACCCAGGAAGAACGTGCCTTTACAGGAACGTGGGTTAGCGTAGAATTGTTTAAAGCTCTAGACCTGGGATACCAACTGTTAGAAGTGTACAAAATTTACCACTTTTCCTAGACACAACAATACCATAAGGGCGACGAGACACAGAAAGGTATTTCTGCAGACTACGTGGATGCCCTTTTAAAACTAAAACAAGAAGCTAGCGGTTATCCTTCCTGGTGTGACAATCCTGAAGACCAAAAGATATCCAAAGAAAAATATCGGGAGCAGGATGGCATCACTTTAGACCACATCGAGAAAAACGAAGGAAGGCGATCGTTTGCCAAAGTGATGTTAAATTGCTTGTGGGGTAAAATGGCACAACGACCGTCTTTACCCAAGACGGAGTATTTGTCCGATCCTTCCCGCTACTTCCAGATGATCCACGACAAAACAAAATACATGAAACAGGTGGAAGTCATTCGTGAGGACTTGATCTTAGTCAACTACGAAGAAGAACTAGATTTTGTAGAAGCCGACAAATTTGGAAATGTCATCATTGCGGCTTACGTGACAGACCACGCTCGTTTAAAATTGTACGAAATGTTAGAACTGTTAGGAGATTGTGTGTTGTATTTTGACACAGTCTGTTGCATCTACATTCACCGACCGAACCAGTGTAACCCTGCCATCGAAGGAGACCGTTTAGGATCCTGGACCGATGAACATCTTGACGACAAGATTCTATGTTTTGCAAGTGGATGTCCTACAACTTACGGCTACGAATACCGAGACCCACAAGGGGAAATGCACACCGAATGTAAAATTGAAAGGATGGACTCTCAATTATCGCACCAGTCTATTGGTGATCTTTAACGTGCTTTAAGAAGCCTTACAGTCTGGACAGGATGAAACGTTTAAGTGACCAACCGCGAACCGCACAAGATTGTCCGTTTACCCAAACACCAAATCGTCAGCCGACCTTGGGAAAAAGTCTATAAAATCGTGTACCAGAAAAAAGTACGACTTTCCAATCACTTCACTCTACCGTACGGTCACGTCAAGATTGGGCAGCATATAAAAAGGGAACATCGTCCAAGACCAATAGTTCATTTGTAACTACAACGACCAAGCGAAAGAAGATGATTCCTTTTAAACATATATTATTCAAATTTGGGGCTTCTCAAGTGGAGTGAGATGTTAAACATTGCGATTGCAGTGATGCCAGACGCTGAGACCGTAGCGATTCATCATGACATCCTGAGAACTTTGCTATGACTACTACCTCTATATCTAACATGGAAAGTGATGATATACGTGTTAAACATGAGGGATACGAACGCGCTGCCACATGTTATCGTGGACTCCTAGGAATTTCACCGTACCTGCATCGAACTGACGTGAGGAGAGTCGAATATTCGTTCCCTACGAGCTTGCATGAATACTGTCACTTTAAAAGTTGATTCCAAACCTTCAAAGATAAATGGAAACAAAATATATGCCTGGACCAACTCCTGAAGAATTAGCCACGGTCGGATTTTTCTACCACACGAATTGCAAGAGAAGATCTACAAGGACGTTTGGCAGGGACATGCTAAAGAAAAATCTCACATGCTAAAGAAAAATCTCAATGGCTGACTGTAGAACTTTTGTGTCGTGAAATTCACAAGAGAAAGTGACAAAAATTAACCAACGTGTCAGATTTCTCGAGATCAAGTCTACCTTCCACAGATTCAAATTTAGTTCGTTTACATCTGAAACTTTTTAGATCATTCTTGACCTTTACTCTGAATGGCAGTGGCTCTAAATTACACGTTATATTAATCACTTTCGCTTTTGGAGAAGATGTTAAATCATTATGTGCAGAAAATACACACCCATGGTCTTCGACATATAAAATTATAAAATAGAACTACCATGCCACAACCTTTATCACTTGTGATAAAACAGATTCCGTGGAAGGATATCAATGAGAATATTCACACGGTGAAGGATTACGAACACTTATTACAATAACTATGTCCCATTAATTGGGGTCGACGTGTAGTGTGTGTTCAACTTTTACGAACGGAAGCGGTGTACAAAGATGTGTGTGTATCTTGTGATTTACACTCTCATTGGACATGTGTACGTGACTGGAAAAGTTGGTGTTTTGAGGTTTGGACAAAAGAAGCATCCCATTATCCTCAAGCGTTGTAGTCGTAAAATCCATCGTCGAGTGAAAAAAGTCACTTTCAAACCTGTGTTAGTGACAGTGCTAGAAGAAGAAAAAGAATCTGTCACCAAGGGCAATCACCCTGTTCAAGACAGGACTGTCATGGACATTCCCCAACAAAGACCCTTCCAAGGTGACACCTATGTGACTGTACCCCATGTAGAGACTATATGAACATTACACACTACCTCTAGGACACCTTGGTTACCCAAACAATGTTGTACAGAAACTTGTTTATATGCAGCTTTGATCGTTTCCATGTGTATTTTATTCCTGTACTTATCCATTTGGCTTTTACGTATCTTTGTCTTTCGTGATGTTCCAGTTTAAACATGCATTGAAATAAATGTGTCTTGAGAAAAGTATAAAAACCTTTTGTCTTGTCTGTTTTTGTGTCAATAGTATCATACTCTACACTACTATGGCTAATTATACTATTTCTACTCCTTCCTCCTCGACATTCAAAGTCATTGACGAACACTTAGATCATGCTAGTTGGGAAGCCTTGTATCTTCGTCATCCTTTTAACATGTTAATTGCTGGACTGAGCGGTTCAGGCAAAACCGAATTTGTCACCTCAACGCACCGTGTGGTGTTACAAGGACTGGCAATCGGCATACAGCCTCTTGCAAGAAAGTCAAGGTGATTCCATTGTGTTTGTGGAATGTATTCCTGGCGAAGACGATAGGATCGTGTCTGACCCTATTTAAACTCATTTGGTCATTTTTGACGACATGTTGGGGGAAGACGAAGAAGAAATTAAACTGTAGTTTACGCGCAAAGGGCATCATCGTAATGCCAGTGTCATTTACATTACACAAAATTTATTTCAACAAAGTAAAGCCCATCGTACCATTAGTTTCAATGGTCAATACGTAGTCTTGTTTAAAAGTACTCGAGATAAATCGCAAGTGCAAGTCTTAGCCAAACAGTTGGGAACACCTTGGCTGACTCATGCTTACGATAATGCCACTCAAACTCCATACGCCTATTTACTCGTGGATTTAAAACCCACCACTCCCGATTATTTACGATTTCGTACTCATATGTTTAACGACTGGTGTCAAAGTATGAGGACCTGTCGTGTACACGTTCTCGTCGTCGACATAACAACATGAACCACTAAAAAATCAACAAACACCTCGGTCACTTAGACCTTGTCTCATACATCGTCATCATGACGTCCCTTCAGTCTCATCTTCCCATCAAATTGATTCGGGCCTTGTACGGTATCAGTCGCGAAAAAAATCAACAAATACGTGCTCACGTCTTAGAAGCCAGTCTCAAAGAAGTCTTACGATGGCTTACGGTGACAGCACGTCAAAAACTGCAAGGCATAATTCACATTCCACATCAAACCAAACTTTTTTGACAGAAACAAAGTAGTCTTGACGCAACTGGCTGATCCTCGCATCGACACTCAAACCAAAAAGCAAATCATTTTGACACCTGGAGGTTCTCTACAAGGTGGCATCATTCGTTACCTTTTAAAATGGAATCCCAATGCCCCCAAAGATCACCCCAAGAAAAAAATCCAAAGGAACCCCCACGAAAAAGAGTAATTTTGCCAAGACCAAAACACAGAAAAGGAAAAGTCCACAGAAAAGAGCTGTCACAGGCAAAAAAGGCACTTCGGCCAGGACGCAACCTTACCTATGTAAACCACGACCTGCAACACCAGTGACCGCGTTTCCAGTAGCCTCAGGTTCTGCCACTTCTCCTTTGCGGGTAATGCCAGCCAAATCCAATTTGACACCCATTCTCCCTAATTTGATGAAAAATTGGAAATCTGCGTCTCCCAAAACGTCTCCTTCACCGGTGACACCCTCTTCCACGTTAGCGGCAGTAGCGGCTGCTCACAAAGTACCTGCCCCCAAAGTCAAAGTCCAAGAAAGATCTGGCATGTTAAAGAGTTTACTGGATTTGTCCAAACAAGAACTGTCCCGATTTAAAAAAAATCACTTGAGGACCAGGACGTAAATCAGTATTTTCTGTGCCACTGCTGAACACCCAATGATGCATCCTCAAAAGTGTGCACACCACAACCCTCGTCGTTCTGCTGTTCAAGAAGGAAAAGGAAAAAGAAAATCTCGTCATCATACAAAACGCTTAAAATGCAAACATCGACGTCATCATCTCAAAAGACGTAGTCGTTTAAAGAAAAAGAAGAGTCACCAAATAAGAGTCTACTTTGGTAATTTTGGGAAACACATCGTTACCTTTTTGACGAAGCGCTAGTTCCCAAAAAAGCAGATAAAAGATGGTGTGTACCAAGTCTTTGACGTCATTGGTATTGTGGAACGAACAAGCAAAGATGTCACCTCACAAAAAACAATCTTATTCACCCCACAAAGCAGCGAAAATGAAAGGACTACCTCCTCGTTTAGCCACACATTGACACGTTCTTCGTAAAATGGCTCAAAAGAAAATACCCGTCCGTCAAAAGAAAAAGATGTTGATGCCACGCGAAGGACTTTTTGTTCCTAAACAACTGATGCTACTTATAAATCAAGTGATGGCACAACAACAAAAAAAAAAGATAAAAGGGTGTGTGTTACAAGTTATTGACAGTGCTATTGTGGAACGAACAAGCAAAGATGTCACCTCGCAGAAAACATTCTTATTCACCACAGAAAGGAAAGAAAAGGAAGGTTCTACCTCTTCGTTTAGCCAAACACGGAGACGTGTTGTCCGTCCTGACCAAAGCCTCTCCACCATGCGAAAACAAATCATTAAAACGGCCTCCAAAGATGTCACCGTGTGCGACGGTTGTTTGCATGTCTTGAAAGGCACAATACCTTTGTCTCCATACCAGAAAAAAATGCTTAGCCTTATGCGACACTTTCTTCGTCCAATGCTCCAAAAGAAAATACCCGTTCGTCAAAAGAAAAAGATGTTGGTGCAACGCGGAGGATTTTTTCCCTTTCTTCTTCCTGTGTAGGGAGGATTAGCGAAAGCCGGCATGAGTATATTGCCAGGTTTGGTACAAGGGCTGGCACGAGGGATATCCCAAAGTTCATCCTTCCAAAAGATAAAAGGGACCCATGGAGCACCACGATCTCAGACGTAACCTTTGCAAGACCATGAAAGGACGAAAACTGACTTTAGTCACTTACAAACGATGGATGGAATACCATCGTTGGTAGGAACAACATACCCCCATCTACCACCCAATCCTGATTTGACCGAGATGTCCCAATTACAACACGAATTGCAATCCTTGATGCATCGCCACCATTTGTCCGAAACCTAAAAATCGCAAAAGTACGGTCTATTCTTACAACGACTACATCTCTTTCATCGAAAAGCTGTGGAACAATCAGCTCTACCCACTCTGACCGATTTGAAGGCTCTAACGAATAGTCCGTCGCCTCACAATCTACAGCGGACAAGACAGACATCACCCCACCATTACCCAAGGAAGAACCCAATGATATCTTTCAAAGTCCAACCGCCACTCCCATTCCGAGTAAGATTGCAGGTTTCTGCACTCCACAACGAGAAGAACTCAAAACTTGGGTTAAAAAGATGATGGCAACTCCTTCTTCGACAGATGTGAAAAAGAAAGAAAGGAAACCAGAAGTGAGTAAAAAAAAGAAGACCAAAGCTATCCTATTACCACCTACACCACTACCACCACCACCAGTACCCTCGACGTCAACTCATGTGGCACATCGGACACGTAAAACCGTTTCCAAACAACCCCCATTTCGTCCCACCCGAAGCAGTATCATCGAAGAGTGGGTGACTTATTAACAAAACCATGGAGAAGGTATTAGCCAACATTTACTACGATATAGCCCACCTGTAGGTTACGGAGGCATTCAGAAATTGTATCGTGCTGCAAAAACTCGCCTGAAGAAGCTCCGTTTACCTGAAGTACAACGATGGTTACAAGAACAAGCTACGCACACTTTACACAAACCCTTTCGAGGAAATTTCACAGAAGTCGCACTCAAGTGGAAGGCATCGATCATCAATGGCATGCCGATTTAGCCGATGTCTCTCATTTAGCTACCTACAATCGTGGCTACAAATGTTTGTTTTGTGTCATCGACGTCTTTTCTAAATTTGCCTGGGTCGTACCATTGACTTCTAAATCGAGCGGAGATTTAGTACGAGCTTTGCAACTGGTGGTGAAACAATGTGGTCGTCACCCTCTTTGACGGCAAACCGACAAAGGCACCGACTTACTGAACCAAGCTTTCCAATGAGAATTAAAGAAACGTGACATTCATTTTTTCACCACCGAAAATCCTGGAACCGAAGCCAGTATCGGGGAACGTTTTCAACGTACCTTGAAAGAACGCATGTGGAAATATTTTACGCATCAACATACTCTCAAGTACATCGACGTCTTACCGCACTTAGTCCAAGCCTACAGTCAATCTTACCATAGAAGCATTGGACGTACTCCACAAGATGTGAAATCAGACAACGAAGTGTTTTTGAGCGTCTGTTTGGTACCTCTAGGACGATGGCTGTACCCAGGAAAGGTGGAGAAGTGTTAACCCCTGGAGATTGGGTTCGCACTGGCAAAACCAAACACACTTTCGACAAAGGTTACATACCGAACTGGACCACCGAATTGTTTCGTGTTACTGGACGAGTGCGTGATCGTCATCCTACCGTCTATAAATTGGAAGACATGAACGGAGAAGTATTAAAAGGAACGTTTTACTTGCCTGAGTTACAATGTGTCACCAAGAAAAGAAGACGACTTGTACGACATTGAAAACATTCTCGAACGAAGAACCCGTGAAGTAGGAAAATGTCGTGTCAAAGAAGTCAAAGTACTTTGGAAAGGATATCCTCCTAGTTTCGATTCTTAGATTGACGCTTCGCAAGTCATCGACTATAAACAGAAGTGACCATCATGCCCTTTAATACAGCTTCAGCGACCACACTGACTACTCCTTCAGCCAGTTCTACTCTGCAATGTTTACAAAAGCAGCCCCTGTGGGTGTGGTGTGGAGAACGTGTCTCTAAAACGCAAATCGTCTTTTTCTGTCAAATCTTTGTGGTGTATTGTGCCATTGGTGCAGCCATTGCTAATTTGAGTTTGCAAAAAGGAGACAAACAATTATGGACCATTTTACTCAGCAGTTGCATCGGGTATCTTCTTCCCAATCCTTCCCTGAAATACTCTTACAACGGTAACAACAGTAACAATATTGAGAGTCTTGCGTCCTACGTCAGTCATTCTCCTAACAGTCACCCTTCCAATCGCAATCCTCTTTTAGACACTCCTTTAACCTTGAGTGACTCCTCGGACAGAAGAACGTTGGAATTATAAACAACACTATTAACCAATTTTACTTAACGTTACCCAGTGACAGTTCCATGGAGGTGTTTCCTAACAACATGTTGTGCTGTTACACGGCTAAATTGCCTCAAACCATTGATTTGAATCAAGATGCTCATTGGGAAGTGTCTTTAGTGGAAATGATACACCCGACACAAATGAAAAATATCGTCAAAAATCAAAACTCTTTCAAAGTACTAGTGTATGACGAGCAATTACAAAAAGCCTTAGACAAACGAGGCATCACTGGCAGTGACACAAAGAAAACAGAGGACCCACAAACTAAAGGGACAACCTATGTGTTCACCATTCCAGCTGGTTATTATTTTAGTGGTCAATATTTAGTGACTACACTTGCTACCAGGTTCAATACTTTATTTGGTAAAGCCATGGAGAAAGCCAAAAAAGTGTTACCTTTGAGTACAAGAAAGTGGCTCGTCGTCTAATGATGAAATTTTCAGAGGATAAAATGATGGCCATTATCTTTGTCTTGAATTGTATGATATTTTAGATGGAGACCCAAGGATGGTGGTCAAGAAGAATCAAATACCATCCATAACTACTAACTTGAATTTTGAGAAATGTTTTCGATTCCCTGTAGAAATGAACCAAGGAATGAACTTGATGTTTGTATACTCCGATGTGGTGGAGTACAACGTGGTAGGACACACCTCTGTATCGTTACTGCGTGTCATTCCTTTCCACGTAAATTCTGTCGCAGCCGCTGACGCGGAAGGTGGAAATACCAATCAAGTTCATCGCGAAGTTGTACATTCTCATTATTTTGCCGTCAGTAAATCGTATTTCCACGGTATCAACATTACTATAAAAGGAGAATTGGGACAAAATATTCCATTTACCAAAGGGAAAGTCACATTGAAACTCCATTTTCAAAAACGATTCTCGAACAACTGAAAAAGTGATGTATCCTGTGTACCGACAACGAGGACATGGTTTAGGAGATATGTTTAAGTCAGCCTTTCGTTCCTTGGTCCCTGTTTTGAAACCGATGGTGACACGAGGATTGCATGCCTTAAAAGATGCCGCATTGACTCACGGCAAAGATTTTTTTCACAATGTCCTCATTGACAAACAAAACCCAAAGAAGCTTTTATGAGAGCAGGCAAAAATGTCTTGCTTCAAACGGGTAAAGAGATTTTGTGTCGACGAGAAAGTCTTATAAATGACCTGAACGGTACCGAGTCTGGCATTCTTGCTTCCCTGGGGACACAGCAAGGACAAGGCAGAAAGCGTCGACGACGACACCCTTCCAAAAGTCTCCGTACCTCTAAAGCTAGAAATACGAAGAAAAAAAAGCGCTCGAGACTTAGACAGTTTTGATTATTAAAAGTCAAAGAGAGACTAAGAGAAAAAAATGATGCACCAAGAATCTGGATCTCCTTGCCATGCCACACACGATGATGACCATGCAAGAAGCCCAAATGGGTCGAATTTTACGGATTCAGCTCCCATCGAGTTTGAAATCAAAGGGCAACCCGAAGATTACATTGCTCTAAACAGCAGTTACTTGTATTTGAAAGTGAAAGTGATTAAAACCGACAACTGCGTTCCAGGAGCCGATACCCGAGTAGTAGTACTTGTATTTGTAAGTGAAAGTAACCAAAACGGACAACACCAATCCATTAGCCGATGCCCTAGTAGCTCCCGTCAACAATTTCATGCATTCCTTGTTCAGCGATGTGGATTTGTACATGAATAGCAAAATGATCAGCAGTAGCATGGATACTTACCCTTACCGAGCGTACGTCGAAAATCTCTTGACGCACGGAAAAGAAGCCATGAACACTCATTTAGATGCTTGCGTGGTATGGGAAACTGACACAGCAGGTGATAATAAGTTTAACGACACAGCCTTGCCCGTAGATAACGATCCTCACAATGTGGGTTTTAACGAGCGTCGAAAGAAACCTCTGCAAGAACTTAGTTAGAACTGTTCAATCGTTCGCATTTGGACATGTGGTTTCAAGAGAAGTATTTGCTGAACGGAGTGGATATTAGCTTGAGACTGAATCGTAGCAGAATCGCTTTCCATTTGATACAAAACCATTGTCCAAGATGCCAGGTTATACGTTCATCGTGTGGAAGAGTTACCTAAAGTGGGAAATGATATCAGTCACACTTTGAGCAGAACCACAGCCAATTGTCCGATACGACTCGTGGAAATAAAAACTTTCACCATTGCCACTGGACTCCGATCTAAGATCGAAGATCATCTGTTCCAAGGACAGTTACCCAAACGTTTATTCACTGGTATCTCAGCAATGAAGCCCTCAACGGTACCAACGATCAAAATTCTTTCCCAATTTAAGCACTGAGGAGTATCCAAAATTGAAGTCAGTCGTGATGGCAAAACTTTATGTACCTGACGCTTCGAACCCAACTTTGCCGCGAAGAATTACTTGTCACTGTACGAATCCACAAGACAGTTAGGAACCAACACCAGTCACGGCATTTCCTACGACGACTATGCAGGAGGTTACACTTTGTGGGCTTTTGATTTCACTCCAGACCAAGGCAGCGACGAGGGAAGCAGCAGAGAGGGTGTATCGGACAACATTTTTAGACAAGTATTCACTGAAATCACGCTTAAAATCAATGAAACCAATGACATCAGACCCAAAAGTCAATGACATCAGGTCTCAAATATGTGTGTGTTTCATGGATTAGGTCCAAAAAAAAAATATGAAAAAATCAATGAAATTAATGAAATCAAAAACTTTTCAACTATTACATTTTTTGGGAAAAAGGGACTACAACATCGTTGTCACTCACCCTCTCTGCTGCTATGGGTTAACCGAATATTTGATCCAGTCCGATACGATATCGTGTTCCAGACCTTGTCTGGGGGACGAAAATCATTTATGATTTCACAAATAGACTAATTTGTAAAACCTCCTCTTGTAAATCAATCAGATTATTAGACTGGTCAGTGAGTTTGAAATTAATTCTGGTTAATGAATTATTATGACATCGCATATAGACTGGATTCACCGGAGACTCAATTATTAAAAACCCTGGAGGGGCTGTTGGTGCAAATGAATACAAAATATACCCCTGCTGAGCTTGATTTGATCGTTCTAAATTTATTTGATAGCTTCCTTCGATTACATCACATACTAAATTGAGCGCAATCACCGTTGAAATATTCACATTGAACGGAGCAATATGCCTGCCACCACCATCTGGGTCATTATTATGGGTCAGGATTTTTATTGTTTTTTTCCATGCATCATGAATTATTTTAAAACCATCATCGATGGCATCACTGAGAGATTTTTGTAGTTCTAAGAGATTATACCCTGGTAGTTTGAACGCATGAATATCTTCTACGCGTATATTATACTTCGTTGCAAATTCTGTTCTCGTTATAGGATTACTGTCACCTAATACCACTTGAATGATTTGCAAATGAAATGTTTCCATGTCATTGATGATTTTGTTGCATGTTTCTACGACGCTGATAAATTCATCTCGGGTGAGAGAGCCAGATTTAAGAGATATTAACAGCAGCGAAAAATCATTATTCATTGCTGTGAAATTTTCATCGATGATATCTTGTCGAGTTGCGTGATATATTGGGTTGTTGTACTTTTTCACTACAGTGAAAACTATCAATTCCTTGTATTCTTTATAACTTTTTACTGGATTATCAGATTTTGTCCTGTCGGTGATATAATCAGTTTTTTGTGGTTCTGGTAATTTAACGGTTTTTCCACCGGGTGGTAATTCAGGCCATCCTAGTACGGTTCTAATAGAACTTTGATAGATATCTACGACGTATCCTTCTGTGCTTATTTCAATGGCAGATGATAGTGTCGGCACATGAACTGTTATAGCTATTTTTGACTCTACTCCAGTAATCGATTTTATTCTACGCGCGAATTCATCATTGATTTATTCAATTTGATATGATCCGGTTGGTATGGAAACAACATTCCAGTCTGGGGTACCGTCGGGTTTATTCTTATTTGCAAATACCAGTGAATTATTCGGTTGTTGACCACCAAATGGTTTTGACCTAATATTTGGCCAACTGTGGTATACTCGTAATTTTGCTAGCGCGATTTCCTTCACTGGGACCGGAGAGGGGAAATTCACACTGAATTCTGGATTCGTTGAGGTTATTGAGATCATGCTTGTTTGTACTGGATTTGTGTTCTCCACTATTTGTTGAAGTAATTCCATCTGTGTTGTCATTGTTATTATACTCATGTTGTACTTCTAATTTTGACATCGCAGAATCATATATATCTACCATCGCTGAAAACTCACTCTCTGATATAATTGTATCATCGAGAGATGACGATATCAATGAGGATAATTGCGAGTATGCAGTGGACACAACATGAAATTGAATTATGTAGTCTTGTAGTTTCCGTTGGCTGCATGAGGATATTTTTTTTGTGATTATTGAAATTATTCCAGCGATTGTTGTTGCCGCAGAAATGCAAATTGGAACAGCTATCGGGGCCATCATTGTCACTGAAGACAGTATAATACCAGCTCCGGTGATTACACCACTCACAGCGTACACAGTAACATCAATTGCGGTAATTCTCCTGCGATATTTTTTAATTTTCAATTCATACTCCTCAGACAAGGTTTTGAGTCTAGTTTGATACTCTCTGACCTGATCATAGCGATATTGAGATGATGAAATCATTTTTATTTTAAATATGCTAGCGTTTTCAATTACGATTTACTTAAATTCGCTACGAATTCCACATACCACGTTGTTGAGACCCTAACCAAATGTTTATCAGTAGATTTGATTGTGAACTTTTCAGTTGTATTCTTGTCGATGATCGTTGAAATCGTATTATTGACCCCAGATGAACTGGACGATGAAATATCAAATTGAGACGATGGTGTTACTAGTGTTAATCGATAAATACCCTTGACGGTTGCAGTGATATCTAATGTGTTGTTTGTAGGTGTCCACTCAAATGATCCGTGTTGGATTGTGTATACTAAGTTGTTGGTTTTCTCATGAGGAATTTTTGTTTTTCCAATGGCTGTTATCACCCTCGAAAGATCACCTTTGATGCCTTCGATGGAAGTTTTCGTCTCATCAATGGATTTTTTAATATCAGGGAGTTTTAGTTCAATTTTATCTAACGGGGTTCCAATAAATGTATCAATGGCGTCGGTTGTTGTTTTTGTTGCTTCGTTGATAACCTTTTGATCATCAACAAACGTTTTAATTTCAGCGATAGATGGTGTAACTACAATTGGGGATCCAAAGAACTTATGAACGACATTTCTACGGAAACTATTGTAGTTTCTTAAATGATCTTCAAATTCTTTATCGTGGTTTGTAAATCGATCTGTAATCGTCGAAAAAAGTACACCCGGTTTGAGTTTACCCTGATCGGAAAATAGCGCAACGGTGTTCTCGATTGCGTTTTGTTGTTTAACCAAAATATCATCCAGAGAAATATTACTGGATTTCAATTTACCCTGTTTGTCTTGAAATACAACTATTTCATTCGGGTCAACACTTGTTAAGTTCAACGTCTCAGCGATTTCATCTTTAATTTTTTTTTGTATATCCTTGATAGAATCAGAGGTTGCAGTGTCATCGGGTTTGGGTTTCAGAGGTCTTCCCCAAATATCAATCATGATATTTTATAGATCTCTCTCTAAAAAGCGATTACTAGTGTAGTCATTTACGACAATATGAGGTGGTTTTCCCCTTGGGTTACCCAAGGAGTTAGAAATAGCGTCAAGGACATTTAATACTTCACTGCCACATATTGGTGGGTCATTGATTTGTTGTGTTGGTAGCGTAGAATACCAAGTCTTCATTGGAAGGGTTTTTATATACCGCATAAACTCTTTTGGTGGGGCTAATCCATATGAATCAAAATAGACAATCCCACGTGGATCAATAGCGTATGCAACCCAGTGAGTTCCAGGTCCGGTGCTGTTATCGAGATTAATAATACCTGTTTCAGTTTTGTTTGGTTGATGTGGTAATTGATCTTTCATAAAAACACCTCTGAAATGTTTAATCGCTAGTTTTTTAGCAGCATCCATTAAATCAAAATTGGACATTGGAATCATTGATGATTTCTGTATTAATAAACCGTTCCTGGTAGTCTCAGGCCTGATCCGTGAACGGATCTCCCGCTGTACCATGAATACGGGGTCCCTGGTAGTCTTAGACCTTTTCCGCTGTACCACGAATACGGGGTTCCTGGTAGTCTTAGACCCAATCCTTGAACGGATCGTCTCTTTTTTTTATATCCTTGTCCAGCTGCCTTTTTCAACGCCATTCCTGCTGCAGTACCAACGGCTCCTAACGCTGCTGCTTTAGCCACCGCTGGGGCTGCTGCTGCAATCAATGCTGGTATTGCAGCTAACAATGGAAATATACCACCTGTTTTCATCATATTTTTAATAGCAGCCGCAGAGAGAGTAATCTGAACTCCCTTTTTATCCTTGAAAGCATCATTGAAATGTTTCACCTGACGAGTTGTCAGCGATAATTTATTTTCACCACCCGTCATTTGATTAGGTTTCAACGTGATTGTGGTTCCACATTTTTTAGCCGATTCTGATTGCAATTTTTTGATTTGACCAGGAGTTAACGTAACACTAATAACACTATATGACATTATATATAATTGATTGATTCTAATTCAATGAAAAATCGTTCAAAGATTTTCTACTGGGGCATCTACCACTCTCATTCTTCCACCAACACCTTCGAGTAGCATTGATTTATCACTGAGAATGACAGCAACCGCTCTATAATCAGCAGCACCAGGACGATTCACATTAGCTCTAAAGTGTATATCAACAACTGACTGTCTTGTCAAATCGAGATGTTCCAGTGAGAAGTAGTAGATCGGATACAGATTCTTAAAATCAAATTGTGATATTTGCAAACCAGTATCGACATTTTGATCGCGTGCCATAAATGACAACAGACGATGATAAACTCGTGCAATATGATTTTCTGTGTAATTAAGTTGTATATCCTCAGATGGTTCCTGCTGGCCGTTTATTCTCAGTGAGACGTCTTTCACACCTAATTGATCAAATATCATATGACTGAAGATTTGATTGCCAACTCGTGCGTTATCCTGTAACGCAATAAATATATGACGTGGCGCAGAAACGCCTTGCTTTGATGCTAGGTTCCAAGTGAATAACCCGTTGATAGTTGATTGCTTCACATCTGTACTCACGGTTAGCCAACTCAACAACGACTTTCCTCCTTGGTCCATAAATGATAGTAGTCGTTGTTCTGCGGTGATTGCTGGAGTCAACACTGGCATCCACAATGATATTTTTGTTAAATTGACTTTACCGGCATCAGCATTGGGATTTGCAACATCTACTGGAATCCTCCAAATTGCGTCGTTATCATCACCCTTTCGTACAAGCGATACTGTATGCTTCGCCCCGTAGATAACTTTTCTGACGTTTCTACAGAATCCAAATATGTGATGCAGTGGAATCGCGCATGAAAATGATTTACGTTCTCCTTGCAACATTGCGTTTCGTGTTGCAGCTCCTAGATTGAAATTAGCATCGTTGTTTATGATCATATTCTCGACATCAGAATCACTATTATCACGTTTTTTTGGTCGTCTTACAACAAATGGATTTCCACCAGCGGTATTCTTACCATCTTTTGCAAACATCATAGACGGACCAGCCGATCTTGTATAATCATCAGAATATCTCGCTAACCCTATGATTGTTGTGGCCACATCAACATCACGATCTATGGACTCAATTTCTTTTCCATCAATGAGATATCTAGCACTCTCAAATAGCGCCATAATACCATTATTGACAAAACCGACTTGAGTACCAGCTGGATACGGTGCTGGTACAGCAGGAATATCAGCAGCTGTTACAATTTCTCCTTCTACTTCAATAAATGCTTCACAGGGCAAAAAGTATTTACTGGTATCATGGACTTGAAGATCAATTCTTGCTCGACTATTTGAGTCTATGGCATGATAGGCGTAATATTGATAATCGCGTACAGAATCATCCTTGCCAACTGGGGCGTCTATATCAAACGCTGGATCAGATGATTTTTTGAACATTTTATTCTATTTATCAGAGTCTAAATAGTGAAATCGTAAACGATTTTTCCATTTTCATCGACGTAGTTTTTTAAGACCACTTCCCGCTATCATGTTTGCAATATTGCTTTGGTCTCCTTGATTTACCATCGACGCTAATTTTTCATCTACTGCGTTATTTATAATTTTACTAACACTTGCAGGCATTTCTTCTGTAGACGGTAACGGTTTCTTTTTTCGCCCCACTAATGATGTTATTTTATCCTTCGCAGTTGAAAACGCTTTCCCGGCAAGATTTCCAACAGTACTGATACCCTTATCACGAATAACATCAATGGCTTTCATTGATAACTGTTTAGCTAACGGCATCACTTTGGGAGCCATTCTTGAAAAGAATCCTAAAATGGTATTGCCGAGGCCATCTCCGTAGTATGCTCTATAAACTGGAAACCGTGAATTAACTACATAGACTGGGGTTGGTTTATCATGATTGTAATGGATGATCATTATTATAAAAACAATAGTGTTTTCAATTGTTATTTAATCGCTATGATACCCATTTGCTAACTCGTCAATGAAATCTCGATAGGTTTTGATATCCATGATACCGCCGGCAAATAACCGTCTACAGATATCAGCTGCTTCATTAATTATTTCTGGAGAGTTATTTCCAGCTCGGAACCCTCCTACAAGAACATCTAATCGTGATATATCATTGATAACACTATCAGGACAAGTGTTTCCAATCCTTGGATTTCCTAATCCACTTCCGCTATAACCAGCTGCTTCATCTAGTTTTTCTAAATCCGTAGTTTGTAAATAATCATCATCATCATCATCATCACGTGGTATTTGTTGTTTTTTAGGTGAAAAAGATATTTTCTTTGCAGGTTGCTCTCGCTTTCTTTGCAATTTTGGCGGTTTTTGTTGTTGTTTTAGTTCTTCATATTGATTATACACGTGATCCACCATCCTGATATATTCGATGTATGATGCACTATCCGTCTTTTTTTGACTTTTTCCAGTTTTGATTTTGTAGAATATATCAGCCCAGTGAGTTAAATTCTTAACATATTTATGATGTTCTGGTTTCAACATTTTTTTTCTGTTTTCATAAGAAGTAACAACAAGCGTAGGAATTTCTGTTGGATCAGTCTCATCAATTGCTGCTAACCCTTCTTCGTTAAATCTCATGCGTAAATCATCTACTGTTCTCTTTGATTCTATTTGTTTTGTTTGTTCAGTTTTCGCTGCTATTTTTTCAAGTTCACCAATAACAGATTTTCCCGTCTCGGGACCATCTCCCAGTAAAGTACGCTCTACTCCTTTCGTTGCTGTGGTTACTGGTTTAAACAATTCTTCAGACCCCAGAGCAAAATCAGTTTGTAAACTCTGTCGTTGTTGCAGTTTATTTCTTACAGAGTCACGAATTGGTACAAATCTCCTGATTGCATCCAGTCGTTCACGAGCCAATCGGGTTGTTAATGCTTCATTGACCATTATTTGAAATCGCAAACTATTTTTCAATTGTAAAACACTTTCTCCACTTTTTTGACATGTCGGATGATTTTTGATACGGTCATGGAAGTGTTATTTCATTCTATAACAGCTTCTATCATTGATGAGGAAAGTGTGGAAATTGTATATAAAATAATTAATACCACAGTTTCCTCACTTTTGTTACATGTCGGATGATTTTTGATACGGTCATGGAAGTGTTATTTGATTGTTTTGACAGCTCTATCATTGATGTTGAAAGTATCAAAATTGTATATAAATAAAATAATACTGATAGTTTCAACATTCTAGTTTTGACCAATCTGACACATCGTCATCGATTTTTGACATCCCCCTTGAGGGTCGGCTAAAAAAAATGAGGGTCGGAATGATAAATGGTCGGAATGATAATGGTCGGGCAATCAATGGTCGGGCAATCAAAATTGTTCATTTTCTTGAATTAATGCTCGTAGGTTTCTAATTTTAGAGTTGACTTCTTTTTTCAATTCGTATTCGTTACCTAATTCTTTTCGTATTCCCTCTACGATAGTATACAACGGAACGAACACACTGATGTCACTGGAAAATGAAAGAGAGTCTTTAATAGAATTCTGAATTTTTTTGATGAGTGCATATTTCTTGGGTAGCATATATTTGTTAGTGCTAACCCCGTATTCTATATCCTGAAAATCAGACACAATTTGGTCAGGATTTAATCCATCTGATAGTTTGATATCCTGATTTTTCAATTTTGCTATTTCAACTATGATGCTATTCATGTTTTCAGAATTCATTATTCTATAAGTATGACATATCTCTAATTGGAAATTATGACGCATTAGACATAACTAAATTGAACTTTTTGCCCCGTCTTTTTTGAAATAGCCGATCGATAAATCCCCTCTGCAACTTTTCGTACTGACGGTCCACAAATATCGGAAAATTTACCGGCTTCATATAATGATTGAAATATTTTTTCTTCATTAGTTGTTGTATTCAAAGATGTCACAGGTCTCTTCCAAACCGTTTTGCAAGTGCCAGCTCTTCCTCGTTTGGAATTCTCACTCAGTGTGATAGCCTGCAGATTGGATACAGAATTATTCTTTGGATTAGAATCCTTGTGATAAATAACAAAACCATCTTTGATCAATCCATTAAAACATTCAAATACGAAACGATGAATGAGATAATTTTTCGTTTCTTTTCCCTCCCTAACAGTAAATATCAAGTATCCGTGATTATTCACAACACCAACTGATTTCTTTAGTCTACGGTTTCTGACAGTACCATCACTGGATGCTTCATAATTTGTAATCACTGGATGCTGTCTGAATTCTTGGTTCATATATACTATTCTATTGTTTGTCTAATTCAGTGTTTGGTTCAATAATTACATCAC
Source organism: Unio delphinus (assembly GCA_029339505.1). NCBI lineage: Eukaryota > Metazoa > Mollusca > Bivalvia > Unionida > Unionidae > Unio > Unio delphinus. The sequence continues at coordinate 1,178,801 of JAQISU010000168.1, read as the reverse complement.
TGGAGAATCTTTCGATGTAGTCTTGCGGGGTTCTTATGATTTTGTCAGTGACGTTATCAGGGTCAAAGACCTTTTCAGGGTCAAAATTTCTGATAGATTGTCCATTTTTTATTCTTTTATCATAATAACGCTTCAATTCCCTATATCGCTTACCACCACAATCACTACACAATTGTGATCTTCCCTTAACCCCAACCCCACATCGAATACAGGGTAACGGACCAAGACTTCCACGTCGAAAACTTTGCATATGATACCTACAGTACTCATTTTTTCTGCATGATTTGTTACACGGGGTTACATTTCCCATCATGAGCCATTTGCAGTGATTCATTATACATAAAACTTTCATTTAAATGTTTGTTTTGTATATAGCATGAAGGAGTTCAAGAGATTGACTTCGACAAATGCTAAATTCAATGCTGATAGAGAGTTCAAGAGATTATTGAAAATCAATCCTAGATTTAATCTCGATAGACCAAAAAAACGTCAAAAACGTCCAAGAGACGGAAACATGAAAGAATTCAAGAGATTATTGAAAATCAATCCTAGATTTAATCTCGATCGACCAAAAAAACGTCCAATAGACGGAAACAAACGTAACAAACGTCCAAGAGACGGAAACATGAAAGAGTTTAAGAGATTATTGAAAATCAATCCTAAATTTAATATCGATAGACCCAAAAAGCGTAACAAACGCACAATAGACGGAAACATGAAAGAGTTTAAGAGATTATTAAAAATCAATCCTAGATTTAATCGCGATAGACCCAAAAAACGTAACAAACGTCCAAGAGACGGAAACATGAGATCATCATGGAAGGATGCTCAATTCAATCTTGATATAGTTTCTAATACACCCAAGAATAAAATTCTTGATAAACCCATCAGAGACTGTTTTAATGAATTCAAGCGTGATGGAGCATCTTATTGTTGGTCAACATTTCGAATTGATGGTGTTGTTGACGCTACCATGAATGATGAAAAGGCAGCAGTGATCATTTCACGTGTTGGGGAAAAAAGTCATTTTTTCCGAATCAAATTCATTATCAGTGAGAATGGCAAATGGATTATTAAGGATAAATTTGAACCCATTCTCAAGGGCAAAAAAACTGTCACCGTGAATCAGGATTCCAAACCGGGAATTTTGACTGGAATTGATAAACCCTACTACGAAAGATCTTATCCTGTCACAGCAGTTGTTTACGGGATCTATCCGCTCAATGAAAAACCTGATATTTCAAAACTAGCACCCATGAAATATTCGACAGGGCTCAATTGTGTAGCAACACGAATAATAGAACACTTCACAAATGCGTCCCGGGGGAATAAACTCACTGATCTAAGACGAAAAAAAATAACCGAGTGGGAGTTCACGGTAAAAGAGCATGGGGCAACAATTCAGGATATAGCCAAATTAGAAACATCATTGAGATTTCCAATATCGGTAAGAACAATCACCGGTGAAGTATTATACGAATCGAAATATCAATCAAAAGGAACCCCCATTGAAATTATTGATCATAACGCGCACGCGTGGTCATCTGCAGTAACAATATTTCCACGGGATAGAACTGTAAAATATCTATCCCCAGCAGGGTTGGGACCTGAAGAATGTTTTACCGAGCAGAAATTATTTGATGCTATTTACCATTTGAGTAAAAACGATCCTGTGTCAGCGTGGCTATTTCATAGTAATTCAGACGAAGAATGCAGATTTGATCAGTTTGTAAGACCCAACGGAGAATTATACCGTACTGAAGAACTGCAGAATCAAATGAAACAACTAGCTAGTGAGTTTTCTGAGGACGGAGAAGAAGACGATCAATTATTAGCAAACTGTTTTACAGTACCATCCATTGCAGCACATTTTGCTAGAAAGAAAAACGCGTGGAAACCAACACGAAGTGAGTTTTTATCAGATGTCAAATTGTCCTGTCTTGAATACAGCCACGGCGGATTATGGAACACAAAATACACCTCTGATTCCGTTATTTCAGTTGATATGATTGCGTGTTATCCAGGAAGTTTTCTTGGGTATGGAGAATGCGAGAAATATTTCAAACGATTTGGACACCCTACACACGAAATGACCCGTGTTGCTATTAATGGACCACTTCCTGATTTTGATTTAACCGGATTCGCTTGTGTGGTATCATTTGAAATGGCTGAAGGACTTCATCCGTGTAGTTATCTTTGGATTGGTAAACACATGTCTGAAAAACACTGGATGCCAATAGTGTTACTACGGTATATGCTTGATTGTAAGATGTTAAAATCATTAATTGTCAGTGAAGCAATTATATCCTATCGGGCACAGAAATCAGTCTGGTTACCACAACCTGATCTAGAAAAAATAATTAGCGAAGAGCGAAAACTGTTTCCTGATTTTAATGAACAACAAATCATGGATTGGTCCAGACAGTTATTTGAAATCAGAAACAATGAAGCAAAAAATCTTGGACGAAGAATAATCGGTAAATTTACCCAAGGTGGCAAAGATGATAATACGAAATATTCTTCACGATTGATTATAGACAACGCTGAATACGATTTTGTAATGGCGGATTTAACGAATAAGGGCCTATATGTCAATCGTAAGGACGCATTTATGTCCGATGGAACCAAATTGGGTACAATTGTTACTTACACTGATGGATACCATCCGCAGTACACACATTTGAGAGCTTCTATGCTTGGTTATGCTTCTATTAATTTATTTTCAATGATCAATAGATTTCCTACCACCGCAGTTAGAGTTGCTACTGACTCATTTTACATAAATAGCAAAATGGCTGATTTTAAGGCTACTGTCAACGAGAAATGGGGATCATGGAGAATTAAGAAAGAAATGATTCATGATTATATTCAATCAGCAGATGTTACCATTGAAAATAATTACTTAGAAAGCAATCAGTGTTCAGAATTTTCTAGTGCACCACCGATTTCTGATCCAATATGCCTGTATAAAACAGTTTATTTAAACGGTTGTGGCGGGTCAGGAAAAACAACCCGGGTAATTGAGTTATTCCGTCGTGGAAACGCTAGCGTTTCTAACATGATTGTGCTAACACCAACTCATAGACTTGCAAGAGAAATGATACAGAGAGGGGTAAATGCTTGCACTTATCACAGCTTTTTCCGATGGAAGGGAGATAAATGGACTCCTGAGCGCATGGGAGAGAAATTTATTCCTGAAATTATCATTTGGGATGAAATAGACACAGTGTCAGAAGATGTCTTAAAAATATTTCTTGAGTGGTTGTTATTGAAGAATACAAAAGTCGTCATGTGCGGTGATCACGGCCAACCTCCACCATTTGTCGGTGCATCTCCCCATGAATGGCTAAAGGGTTTTGTAGACTATTATGAAGAAATTGATACTGATCATAGATCACTTGATAATGAATTAAAAGAATTGAAGAAACTAATTAGATTGCAACCGGATAGAATCCAGTGTGAAATAACCCGTGAAATAATTTCGGAAACTCCCATGAATGAGTTTTGGGAAATGTGGAGACCAAACGATTTAATCATTGCAAGTAGAAAAATAGTCAGGGACACACTTCAGATGAAGTTATTTGAATTGCATAAACAAAAATTTGCAACACTTCCAGTGCCCCTTTGTTATAGGCCATCGGATACGCGAAAACAGAATATTGAAGTTGATATTCCAGGACAAAGTCAAAAACAGAATTTAGTATTAAATGATATTGTGCTGGTTGATATCAATGTTGTTGAAGATGCATTGCGTGCTAATAAATCCCCGTGGACGCTAGGTTATGCAGCAACAATACACTCTTCACAAGGATTGACTATATCGGATACAACTCTTTGGATGGTAGATAATCGCATAGAATGGTCGAATTTAGTCTATCTCGCAGTGTCTAGAGTACGAAAAATAAATCAACTTCGAAGAATTGTCGTTGGCGAAGCCAGTGGAGATGATGAAATTATTGGTGATGATAATGACACCACAATAGATGATATTATTGATAAAAAACTCTCCGGTTACAAACAACAGGACAAAAAAAAACAACGAGAATTTGATATTGATGCTGAATTAATAATCACTTTGAAGAAACAACAGAATAATCACTGCGCGAGTTGCAATTGTATAATGCGTTGGCAGTATTCGGATAAGGATCCTCGCCAATTCACCGTAGACAGAAAAAATAACAATCTCGGTCATGTCAGAAATAATGTGATGTTGACTTGCCTTGAGTGCAATAGACGCAAGGGTGCTAGTTAAGACCATGGGGTGGCAATTGAGTATCCTCGGGTATCACTTGTAATTGTTGTCTAGTAAAACCCCGTTGAGGGGCAGTTGAATCCAGTTTATAGATTGGAGGTCTACCCGTAGATCGTGTTATACTAGATATCTTATGCGTAGTGACGCTCCAAATAGGATCAGTAGCCCTTTTTCTATCCCCTTCAAGCTCTCCTGGTTCGTATAAGTACCTCACAATGACATTACTACCAAGAATTGGTTCTTTGAAATCTTTTTGTGGTTTTTCAGGTATCGACTTCTTTTTAATCGCGTTGATAGGTTTCATGTTGATGGTTCTAGTAATCTCGTTATTCAGTGCGGTAACTACACCTGGTAATCTCTTCACCCATTCACGGGATCTTTTTTCTTGGATGAATTCTTTTGCATATTGATATCCAAATAACCGCTCAGCAAGGGTTTTATTAAACCGTTCTACAATGGCCTGATCACGATGCAGTGCAGTATGCCCTCGTCTGATAGCGACATTGTGATATTTCATTGTAGATAACACTGCACCCTGAAATTCCTTGCCCGGGTCAACTTGTAACAGATTTGGCCAGTGCAGAGGACCTCGTCGATAAATCCTTTCAAATGCAGAAGCGACTTCAGTGGCCGATTTTGTTTTTAACGGTTCTGCTTCTTTGTATCGACTTGCAATATCAACTACAGTTAACGCATATTTGTAACCACGATCATGTGGCAGAAATAATAGATCAGCCTGATGAACTTCATTGGGTCCGGTTACATCAAAATGCGAGAATTGAATTTGTTTAGGCGGTGGTAGATAAATTTGCCATAGTGCCTGTTTGGATAACCAATGAGCCGCAGTGGTTTTTTTCACTTTTGCGGCGCTAGCGAGTTTACTGATTGCAGCGTTACCCTTCCAGTATCCTCTTGGGGAATAGTAAATAGATTCCATGTTGCTATTAATTACCAGCACCTAACATCAATTTACTTTTCATAGCCGATTTTATCAAAAAGGAGGCCAATTTTTCTTTGAAGGATTTATCAGGAATGGCATTCAACGCATGAATTAATTTCACATCTGCTAGATGCCTGTGTTGCAAATTGCTGCTTTTATAAGCAACATCATGAAGGTGACAGGCCTTATCAATAGCGTTTATTGGTTCCTCACCGGGTCGGGGCTGATTTTGATCATTGAGTCTGATATCAAGTCTTGTTCCCGGTCCACAATAACTATACCCTGGAAGGTGTTTTTCTCCGGGGTATTTTGCCCATGGGGTTCCAGGGAGTTTTGCTAATTTGGCAGCGATATCACCTCCTCGTTTTTTTTTAAAGGTTCCTTGGGTTTAGAAACAAATCTAAATTTCTTTGTACTACATTGTACGCATTTACCAGAAAGCGCTGATCGGTTATTTTTTGTTGTAATCGTCGTCAAGTCATCTGTGCCAGTACGTTTTTTACACTTCACACAATATAGATCCATAATTTATGTATAGAGATATGAATATAATTGATTTTTCAGCGACTAAAACAAGAGAACCAGTGAAGCATCATGCAGCGCTACCAAACTCTATCCGCGCAATTATAATCGGACCATCTGGATCCGGTAAAACGCAATTGTTGCTCAATTTAATAATGAGATGGATGAAGTGGGATAAGTTGTATTTAATTGCCCCTAGCGTAGATGACCAACGATGCTATGAAGTGCTAAAAGATTTTAATGAAAACGCTTCAGAGATTGCCGGCGAGGATGTTATTGAATTTATAACCGATATTGACGAGGCACCATCCGTGGATGACCTCGATGGAAGTATCAACAATTTAGTTGTATACGACGATGTAATGTTAGATAAACAAAAAAATCCTGCTAGAATATTTTCCCGAGGCAGGCACAAAAACACGGATGTGATCTATGTCACTCAACGCTACACTCAGATTCCAAAAGTGATCAGAGATAATTGTAATGTGTTGTGTGTATTCAACGGCGTTGATACACATACGCTACGAAATATTTGGCAGACATGGTGCTCCGATATGGATTTCAATCAATTTAGAAATTTCTTTAGTCATGCTCAGTCTGCCCCACACGGATTTGTAACAATAAATTTACATGACCCTCGAACACGATATCGTATCGGACTGGATCAAATATTCGGTTAACCCAGAACTGAAAGTTCTAGCAGCAGAGAGGGTGAGTGACAACGATGTTGTAGTCCCTTTTTCCCAAAAAATGTAATAGTTGAAAAGTTTTTGATTTCATTAATTTCATTGATTTTTTCATATTTTTTTTTTGGACCTAATCCATGAAACACACACATATTTGAGACCTGATGTCATTGACTTTTGGGTCTGATGTCATTGGTTTCATTGATTTTAAGCGTGATTTCAGTGAATACTTGTCTAAAAATGTTGTCCGATACACCCTCTCTGCTGCTAGGGACATTTCCACCCAATAAAATCTGGGCAACTGCGTGTGGAACTTCAGTTTACAGGACCTCTTACCGTTTCGGTGAATGTCATTCTGTAATGCGAATTCGATAATACCATAGAAATCAACAGTTTGAGAGAAGTCATTCTAGACTATTAAACACTATGGAAAACTCTTGTCTTGAACAGTGGAGAATCGATGGAAATAAAATGGGAGATTGCAAAGAAAGCAGAACCCCAAGGCCAACAAGAAGAAGTAGTGATAATGCAATCCAGATGGCCACACTGGAACATTTAGTCACCTGTTTTGCCAAACACTTGGAGAATACAATGAGAGACATGATTAAAAATGATTGTTATGGCTGTCAAATCGATCGTCCCAGTCAAATTCAACACGATAAATGTATGGTGATGAGTCAAGAAGAAAAATTGGACGATTATCTGAACGAAGCATGGAGTCTCATCTCAGAAGAAGCCGTGTTACATCAGTGGTGTAAAGCCTTGCGCGATCATTGCTCTCCTCCATTGTTCGCTCTAGAAATTGATCGCATCGAAGCTCTCTTGGCCAAGAGTAAGGAGACGAAACAAACAAACAGTTACTTGACAGACCGTTTCAAGCAAAAAGTCTGTATTGAATTGATGACTTATCATCACCTGTGAAGAAAGAAAAAAACATTCTCACAAAAATATGGGTACCTGGAAACTGTATTATCTTTTGAACCGTAGTTCGTACACTGCTTCTTGGAATCCTGTAGTGTGTGCTAAAGATGAACTACCTCATAGTAAACCTCAAGAGAATCAAGCTTATGTCATCAACACAGATGACAGTCATCTTCCAGGAACTCATTGGGCAGCTGTGTACTTTCCTGAAGAATGTTGTGTGGAGTATTTTGATTCGTATGGATTGCCTCCTTTGGAAGACGATATCATTGACTTTATGAGAAGAAATGCCCAGACGACACTATTCAATAATGTGAAATTACAAGGCGCAGATTCTATGGTGTGTGGACAGGAAACGTAGTGTACATCAATGGCCCAATGACTTCTAGCATTGGAAATCTCAATTTAATGCACAACGTTGTCAACCATGTCAAAGATAATGTATTGGTGTTATTGAAGAAAAAAATGTTTGTTATTTGAAGAAAAAAATGTTTTGTTATTTGCAAAAAAAAATTATTTGAAAATGTTTGTTATTTGAAGAAAAAAATATTTGTGATTAAAAAATGTTTGTTAGTTGATAAAAATTGTGTTTTGTGAGTTGTTTGTTATTTGAATAAAAATGTTATGTTTTGAAACCAATGCGTCTTTCGTTTGTTTGTTTTACATATTTATTAATATAGATGCTCTTTGACTTCTTTCTATCCCTCACATTAAACTATCCAAACGTTTCCGACCCTAAACCGTAGAGGGGTGTTTTCTATCGCGTCCGCGCTTGAACCATATAAAGCAGGGGTAGTCTCCAATCTGACCACATCACACTTCATCGTTGACAGCGAAGAGAGCAGTAGCAAGTACTATGACGCTAGCGATGGAAGAAATTTTTTACCCACCCAAATTATGAATGCACTGAAGGGCCTTGGCCTTTTAGTCGCTACAGGTTGGAGTTTAAGAGCACAGGAAAATAGATGTACATTGCTCTTAATCAGGGAAGAGAAAATAGAAGAAGTAACCAGAAATTGGCCTTGAAGCATTGGTAGGACGAATAGGAAGCCAGGTCCTCGTGCCCCTACTCAAAACAACTATACCAGGAGGGTCCAGTCGAGCGAGCAGCCAGTTGTAGAAGCCACAACCAACAATAAAACTACAACTTCCACCGGGGCTTTGCCAATAACAACCTCGACTTCACCCCCACCCCTACAACAGCGGCAACATCAACAACTGGCATCCAATGAGTCGTTTGCCAGCGTTGTTGCTAGATTATCACCATTACCACCATCAACTGTTATAACACCATCTCCTGTTATAACACAGGAAAATATCCAGGACTTCTGGCTCCTGGGGGAAAAAAACCGATATACCAGAATCAACAACAACAGGAGGCTCAAGAAACAGTTGATACAACCAGCAAAACCACTGACGCCACCACCAAAACAACAGTAAAACTACTACTAGGCTCGCTGTCATCACCACGATAACAAATACAACCAGTTACACTCAATCTATAACCACAAGGCAGCAGAACAAGAAGAGTTCTACAAAACCACAACAACAACAACAACAACAACAATAACAACAACAACAACAACTGACAAGGATATAAATGAACCGAAGCAGGATCGATCAATCCCGGGCTTCAAGGATTCTCAGCCACCAGTAAACCGAACCGAAAATGTTGTGGTTGGGGGAAAAATATACACAATGGAGGAATGGACAGCATTCCACCAACATATATGCGACAGAGCTCAGGAAATAGGCGTTGGAAATTATACCTTGACAAACAGTCCGCCATTCAGTACCTAGTAGATCTCAAAGTACTAGGAGAACTCCAGATACCTAAAAATAAGACCAAAAGAACAAGATGGACCAGAGCAGTCAACAATATGAAGGCGATGGGTAGCCTACACCTGGAGAGTTCGATGGAACTCATCTGGCTGATAGCGCGTGCTCTCCAACACTACCATCAATTGGAGATCACCAAACTTCAAAAAGATTCCATGGTGAATCTGGTACTTATGCAATTAATGAAAGAAGAATATACCAGAGACAGTCCCAAGTTTATATGGACATTTCCACCTCACCTCTAAAAGTTTGCCGAATAGTTGACACTAGATTCTCGAATAACTAAACAGCACTCGAATGAGTGCATTAATAAGTGGAGGATGAAGCACGATTCTTTCCCCTCGAAAAAATTAATTAGCCCCAAATGGTGCTTTAAATAGTCGCAAATGCCCAAATGGGCGCTTACGACTTAAATTTATATGGATTGGATAGAGGAAGACGTGAACAGGCTTTCACTATCCCTCAAACGGAAGATTGGGATAGTGAAGCCACTCAAGCTTCATCTGCACTTACAATCACAAGAGTCAATTGGGAGAATATTTGGAGTAGGAGATGTGTGTGCGGAGCTAGACCTGGGAGATGCCAGCATTAGCATGGAGTATTTAGAAGATTTAAAAAAAAAGAAAGAGCGCTTCTCAGGGCTACCCAATATTCTAGAAAAGAGACTGTTCAAAATTGCCAATGGGTATGAGAGATGCGTAGTGTGATTATAAACACTAACTCTTTTTTGGATGGTAAATGGTGTGATATTGGATAGTAAATTATGTGGTTTGTTTTGGCTGCTTCCCCGTGTGTGTGGATGGTAACTGGTGTAATATTGGATAGTAAATTATGTGGTTTGTTTTGGCTGCTTCACCGTGTGTGTGTGTGGATGGTAAATGGTATGATATTGGATAGTAAATTATGTGGTTTGTTTTGGCTGCTTCACCGTGTATGTGGATGGTAGATGGTGTGATATTGGATAGTAAATTATATGGTTTGGTTTGGCTGCTTCCCCGTGTGTGTGGATTGTAGATGGTGTGATATTGGATAGTACATTATATGGTTTGGTTTGGTTGCTTCCCTGTGTGTGGATAGTACATTGTATGGTTTGTGAATAGTATATAATATGAAAAGTGAGATTAAGGGATGTTTTCTTTCACATCTGTGCTTAAGATATATATATATATATATATATATATATATATATATATATATATATATATATATATATATATATATATATATACTCAATCGTCCGTTATTTGACCCGTCTACAATAAATAGCATAATATTGAGAAGAAAAAAAAACTAAACTGGCAAACAGCTTTGGGAAATATATAGGACCCTTTCCACATCATATTGATTGATTCAACTGTAACATCCCTGAATATTTATCTCATATCTTTAATAACTGTAATTAAACGCAAAAGTAACGGGACATATTCAGATCTAAACAATTAAATATTTCTGCACCAAGTACATGCCCAGAAGTAGTTCAATTGGCCAACAGTAACCCTCAAAAAATATTTCAAAATAAAATTGAATTACTCAGAACAACAGGGCTCATTGATAAAATATAAGATTAAAATAATTACATCAAGAGCAAATAAATCACTAGTCCTGGATCTTAACCTTATATTTTAAACTAATTACATCCTTGCGGAATGGGAGTGTACAGGATCAGAAGGGATTCCGTTACCCCTCAAGGGGAGCCCACCTACACTATGCTCGGTATAACGATCTCATGACGATACCTGTGCAACCAAACCTAACAGGATGATGTAACACTCTAATAATATTACCAGGACAAACAAAATAAACATTGAAGTATGTTAGAACTATCAACATATAGGACCATACATATTTATAAAACAAGTGTCTGGGAATTCACCTCTCTTCTTTCTGCTCCTAAATCTCTCCCTATATACAGCCTCATTGACAGCATTCGTATACAACTAAATTATGATTAACATGTTCAAATTAGAACCCCAACAATCCGGGATATCGTCATGGTCTAAATTGTGACCACTAAATCGTGACCCGTTTTATGGCCTCAAATAGATATTATGAGGTAGTCTCAAAGTCCAAAGACTATCAGGCCCAGCGACACAATGTTGAAATATAAATTTATTTTACTCTAAGTCAGATCATCAAATTAATATTACTATAAGGTAGTCAAAACCAGACTATCAGGCCCTGCAGAACAAAGCTGCATGATAAACTAAGCTATAAGAACTAAGGCCTATAACATGGATATAGGTGGTCAATACCAGACCGTCTAGCCCGGCAGCACACTGCTGCAATAAATTTCTTTCACAATAGCATTAATGAATTTAAATTGTTACTTTGAATAACTACCAACGCGAAATAGACTGTCATATGAGGATGTATACACTATGTTAACAGCACAAAGTATCCAAAATTGTTAGGGAAAAATCGGAAATGATACGATGAGAGGAAGCGAACATCAAGATGGAGGATCAACAATAAGCAAGACACCCAAGAAAGACACAGAGACTCGCCGCTCGGAATGAGGAAACATCGGTTACACCCTGTAACCCTCCATCAAAAAAGCCCTTTTAAGGGCTATTACCATTTATATTTACAGAGTTTTCTTTTGGCTCGGAAACTCTATTCGACAATCTTGTTCTTCAAAAATCAAACTTGATCATTTATGGTTCTCCACCATCAAAATTAACAATCCACAAAACCTGACATTGACCAACCTTCACATGTTACTTGACATACCTAGTTTACAAAATTGTTAGGGATAACACCAAATGTACACTCTGTAGTAGACAAAATTGGAATGTTAGGATGTTAGGAAAAAATATAACTTGGAAGACTCACTCAATTGCAAAGGTGGCTCACACAATATCGGTATAGGGTGTCCACTACCAACAACTGGACTCGATTTAATATGGCTAGGGCGTGCAAGACGAACGACATCAACGTGCCAGTTCACAGACCCTTTTCTGCTGCCGTACTCCAACATCAACACATGACTAGAAGTGGAAATCATTTTTCACTAGTCACCATTTGGTCCCATTGCACCTCTAGCTCTGCATCTTCCGATAAGGCTGAGTGCGTGGCTGTACTATTCCCACTCACCTTGGTCTTTCATTCAAGTCGATAGACCCTCATAGGGGCGCGACATGACGACCAAATCAAATAGCATACTATGTATACACAAATGCCCGTGTGGATGTGGCACCATTCCTTCCTCACGGGAAAAAATGAGAAAACAAATCACTACCATATTAACTGGTAGTGTAAAATAGTGAAGAAATAACCCTTCGTGGCCGGTTTCCCTTAAAACTAAAATGATCATCATCAGTTATTTGAGCCATTCAATTATTGATGCAGAATATGTGGCGGAAAGACTTGAGGAAGAATTTCAGTGTAACCTGGACTTTGTAAGCAATTTGAAATTAGCAAGAGATCTATTGGAAGGTATGATAGAGGAGGAAGTCAAGAAATTACAAAGACTTATTAAAACAAAATATATAAGAATAGGGAACTTGAAGGAAGCACTAGATAATGTCATCAAAGTCAGGTGCTTTCTAAAAGAAACATTAAATTTGATAGAGTGGGATTATGTAAAGTGGGCACTAGACCGACTAAAGAAAGCAGAAGCAATGATGAGAAAGGTGATGGAAGAAGACGTGATCAAGATTAAAGATAACTGGACTAAGGAGAGAAATGAACAAAACAACAAAAAGAAGAAAGAGGACATTGATCAACTAAATCAGAGATGGATCAAAGTTCAGGAAAAGTTTAGAGCTATGGGACATCATAACTGGATTCCCGAGGACGAAAAGAAGAGGAAAACGGGAATCATTGATAAAATCAAAAGGTGGTGGAACAACGGCAGAAAATAAAAGAAGAAGAAGTATCCAAAGGCTCTTTTCAGGGCCACTCATAGGTCTCGAAAATATATTAGCTTTCTTTGCCTCTATTTCTCTTGTCGCTAGACAGTCCCAAGTACAAATAATATTTCCCATGTTCAATTTCCCTTGTCGCTAGATAGTCCCAAATAGTTCCCATGTTAAATTCCCGTTGACGCTATGTTCAATTCCCCTTGACGCTATAGTGCCGCACTATGTTTGACGCTACAGTGACCCAAGCCCTTTTTGACTGGATTTTCCCTTGACGCTATAAATCTTGACGCCAGAGTAGCCAAAGCCCTTTTTGTCTAAATTTTCCCTTGACGCTGTAGTAGCCCATATTACTACTTATGTTTGACAGAATAATCAACACTTGATATAGAAACGTTCGACATGAATGGTTCATAATTCTCCATAATAAAATCTCAAACTGGGCTCGCTTAACCCAACAAATATATTTGCTTAATTACAAGACCTTGATGTTTTAGAAAAAGGGCATTTGGAATAGCTTGTCTCAGATATGCTGCTTATTTTGCAATATATAGCAATCGGAGATATTGGGCACTTTCTTTTTTCAAAAGGTACACGTAAAAAGATATAAGGAATTCTGAAAATCCTTGATTGAGAACTGGAAATGCTAGTATGAGACTGACATCTGGAAATGTTAGTATGAGATATTTTTACCATAAGACCTGCTGAGAAGAAGACGTCTTGAGAAATAAAACTTTTGCGTCCAAGACTAATCGTCAGCACTACAAACAGCATTTTTAAGTTACGACCTTTTGCACCTCAAAAGATGTGTTGACGTCACTATGTTCACAATTGTTGGACTCTTCAACTAATATGGTGACGTCACTATGGAACTATGGAAACAATTTGTTAAACTAATATGAGTTATCTGAGGTTATATTAATCTTCGCTGAGCAGCACCTCTTAAACAGTTGCTATTTATCTTGCAAATGTGGCATGGTCCAGTTTTCTTTCTATATTCCTAAACCTTTGTCGATAATCCTCAGGTACCAAATCATAACACTTTAATATGCCTTCCTTAACAATATCATTATCAGCGCTGTCTTGTACTGACAGAGATGATTTGCCTTTACGAGCCAATCACCATACTTTGCAATAAAAAGTTAAAGGCTTTTATGGTCATTGCAGCAAATTTGTCAAAATAAGGAAGATATTAATCTGCTTCTTTTTTGCAAATGGGTACTAGACTAAAACTGTTGGTAATATCAATACCTGAATAATGGGTACTAGACCAAAACTGTTGGTAATATCAATACCTGAATAATGGGCTCTAGACTAAAACTGTTGGTAATATCAATACCTGAATAATGGGTACTAGACCAAAACTGTTGGTAATATCAATACCTGAATAATGGGTACTAGACCAAAACTGTTGGTAATATCAATACCTGAATAATGGGTACTAGACCAAAACTGTTGGTAATATCAATACCTGAATAATTTGTACTTGACAAAACTGTTGGTAATATCAATACCTGAATAATTGGTACTAGACTAAAACTGTTGGTAATATCAATACCTGAATAATGGGTACTAGACCAAAACTGTTGGTAATATCAATACCTGAACAATGGGTACTAGACCAAAACTGTTAGTAATATCAATACCTGAATAATGGGTACTAGACTAAAACTGTTGGTAATATCAATACCTGAACCTGTGTTTCATGCGGATGAGGGACTGGCTTTAAGATTGCTTATTCTTATTCAAGTTGCAATTCCCTTTTCACCTTTCTCTTAGCACTTTTATCTCATTTTCACATGCTTTGCACATGTACTTGAATTTGTATCTCTCTCTCTCTCTCTCTCTCTCTCTCTCTCTCTCTCTCTCTCTCTCTCTCTCTCTCTCTCTCTCTCTCTCTCTCTCTCTCTCTCTCTCTCTCTCTCTCTCTCTCTCTCAGCTGTCTGTTATCGCCTTTGTATTTCTTCATTTTATTTTGAAGCTGAAGCCTTTTTAACTTCATTACGTTTTCTTTAATTTCAAATCTATTACTTCCATTTCAGAGTCAGGAAGATATTTGCTTATCAAAACTAACGTTTTATCTGATTAAAAAATGTTTTCCACCCAAATATTGAACCAAAATAGTTTACATTTCTTATTTTGCTATGGATGTCATTGCTTTAGAAAGATCAAATTATCTCACAAGCTCGAACAATTCGTCTTTATCAAGGATTCCAACCCTTCCTGGGTAGAATTTATATCACCGCTTAAGATAACATTATAAAAGAATGTTGCATTCACTATAGATTTGACTAATATTTTAAATTAAAATAACTGGGCTATAAATATTATAAAACAAGGTAAATTTAAATTTCTGATAGATATTGAAGTTTTCTTAGATATTTTACAGACATTTATATGTAGGACGTGACAACAATTTTTTAACAAATTTTTGTTTCATAATAAGTAACAGAAAAGAGCGAAAACGAAAACATTTGTACAATTCAACAACTCATTTAATTTCCGTGCACACAGAGTGAAAACTTAACGAGAACTTACGGTATTTCGTGAACTATATCCATAAATGGTCATACCGTTCAATATATAAAGTTCTGAATGAATTCCAATGCTTTTCCGAATGAATGTCAGTTTTGAATGTGTTTATGAACCAGTGATCATGAAAGTATTACCGTATCGACAGAATTGATGCATAACAAATATGTCCTTGAATGAATTCACAAAATTCCAAAATAATGTTTCAGTCAGAAAATTATTAATGAGAACTTTGTAATAACAGTGAATAAGTTTTACTTTCTATATAAAGTCCTGAAAAATAATACGACTGAGACCATTTGGAATTCTAAGACTGAGTAATCATGTTGATTCCTTCTTTAGTATAAAGACTGAAACACAACTACAGAATAAGAATGATGTCAATTTCCCATCAATATTTTATATTTGGTAACATTTATAATCAAACCGTTTCACAGTTTCAAATATTAACTTTCATCTTGAAAAGCAATAAAATATTTGTAATATATATATATATATATATATATATATATATATATATATATATATATATATATATATATATATATACATATTAACATCGCAATTAATGAAGAAGGGACAGTGTAACGTTTTATGCGAAAGAAATGTTGCACCAATTAGTTGATAGCCATTTTAAAAATCTGTTCTAAGGAAAGATTTTCTTTTTTTCCTTTTTTTGTGTCTAATAATTGGATATTAAGGTTCATGCTGAGAATAAAACAACATAAAATGTTCATGAATTGTATGCATCCCCTGCTGCGTCTCTGCAATATAAGAGCTAAAAGCTTGGCAAAACCATTCTAGCATGAGCCTAAGTAATTACAGCAACATATTACTCTGCAGGGGTGTTCACATTAGCGATAAAGGTGTCTAGATTGATGCGCTTCAAGCGATAGAGATTCAAGCGATAGAGATTCTTGAGTAGTTTACCACAGAAAATGTGATTAACAAAATGTATCGCAAAATCCTAGTAGAAGAAACGTCTATTTTGCTTATCTGTTGTTCTACTATCAGGAAAAATACATTGTGTATTAAACCAATTTCGTCCGACTTGCGAAAGTAGTAAATACTAATATTTCCATATAAATACACGTCAAAGCTTCGAACTGCAATCTCCTTCGAAGTCTAACAGCTATTCTCCCATCAGAATACACTTTGTGGTGTCATGTAGCCATATTAGTGGTAGTCAATCTCGGTTTTAGACTTGGAAATTCATATATACATCTGAGCTTGTCCGTACAAGTCGCGATTCTCAGCCTTTCGTAGTTGCACAGTTTTAATCTCATCAGTTTTTGTTTTGTTTTTCTTTCATTCTGGACCAAATAGTAAAAAAATGAATGCATATGCCAATGTTCCGTTATGTGAGGAATGCGCAATCTTTTTCTTCCAATGGCCTGATTGCATTTTATATGACCACTCGAGGGCCGCAAACACTAATTTTTTTAATATAATTATTGTTTACGGGCTTAGATTTCCGTCTTGTGTTAATCCGCCCTGAGGGCCGGAGAGAACACGTTCGAGGGTCGGGGGATCTTTGCCCCTTCTTTAGGTGTTTCCCCTAATTTTAGTCACTAAGATTAATAATGAAAGTTTCTACAAAGCGTGTTTAAGCTGACCCTTTAAAGTAACTGATGTAATTGCGCTCTATCAGATTCCTGTCACATTGAAGAAGGATGTCTATGGAGGGACAATCGATTTGAAGCAAATTATGCATTTTCTTTTCAAGTTAACGCTTATCTTCTCAATCTCAATGAAAAAAGTAGGACATTGTATCATCTATAAACAAGAATGTTGTCACAAATGAGATACGGGTAAACCATGTCCGGCAGAGCATTTTACTTACATCGAACGTGTCCTTCATTATGGTATATTTTTATTTCTGTGTTACGAGTCTATGTTCTTAAAATAAGCACAAGAGTGAAGACAATAATTTATTTCCCTAGAATACAAAGAGAAACATGAGAAAAAAGAAACATACGGTATTGCAAACTAAATCATCGAAGAATTAAGTCACAAGTCCTGGTAATACAAATATCCAGAACAAAACTCAGTTCAAGTCCCGAAGAGATGATCACAATACGAAGCCGATGACGTTTCTGTTAGCACGGTGCTGATGTGTCAGAGGTCTTTTTGTTGTACAATCTCTAAATATATTCGAGCATATACTATATTTCGTTTTACATGAACTTTTGTTTGAGAGGTTTGATCATTTACAGGTGTCGCTTCACAGGTGTGTCATTTACAATATCAACGTCATGGTACTTATAGAAACTTCAGGAAATACGTGTTTGTAAATGTGAAAGTTTCTGGTCCATAATGCTACAGGGGTATTCACTTGACCGAGCCGTGTCAAACCTTGGCGCAAATCACGCTGGAAGTCATATGTTTTTCCCAAATTTCCAAATACTTCCATACAACTTGAGTTGTAAAATGGAAAGAGAGACGTGTCTGCTATAGTTAATAACCTTTGCTCTAGTTAATTGACGACTCAGATGAGACAACGTGCCCAAAAGTCCATTAACTGCACCTTTGCATGGTTTATCTTCATTATCATCCGATTTCCGTATGAACAGCTTGTCATGCCATAGAAATTACATTAGTATTCCCTTACTAACTGGGAAACATTTAACTGCGCGACCCTAGGCCAGTCAATCCACATAATTTCCGGCTATCACGCTCATATACATACGCCCATTTTCCATACAGGTCAACCAGTCAAGGTTTTTAAATATGTGAAATAAGCCAATAGCTGCAGACCTCCCATAAATGCTGCCATTTCATCCACAATACTTTCATACACCGCTGAATTTTAATATGGACTATGTTACTAAAGGGGACAGTCATTCGGCTTGTACTTAAATTCACTACTAACGATCCCAGCATGGTTTAAATTCACTAACACTCGGCTATGTGACGTTTGCTCCTACTAATTGGCCAGCTATTTCGGGCTAGTAATATTTCCATGGAACCGAAGACTAAATACTCACACAAATAAATCTAAGAATTGCCTAAAAACGGGATGTTGTCAAATATTCATACTCCAAATTTATTACAATAATTTCTGATTTCCGAAGCTTTTTACTCCAAAATCAGTAGATTTCGATTGCACTCCTTCGCTCGTGTCCTGACTGGGTGGGACAGGTACAACACAATAGATTGCATGATTAACCCGGCTATATCTCTCAATATATTCCTATAATATATTTATGTGTCAAAGTTGGTTTTGTTTTCGCCTCCCAGAAGTATTTCTGATAAAATATGAAGCATTTACTTTCTTTACAGCTGTGTAAGGACCATAATGCTTGGTCTGAAGGGGAGTTATTGGTACGAACTTGAGAAACAGAACTCTATAGCCAGTCTGAAACCTCCTTTCATTTGTATCTTTATTATACTTTAATTTTATATTTGACTGAGTAAAGTGTAGATTAGTTCTTGCAACCTCACAACCCATTGACAACTAATACTTGGAAATCCAGAAGATTAATACCAGTAGGTTTATTCGAAATAAGTTTATCAACTTCAGTGATTTTCGCACAGTGTGTCCAAAATCTAGTTCAAAGGGACTGAATCCCAAAGATTCTTGAAGTAATTCTCTAACAGCAAAAAAGCGTATATAAATGCATTCATCTCAATATTTACCTGTATCGAAGCAATATAAACAAATCATATTTTTCAAAGTTTGATGAAATCTTTCTTAATCCCTTAGCGTTCATTGTGATTGGCATACGATTTGAATTGTTGGATGCGTAATTCATACATAATTTGCTGCAATACGCCAGACATAACACGTGACCCATGATCGACTTGGACACACTTAGGATTTGCCAAATTGAATTTAAGAAAAAACATTTTCAAAGCTTTAACTCTTGTTTTAATTTTAATATTCCTCAAAGTAATTCTCTTTGGGAATAATGAGTAGGCACACATTATGGTCAACAAGTATTGGTTACCTGACTTGCTCTTAGGGAAGGGACCGACACATTATCACCATTATTCTACTTCTGCTTAAGGTTTCCTAACATTTCTCAAGATTTGCACTATTTAACACCAATTTTCATTTTAGCCCATACAAGTGATTCAAGATCTTGTGATAAGTCGTAATAATCTCTAAATGAACAGAGACCTTTTAGGGGCCAGACTACGAATTGCATGTTCGTATGATTTTGGGATTACAATAGTTCACTGACCAGCAGATACTTCAGGAGGCCTCCACTGTCTCAAAAGATTCCCATTTTTAATGAAGTAACAGAAAGGTAATCTGAGGCTTAAATTTCACAAGTTGCCCTTTGAAACATGTAAGTGTCTATTTAGTGCGTTCCTTCTTTGTACTCGTATTCCAATAAGCTCCCCTCGACCGTCGCAATGCATTTCACATTGAAAATAAAGGTAAAGGTTCCGTAATACCTTTATACTGGCCTTCATACAAGCTGCCATTGTCCTCTTTTTCACGTAAAATGAGATGAGTTCACTTGATGTATATTTCTGTCCTTCCTTACGTTTGTATTAGTTCTTAGTGATTTATGATCCTTTACTTCATTGTTGAAGCTGGCAAATTAACCTTTGCTTCCTTTACTTCTCAACAACATGTATTAGAATCTATTTTTGTATTGTCTGTCTATGTCATGCATGAACGTTTTATGCGACTCTTTCCGGACCTATTCACTTCGGGTTACGCCTAGCAGCAAGAAGGGTGAACAGACCAAGTTTTCAAACAAAAAAAAGCCTCTACGGTGAGAAGGGTGAACAGACCAAAACTAATTAAAAGATAAAGCCTCTACGGCGAAAATGTGAACAGACCAAAACTAATTCAGACAAAATCAAAAAATAAACCGAAACTAAAAAATGACAATTTTTGTTTCAACCAAAGTTTTTTTTAGGTAAAAGTCTTAAGACGAAAATTCTTTAAGATTTTACATACAGACTAATTTGTAAAATCTCATGCCCTAAGTCAATGTGTGTGTTTTATAGTATGGTTTTATGGATTTGATAGTGTGGATGTGTGTCTTTCATGGTATGGATTTATGTGTTTGATAGTATAGATATATGTGTTCGATAATATGGATGTAAGCAGCAAGAAGGGTGAACAGACCAACTTTTCAAACAAAAATAACACCTCTATGGAAAGAGAGTAAATAGACCAAGTTTGCAAACAAAAATAAAGCCTCTACGGAGAGAGGGTGAATGGACTGAAACTGATTCAGACAAAACAAAAACATTACAGTTTCGGTTTCAACCGAAGTTTCTTTTAGGTAAAAGTCTTAAGATGAAAATCCTTTAGGATTTCACATACAGACTAATTTGTAAAGTCTCTCCTCCTAAGTCAATCAAATTATTGGACTGGTCAGTGAGTTTAAAATTAATTCTCGTTAATGGATCATTATGACATCACATATACACAGGATTTGTTGGATCTTCAATTATTACAAATCCAGGTGGAGCCGTTTGTGCAAATGAATATATAATGTATCCCTGCTGGGCTTGATTTGATCTTTCGAGATTTATTTGGTAACTTCCATCAATAGCGGCACATGCTAGATTTATTGCAATCACCGAGGATATATGAACATTAGCAAGAGCAATATGCGTACCTGCCCCGTCCGGGTCATTATTATGTTTGAGGATAGTTGCCTGTGGTTCTGGTATTTTTTTTCCATGCGGCGAGTATCTGTGGGAAATACTCATCTATGACATCACTGACGGATTTTTTTAATTGGTCTACATTACACCCGGGAAGCTTAAATGCTGGAATATCTTCTACACGTATATTATATGCCTTTGCAAATTCTATTCTTATTTTAGGATGAATCATTTAAGACCGTTTGATTAATTTGTAAATTAAATACTCCCATATCGGCGATAATTTTTACATAATTCTATGTATTTGATGATTTCATCTCGCCGGTATTTTCTGAAAAACTTTTCTCTTAGTATATGTCTATATTTTTCAAATTCATTATTTATTTTTAGGAAATGTTCAGTAATTCTACTTGGAATTATTTGAGACCACCCACCACCTGGTTCTATCCACCCACGAAAAAAATCCAGAACTCAACAATTACCATCATGTGATATCATTGCATCATGATATGATTCTTTATCTGAAGTATAAGCAGACTTTTTAGGTTCGGGTAGATTTTGATAAGATGGTGCCTGAGGTGGGATTTCAGGCCATCCTAGCACGATTCTTATAGAACTCTGATAGATAACTACAGCATATCCAGGTGTGTTTATATGAATCGCGGATGATAATGTTGGTTCATGAACTGTTATAGCGATTTTTGATTCTCTTTCCGTAATGGATTTTATTCTACGCTGTAATTCTTTATTGATCTGCTCGATTAGGTAAGACCCAGATGGCAAGGAAACTATATTCCAATCTGGAGTTCCGTCTGGTTTATTTTTACTCGGACACGCCAAGGAATTATTCGGTTGGTGACCACCAAATGATTTTCATCTAATATTCGGCCAACTGTGGTATACTCGTAATTTTGCTAGCGCTATCTCCTTAACCGGAATTGCAGTGGGGAAATTTACACTGAATTTAAGGTTGGTTGAGGTTATTGAGGTCATGGTTGTCTTTTGCGGAGTTGTGTTTGTTGCTATTCTTTGAAGTAATTACGTTGTTGATGTTGATGTTGATGTCATTATTATTGTGCTGTTTTTATAATTTTGATGTCGCGCTGTGGTAGATGTTCATGATCGCGGAGAATTCGTTTCCTGATATTGTTGTGTCATCGAGACTATGATATCAGCGACGACAATTGGGAATATGCGGCCGATGCAATTTGTAACTTAATTATATACTCGTGTAGTTTATTCTAAGTACATGTGGATATTTTTTGTGATGATGATAAGAATCCCTGTACTTGTTGTTGCCGATGACACACACATTGCGACAACTACAGGTGCTAGTGCTGTTATCGCTGATAACAATGTACCCGTTCCAGCAATTACACTTGAAACTGAATACATAATAATGTCAACTATGGTAATTCACCATCGGTATTTTTTTTATCTTCACGCTATACTCGTCAATAAGATTTTTTAGCTTAGTTTGAAACTCACGGACTTGATCATATCGATATTTTTGGACATTCATTATACTATTTACTTAAATCAATTACAAATTCTACGTAGTATAGCATTGATGACAAAGCTAAAGTACCGTCAGTGGGTTTTATTTTAAATGTTCCCATGACACCGTTATCTATTATTGCACTCTCAGTATTAACTCCCGTAGACGTATCCGATGATACATTAAACGATACTCCTGAAAGCAGGGTCAATCTATAGATACCCTTGACTTCAGCGGTAATATTAATAATATTATTTTGAGGTGTCCAGTCGAAAGACACTTAATATGTCGAGTACACGGTATTAATATTTTGTTCATATGTTATTTTGATTTTATCAATAGTTGTTTTAATGTCAGAAAGTTTTATTGGGATCGCCGAGGGATTCATAAAGAAATCAACCATGGTGTCATCTGTTTTTTCTAAAATTCTTACGAAGTTTTTCAAACATGTCTAAATGAACATCATTCCCAGCTCGCTGTGTTGTTAGTTTATCATCTGTGGTTTTATTGCTCAGCGTGCAGCGTCGTTAGTTTATTGTCTAACACATCTACATTTTTTTTGTCAAAGCATCAGTATCCAGTCTTGGATCGCCAAGTTTGTTTTTTTTTTAGTTCATGTAGAGGGGACCTGTCATTGTATCACCGGATTTTTTTACTCGATTGTTGATATCTATCACAGTTGGTAAAAGAACTCCTGGTTCAATCTTAACAATGGAATTAAATACCGCTAGGGAATTTTCAGTTACTCCATTATTTTAACAAGAAAATAATTCACGGAAACATTACTCGTTTTTAATTTCCCTTGTTTGTCTTGAAATACGAATATTTCTTCTGGATCCACACTTACATCTCAGATATTTCATCTTCGATAAAAAAAAAATTACATCTTTGGTTGCAGATATTCCCCAGGTGGGTTTTTAGGCTTGAGAGAGATCTTCCTCAAATGTCAATCATTGTGCGATCAACCATTATACTCTAAGATCTCTCTAAAAAGTGATTAATCGTATATTCGTGTACGGTTTTATGGCGTGGTTTAGTCGACCATGATATAGCGCTAAGTACATTTAATACCTGCTGGCCGCATATTGGTGGTTCGGTCATTTTCTCTGTTGGTAGCGTGGAGTAGCAGATCGGAATTTTTAATTGATGTATATAACGCATAAATTCTTTAGGTGGCGCCAACCCATATGAATCAAAATAAACAAGTACACGCGGATCAATCATGTATGCAACCCAGTGAGTTCCAGGTCCGGTGCTGTTATCGAGATTAATTATACCGGTTTCAGTGCTATTTGGTTGTTGTGGTAATTGATCTTGCATAAAAGCACCTCTAAAGTTTCTTATCGCTAACTTTTAGCAGCATCGAGTAAATCAAAATTTGACAGCGGAGTTAGTAAACCGTCCTTGGTAGTCTCAAACCGTTTCCGCTGTACCATGAATACGGAGTTCCTGGTAGTCTTAGAACCTTTCTTTTTACTGATCGTCTCATTTTTTTGTATCCGCTTCCCATCGCCTTCTTTAGTGCCATCCCAGCTTTGGTACTAACAGCTCCGAGAGCGGTAGCTTTCGCAACCGCGGAGGCGGCGGCGGTAATTAGCGCTGGTAACGCAGCGAGAAGTGGAAATATACCACCTGGTTTTATCATGTTTTAGATCGCGGAAGCAGAGAGAGGGATAGAGTGACCTGAACACCTTTTTTATTTTTGCTAGCATCGTTGAAATGCTTAATCTGACGAGCTGTCATTGATAGTTTATTCTGACCAACAGACATTGGATTGTGTTTTAACGATATTGTAGTTTCACATTTTTTAGCTGAATCCGATTGCAACTTTTTAATCTAACCAGGAGTCAGTGTAGCACTAACATGACTATATGACATTGTATTTAATACGAGATTGATCTATTTGTCTACGTGTTTTTGGAAAACAATACATGTTTTCTACAGGTGCATCAACTACCTTCATTCGTCCACCAACACCTTCGAGTAGCATTGATTTGTCACTGAGAATGAGAGCAATTGCTCGGTAATTAGGGATAGTGATAACACTTGATGCATTAGTCGGAAGAGTTATGCGAGCTCGAAAATGTATGTCAACGACGGACTGTCTGGTTCAATCAAGATGTTCCAACGAAAAGTAATAAGTCGGATATCAATTTCTAAAATTTAATTGTGATATATTTGCAGACCGGTATCTACATTATTATCACGTCCCATAAATGTCAGCAAACGATGATACGTGCGTGCTTTTTGGTTTTGTCCGTAATTAAGTAAAATATCCTCGGATAGTTCTTGTTGGCCGTTTATCCTTAAGGAGACTTCAGTAACACTCAGTTGATCAAATATCATATGGATGCGTGTTTGTGAATTTAATTGCGTCTTATCCTGTAACGCAACAAATATATGCCGCGGCGCAGAAACACCTTATTTTGATGCCATGTGCGATGTAAATATATCGTTAACAGAA
Organism: Unio delphinus; assembly: GCA_029339505.1. Classification (NCBI taxonomy): domain Eukaryota; kingdom Metazoa; phylum Mollusca; class Bivalvia; order Unionida; family Unionidae; genus Unio; species Unio delphinus. Next base: position 1,153,710 of record JAQISU010000168.1, on the reverse strand, counting down.
GACTCCGTAATATCTGTTGTTGTTGTTAGCCATGATAGTAATGATTTACCACCTGTATCCATAAATTATAGTAATCTTTACTCCGCGGTCATTGATGGAGTCATTACTGACATCCACAATGAACGTTTTGTTATATTTACTTTGCCATCAGGAACACCAGCATCATGCCAGATTGCATCATTATCATCACCTTTTCGCACGAGGACTACTGTTTGTTTCGCTCCAAAGATAACCCTTCTAACAGTTCTGCAAAATCGCGCATGAAAATAATCTACGCGGTTCTTGCAACATTGATACGCGTGTTACAAACCCTTGGATGTAAATGGCGGCATTAACATCACTGATAATATCAACTGCAGTATCTTGAGTTGCCTTTACTTTAACATACTGAACGTGTTCCTGATGCACCTGCTGATCTTGTATAATCATCAGAATATCTCGTTAACCCCACTATTGTTGTGGCAACATCATCATGATTCAATCTCTCTTCAATCCATCATATATCTAGCGCTACTAAATAATGCCAAAAAACATTATTGACAAAACCAACTGGCAAATTTGGGTCATATTACCCATCAGCATTTGTTAGAAGTTCTCTTTCTACTTCGATAACTGCTTCACCGGGTAGAAGTATTTGCTTGTATCTTGAACCTGAAGTTCTATTCTTGATTGACTATTTGGTTGCATTGCATTATAGGAATAAAACTGATAATCGCGTACAGAATCTTTTTGAGAACTGGAGCATTCATATCCAATGCTAGGTCGGGTGACGATTTGAACATTTTGTTATATATTTCTCGATCTAAATAGCGATCTCGCTCGGGATTTCAAACCACTTCCCGCTATCATATTTGCAGTAATATTTCCCTGAGAATCAAATCCTTCATTTATTCGCTCTGCTATTTTTTGATCCACTGCGCTGTTTATTATGTTGCTAACACTAGCAAGTATAATCTCCATAGATGGTAGTTTTCCCGCTAGTGTTATTTTTCGTCGTCGAATCAGCGTGATTAGTTTTTCTTTGGCCATGAAAAATGCTTTAACGGCAACATCACCAACAGCGCTAATACCTTTATCACGAATAACATCAATAGCTTTTATCGATAATTGTTTTGCGATTGGTGCTATTTCTGGAGTCATCCTTGCAAAAAGCCCTTGAATAAAATTACCGAGACCATCTCCATAATACACCTTATAAATAAGCAATCGTGAGCTTACTAGTTAGCTAATAGTGGTTGTAGTGAATAACCATTTTATTTAAATGCTATTTATATATAATCGGGAGACTAATTATCACGGACAATCAATCACCGGTGACATTAGTCACTGTGGTAATCATCAACGAGTTCATCCATAAATCCTCGATATACACCAATATCGATAATATCACCTTCAAATAGTCGTCGGCAGATATCAGCGGCTTCATTAATTATTTCCGGTGAGTTATTTCAAGCTCGTTTCCCTCCTATGAAAATTTCTAATCGTGCTCTGTCGTCTAGAATATTATTAGGACAGGGTACAAGACCACTACCATGGGTTCGAGATGAAGATAATCGCGTACCCGTTCTTTTTTCAAAATTCCAGTTGCGCCATGCGTATCATCATCTTCTTCTCAATCAGATGGTATATAGAATGATTGAGGATCTTCTTGTTTGTTTTTTCTTTTGTCTCCGTGTTTGTCTTCGAGTTGGTGTTTGACGTTCTTTCCTTTGTTTTTGTTTTTGTTTTAGTTCTTCTTTTGCTGTTTCATACTGATTTTATACTTGTTCCACTGTATTGATATATACCTGATATTTTGGATCTTCCTTGTTAATTTGTTTTATTCTGTTTTTAGCTTTATAGGGTACATCAGCCCAGTGTTTCACATCTCTGATATATTTTCTGTGTCCTGGTTTTAACCTCTCATTTTTTTTCGTAATATCCCGTAGCAGCAAAATTAATAAATTCCCTTGGAACACTCTTATCGATATATGCTAAGTTTCATCGGTACATTTATTTCATTAATCCTCAATAGTTTCCTCATCTGTTTTATTTTTGGAACAAATCGAGGGGGTTCTGGCTCAGACTGCTTTGCTATGTTTTCAAGGACAGGAAGAAGATCCGTTTACCTCGCTGTTCCTCAGTTATATCTCCCAATATAGCTTTCTCAGTAGCTGTAGATACCGGTTTAAATAATTGTGCAGTATCTGTTGCAAAATCAACTTGAGATTCCTGTCGCGCTTGTAATTTATTTCTAACAGAATCTCTCACATGGATAAATCTTTTTATTGCACCTAATCGCTCAACTAGTCTAGTTGTTAATGATTCTCCTACCCTTATTGTTATATGATATGATTTAATTGTAGCAGCTAACAAACCCACGACAACATAGGCAATATCTGTTTTTTTCGATTTCGCAACAGTGTTGGTTGACAAATAAGGATTTTCGTCTTAAGACGTTTGCCTAAAAGGATTTTCATCTTAAGATCTCAATCGTAAACGATTTTCACAGTGATTTTATCACCGAAAGGATTTCCACAGTGATTTTATCACCGAAATGATTTTTACCTAAACTAGTTTAAATTGAGATTTTCGTCTTAAGATATCAATGTTATTTTACTTCCGTGTTGCGCGGTGCAAAAACAAATAATAACACATCTAGTTTCATTATCAATACCCAGAAGAAGTTTAAACTTCCTGGTAGTGTGTTACTATATTTTGTTTTCAAGCCTCCTGGTAGCATGTTACTATATTTCGTTTTTAACTTCATGGTAGTGTGTTGTTGTGTTCAATGAGCTCTTTCAATTGATTTATTCTGGAATTTATCGTTTTCTTAACTTCATATTGTCCACCAAGGTCAGATCTAATCTTTTCTACTGCGGTAAATAGCGGAATGAATTTATTTACATCGCTGTTATATGCTAATGATTTGTTAACGGCTTGTTGTATTTTTTAATGAATCCGTACTGGGACGGCAGTACGTATTTATTACTTAAAGATATGTCTTCGAGATATTGAAAATCAGAGAAAATCTGATCACAATCTCTATTCGTTTCAAGGTTCCATAGAGATCTTATCACGGCAGAGATATACATATAATCTTAATTAAGGTATATAGCGACAATACAATCTCTATTCGTTTTAAGGTGCCATAGACATCTTATCACGGTAGAGATATACATATAAGGTATATATGAAAGACCCCATGTTAACTCCTAAAATGCCTTCACATGTTAGAAGTCCAGAGGTCACATATAAGACAACACAAGCCCATAAGAGCCCCAAAGGTGCTTCATGCATCTGAGTAGGCTCAGTGGTAACACAAAACACAACCCCGTGTGAGCCTCTAGCCTGTTCAAACGACAGTCTAGAACCTAAAAAGGCGTGTTTGGTGGATGACGACACAAGGACAATACGACAAATGACTATACTGCATATACAAGACTGCACATTTACCGTACGAACCCTTGGAATGCCATTGACAGTCCAACAGGCTGAACGCGAGTACATATAACACATACAAATATTTACAATTATATACATTTATATACAAATATATACAAGTCGGACGGTACATACAAATGAATATATATGACGGAACATACAAATGATTATACATGCATAGGGCAATACAACACATACCGGTGAGGGCCCTTCTCTACATTCAACTGAAACCGCTCTCCGTCATAAAATTGTCCTTAGAGAATGTAAAAACACATTCACACCGGGCAATAGTGTGACGGTACTTGACCGTGCGACAGTGTGACGCAGAGTGGTTTTCAGTTGAACATCGATCATAACGGCTTGGAGTCCCAAAAATAAAACCGGCTATATACTACATGTATATAAGCTGACTAATACACGGAAATCAACAAGGTTGTAGGATTTGTACTTTCCATTTTACTTAATTGTGATTATTGACAGAATCTAAACAATGCAAGATACCTGACAGAAGTACTAAAAACAAGAATACTGTTGTTGTAAATACTTAATTTTTTAAACTCGTTTTCTGACATAATAAAAAAATAATAGATCAGAGAAGGAATTAAAAGATAATATGTGATTATTCCCATAAGATCATAGAGGGTATTTCCGTAACAACAGAGACAACTCTCATTTAATAGTGTTATACGCACATTACTAAAAGAGTTACTTCCTTCGGCTTTAGGGTTATATACACATTACTAAAATAGTTATCTCCCGTGTAACAAAAATGGAATTCAGATTTATGTAAATTGAATTTTATTTTCAAATCGTTTCGAAAGAGCAGAATTTTGTATTTTCTCTGTAACACGTCGATCCGAAGGCATACAAATAGCAAAATACTTCCTGGCTTCAGTCAATGAATAAAATGTTTTTTCTTCGAACGTATAAACATTTATAGATTTGACAGATTTTGCAATTTTTGGGTACATTCCAGTACGTCCGCGTTTGGTATTTCTAATTCTGAGTAATAGCCTGAACGTTACATAAGTAATTATCAGTTTTTAACAATTAATGTGATTAATTACAAGACCATCTTAGATCACCCCAAAGAAATACTCGAACGAAAATCTGTGACAATGGTTTTTCCCTCCACATGAAATCTAAGATGCCAATGATTGTTGATAACCCCAACTGGGGTTTTCAGTCTGTGGTTTCTGGCTACACCATCATGTGATGTTTCATAGCTGATGATCACGGGATGTGGTTGAAATTCCTGTTTCATTTATATACACATATATTATTTGTCTAATTAATTATTTGGATTAATTATTAATTGTTGAGAATCCAGTAATATAATCTTGAGGTGTTCTTATGAGTCAGGGCTAGAGTCCTTGATTCGTTTATCATAATAGCGCTTAAGATCCCTGTATCATTTACCACCACAACTGAGACATAGCTGTGCCTTACATCGTACTCCACATCGTATGCAGGGTTTTGGACCTAAGCTTCCTCTTCGCACACTCTGTTTAATATATACAGAATTCGTTTCTGTACGATTTGTTACAAACGGTTACTGATCCTATCATAAGCCATTTACAGTGGTTCATTATAAATAAATTATTTATTTAAATACTTGTTTTAATTATGATATGAAAGCGTTTGCTTGATTATCCAAATTCAAACCCTGGAAAAATGTTAAATTCAATCTCGATGAGTCTCCGTAGATGCACCAAATAAGGATCTAATAAGTGATAGAAGCATGATAGGTAAAATCCATAAAGGGTTTAACGAATTTAAGCGCAATGGAGCATTTCATTGTTGGTCAACATTTCGAATCACTGGTAGTGTTGATGCTACCCTGAACGACCAAAGGACAACATGAATAATATCGCATCTTGACCATAGAAAGTATTTTTTCATAGTGAAATTCATTATCTGTTCAGAAACAGGTAATTGGAGCATTCGTGCTAAATTAGACCCTGTATTGAAAAATAAAGACTGTCACGGTGAGTCAGGATACCAAACCAGGATTGTTGACTGGAATTGACAAACCGTATTACAAGAGAGCTTATCCTGTGACCGCGGTTGCTTATCGGATTTATCCGATAAATGACAAAACGAGTGTTGAGAAATTAAAATCTGAAACTGTCGCCGCTGACATTGTCAGGGAATATAAATTGTGTAGCCGAAAGAATAATAGAGCATTTTACAAATGTGTTGCGTGGAAACAAATTGACAGATCTAAGAAGAAAAAAAAGTGAATGGGCATTAGCAGTCAGGGATAAAGGGGCAATAATTCAAAATGTAGTTGAGTTAGAAAAGATATTTAAATTCGCAATCACCGAAGCCACAATAACAGGAGAAGTTTATACGAATTGAAATATAAATCAAAGGGGACTCCAATCAAGATCGTTGATCATAATGCACATGCGTGCTCTAACGCAGTAACAATATCGAGCGGGAAGTAAAAACGATCCTGAGTCAGTGTGGTTATTTCAGAGTTTTGAAGACGAAAAGTGTAAATTTGACCAAGTTGTAAGACCTAACGGTGAATATACTGTACTAAATCTTGTCATGCTACAGCTGATTGAAGCCACAGGTGAGTGCTGAGCGCCTGGCGAGGACCAAAGATGGGCAGGCTATTCCCGAAGGAGCACGACATGCCACCCACCAGAGGTACTACTACCCCTCCCAGAGCACCCCGAACACCACGGGCAACGGCTTGGACTGGCCGGCTAAACCAGGTGGAGGGTAGCCGACGGGCCTCAAACCCTCGGTGACTTAGGAGCTTGCCTATCCTTGCATGTAAAGCCAGATTCGGCAGAATGGGCGGAAGAGATCAACTGTGTGATCTAACGGCCACAAAGGCGAATCTGCAAACGCTTTGTGGAGAGCGTAGGGTATGACAAGGCTTGGAAGACGTCATAGCCATCCAATGCAGCCAAAGTAGTCCCCAGCCGTGACGAATCTTCGTACCACTGAGTTCTAACTACCAAGGCCGAGAGAGTGAAGCTGTCTCTGTGCAAAGGCTGTTTCACTTTAATCTCCTTCACGCACAGGTTGTGTTGTGCACCTATCATTCATCCTTATCATCACACTCATCGTTCTTTACATACACCTACCAAAGTCCTACGGCAATGGACGACTGGCGACGCAACAGGTGGAGATGACCACTGGGAGTTGTAGTCAGAGACCTGCACGTAGGCGGCCCTTGGACAAGTGGTCGTTCTGCTCTGTACCCAAGGCAACAGAACAGTATGGCAGCATCCAGGGGTGACTGAGCAGACCATTTTATGACGGCGCTGCTCACCCTGAATAGGGAGTGGCCTAGAAAAGGTGGCCTAAAAAAAGCTTGCCTTGTAAAAATCTGGTCAGCATACCGCGGTTGGCAAGATCATCCATATCTGCGGTCGAAATAATCGAAGAAAAAAACATTTTTGAAGCATGGAACATCCGTACTCTCATGGACAAAGAAAACGTAGCAAGACCCCACAGGAGAACAGCTCTAATTTCTAAGGAGCTAGCACGCTACAATATTGACATTGCAGCCTTGAGTGAAACCAGGTTCGCAGAAGAGGGTTCTCTTACTGAGCTAGCCAGCGGCTACACATTGTTCTGGAAAGGAAAAGCCCAAAATGAGGACAGGATCCATGGAGTCGGCCTGGCTATCAAATCAAGTCTTCTGAAGCAGCTCCCGGAAATGCCGGTAGGTATCAATGAGAGGACAATGAAATTGCGAATACCTATAAGCCACAAACGGCACGCAACAATCAGCAGTGCATATGCCCCTACCCTATCGAGTCAAGCAGAAACCATCGAGCAGTTCTATACCGACCTCAGCTCTATACTTAGCTCAATTCCAGCTGACGACAAAATCATACTACTGGGGGAATTCAATGCCCGTGATGGCTGCGATTATGTTCGATGGAAAGGTGTGCTTGGCAAGCACGGTGTCGGCAAAATGAACAGCAACGGCCTGCTCCTAGTCAGCAAATGCACAGAATTTAACCTCTTAATCACAAACTCAATGTTCAGAATGGCGGACAAACACAAGAACACCTGGATGCACCCCAGATCTCGCCAATGGCACTTAATTGACTATGTAATAGTACGCCAGCGTGGTGCAAAGTATGTCCAAATCACCAAGGCCATGCGAGGAGCAGAATGCTGGATAGACCACAGACTTGTCAGAACTACCCTACAGATGCACATTGCCCCTCACCACCTAAGAGGTCCTAAGCTTGTGCGCACAGCCCTCAACGTTGTCAAACTGCAGCAGCCTTCCAACCAGCTCAATTTCAAGAAGAGACTAGATGACATGCTGTCAACAAACGGACCGTTATGTGGAAACGCCTCTGAAAAATGGAACAAGCTCAGGGACATAATAAGAGAAACAGCTATGGCAACCATGGGTTCAAAGAAGCGAATTCATCAAGACTTGTTCGACGAGAACAACGCTGCCATTGAAGATCTGCTTGCCAGAAAAAAAACAAATCTTTTATGGACTGGCAGAATGACACAAACACCATCCCCCCAAAAAATAGCTTCAAATCCTATTAAGCTGAGGCTCAGATAGAAATCCGCAAGATGCATGACCAATGGTGGGAAAAGAAAGCTGATGAAGTGCAAAGCTATGATGACACTAACAACTCCAAAGAGTTCTACAACGCCATCAAGTCAATCTTCAGCCACACAAAGTTCAGCTCTACGCCCTTGCTTGCTGCAGATGGCAGTACATTAATAAAAGACAAGAATGGCATTAAGGAAAGATGGAAAGAGCACTTTAATCAGCTCCTAAACCTGCCCTCATCGGTCAGCCAATCTGTTCTTGACCAAATACCCCAACAGCCAACGCTCAACCAACTGGATGTTCCGCCAAAGATGGAGGAATTGAGAAGGGCCATTAAACAAACAAACTGTGGCAAGGCATCTGGAAAGGATGGTATCCCAGCGGAGGTGTACAAGACTCTCAGTTAGCAGTCTCTGGAGGCATTCTTCGACGTACTAATCAGCATCTGGACGGAAGAAGAGATGCCAGACGACCTCCGTGATGCATCAATTGTGACCCTCTATGTAAATAAAGGCACACGTATGGACTGCAGTAACTACAGAGGCATCTCCCTGCTTTCCGTGGCTGGCAAAAAAATTGCTCGCATCTTGCTTAACAGGCTTATTGCAGCAGTGTCAGAAAATAATCTCCCCGAGTCTCAGTGTAGTTTTTGCCCAGACCGCAGCACCGTTGACATGATCTTCGCAGTGAGATGAGTCCAAGAGAAGTGCCTTGAGCAGAACATGAATCTATACGCTGTCTTCGTGGATCTGACAAAGGCTTTCGATACAGTCAACAGAGACGCACTGTGGGTAGTACTCAAGAAACTTGGTTGTCCTCAGAAGTTTAGCAGCCTCATCCGGCTCCACCACATTGACATGAAGGGAGAGATTCTCTCAGACGGTGAACCCTCAGAGAAATTCCCCATATCTAATGGTGTCAAACAAGGTTGTGTACTCGCTCAAGTACTCTTCATACTTTTCCTCTCACAGGTACTGCTCCATGCCATCCGGGACATTGACAATGGCATCTACATTAGGTTTCGCCAGGATGGATCAGTGTTTGATCTCCGTCGCCTAGCTGCAAAAACCAAGACACTAGAAAGACTCATCATTGATGCACTCTTTGCAGATGACTGCACCCTCATGGCCCATCAAGAGACTCACCTACAAGCAATAGTGGACAGATTATCTGAAGCCTCCAACCTATTTGGACTCACAATTAGTCTAGGAAAGACAGAAGTTATCTTCCAGCCCGCCCCAAACATTGTCCATTCGCAACCCTGTATCACCATTGGCGACAAGCAGCTGAAGAATGTGGACAGTTTCAAATACCTTGGCATCACAATATCTAGTGATGGCTCTCTGGACAAAGAGATCACTGCGAGGACCCAAAAAGCCAGTCAAGCACTAATACGACTCCAAACCAAGGTCTTGCAGCACAAGGACATACGCCTGTCAACAAAGCTGAAGGTGTACAATGCAGTTGTCCTCATGTCTCTATTATATGACTGTGAAACGTGGACACTCTACAGAAGGCACATCAGTCAGTTAGAACAATTCCTTCAGCACTCCCTGAGATCCATCATGCGGATCAAGTGGCAGGACCGAATCACCAACCTGGAAGTCCTTGATAGAGTCAACACAACAAGCATCGAAGCAAAAATAATCCAGGCCCAGCTTTGAGGGACTGGCCATGTCATCCACATGGATCAAAGCAGAATCCCAAAGAAGTTGTTCTATGGCGAGCTATCCCTGGGGAACCGAAACTAAGGCCGCCCTCACAAGAGGTACAAAGACAACCTCAAGACAAACATCATATGGGCAGACCTTCAACCACGTCAGCTCGAGTTCGCTGCCTCATGCAGAAAGCATAGGCGAGCCCTGACCAGAAAAGCCTGTTCCACCTTTGAGGTTGACCGCCGCCAGCGTCTTGCTGCAACCCGTGAGATACGCCACAGAAATGTATCCAAGATACCAACAACCACCGGTATCCCATGCCCAACCTGCAACCGCATGTGTGTATCGGAATACGGACTCAGGAGTCACATGCTCGTCCACCGTTGAATGAAAGTGCACAACTTGTCCTCCTCGACTCGAGAGACTACCAAGAAAAAATCTCTTCATGACCTGATCAGAAAACTTGCTCGGAATTTTTCAACGGATAATAACGATGAATTACTTGTTTTTGAAATTTTTCGAAGGAAATAAAATATGAATGTGCTAACACCAACACATAGACTTGCAAGAGAGATGAAACAGCGAGGATTTAATGATAGCACTTATCACAGTTTCTTTTGATGGAAAGGTGTAGCATGGATTCCTGATCAAATGGATCAGAAATCATTTCCTGAAATCAATATTTGAAATGAGATATGCACAGTGTCGTTAAATTTATTAAAAATGTTTCTGAATTGGCTCATACTCAATAATACAGCTGTGATAATGTGTGGCGATTATGATCAACTACCTCCATTTGTTGGTTTGTCTCCGCATGATTACCTGAAGAATTTTGTGGTTTAGTATGAAGAAATTATTACTGATCATATATTTCCTGATCGTGAATTAAGGGAGTTCAAGATATTAAACAGATTACAACCGGATAAAATCCAGTGTGAAATAGCGCGTGAAATAATTTTAGAAACCCCATTAAACGATTTTTGGGAAACGTGGAGACCAAATGATGCTATAGTGGCAAGTAGAAAGATAGTCAGAGACACACTTCAGATGAAGTTATTTGACACGCACAAAGAAACATTTGCAACACTTTCATTGCCATTGTGTTATAGGCATACGCATTCACGAAGACAGAATATCGAATTTGATATTCCTGGACAGACTGAAAAACAAACTATAGTGCTAACTGACATAGTATTGTTAGATATCAGTGTTGTCGAAGATGCATTCCGTGGACGCTAGGTTACTCAATGATGACACATTCTTCGCAGGGATTGACTATATCCGATACAATTGTTTGGATCGTAGGTGATCGCATCGAATGGTCGAATTTAGTTTTTCTCGCAGTGTCCAGAGTTTGAGGAATAAATCAACTTCGAAGAGTTGTTTTAGATGCTAATGACACTACATTCAGTGATATTGTCAGCGATGAATAAAGCTCGCTGGTTATAAACAACAGGATTAAAAAAATAAAGGAGAATTTGATATTGATGTTGAATTTATAATTACGCTGAAAACAACAACAGAATAATCACTGCGCGAGTTGTAATTGTATAATGTGTGGGCAGTATTCGGATAAAGGTCCTCGCCAATTTACCGCCGACAGAAGGGATAATAGTCTTCGGCATACCAGAGATAATGTGATGTTGACCTGTCTTGAGTGTAACAGACGCAGAGGTGATAGTTAAGACCATGTGGCGGTAATTGAGTATCCTTGGGTATCACTTGTAATTGTTCACGTGTAAATCTAATCTATAGATTGCGAGTCTACCCGTGGATCTTGTTTTCTTAAGTATTTTGTGTGTAGCAACACTCCCAATAGGATCAGTAGCTCTTTTTTACCGCATTCAAGTTCACCCGGCTCGTACAAATATTTCACAATGACATTGCCATATATTCGTTGTTTTGAAAAATCATTTCGCGTTTGTACGGGTACATACTTTTTTTATCGCGATAACAGGTTTTATATTAATTGATCGAGCAATGTCGATCAATTAATGGTAATCTCTTGACCGATTCACGAGATAGTTTATCTTCGATGAATTCCTTCGCGTATTGATATCCAAATAACCGCTCAGCAAGTGTTCCATTAAATCGTTCAACAATTGCCTGATCGCGGTGTATTGCTGTATCTCCTCGTCGTAGCGTGGTATTATGATGCTTCATTGTTGATAACACTGCACCCTGAAATTCCTTGCCAGGATAAACCTGTAAATAAATTTGACCACTGCAGAGGACCTCGTCAATAAATCCTTTCAACTGTAGAAGCAACTTCAGTTGATGACTTCGTCGTTAATGATTCAGCATCTTTATGTCCCACTAGCAGCATCAAGTATGGTTAGCGCGTATTTGTATGTGTGTTTATTAACATTATCATTTGGCAGAAATAATAAATCAGCCTGATGAACTTCATTAGGGACGCTGACATCAAAATGTGCGAATTTAATTTGTTTTGGTGGTGATAGATACATCTGCCATATCGCCTGTTTGGATAACCAGTCCGCCGCGGTGGTATTTTTAACTTTTGCGGCGTTAGAGAGTTTATCGATTGCTGATTTACCCCGCCAGTATACTCTTGGGGAATAATAAATAGATTCCATAATAGTAATTACCAGAATCCAGCATTAATTTACTTTCCATCACTGATTTTATCAACCTGGATGCTAATTTTTCTTTGAAGGATTTATCAATGATAGAATTTAACGCATGAATCAATTTCACATCTGCGATATGTCTATGCTGCAGATTACTACTTTTATAAGCAGCATCATGAGCATGACACGCCTTATCAATAGCGTTTATTGAATATTCTCCGGGTCGTGGTTGGTCTTGGCTATTGTTACGTATATTTGACAGAAGGAATTATATTTATTTTAATTGTGTGTTTGTTAGATTTAAATTTGGCATTTCAAGTTTTAAGATTCATTAATTGAAGGGTGGGGTGACCTGTACATTACAGAGTAAACACCAGGTGTTGACCTCATTTCTGACCTGGTTTCAGTGTTGTAAACAAGATTTTAAAATGATTAGTTGGTTCCAAGGACAAAATGGAGTTTTGTATAAACATCTTTCTACTATAGTTGGGTCATACGCTGTTTACGTGATTTCTTGAACGTAAAATTGTTCTGAGAGATTCTAGAAAATCGTGACCCCTTTCTTGTTTACGTAAAAACAGGTATATAAACTATGTTTTGGAGCGGTTATTCAGTAAAAGAATTTGGGCTGTTAGAGTATTAAGTTGTGTCATTTTGATTTACCTTGTATTGGAAATTATGTCAATTCGTTTGGATCAAGAGGAATTATTTTGTTATTTATCTGGAAAAGAATTGTTCTCATGGAAATTGTATTAACAAGAACTGACTTCATCAAGTGACATCTTCTTCCATCTTGGATACTTTGCTGGAATTCGAACTTAGAACTATTTGGACATTTTATTACAAGGACTTATGCAATTTCTCTAGTGGATAATATTTTGAATTATTTTTCGATTAATTTTGGAATTGATTCTTCAAACCGTAAGTTTATTTTTCTATTCTGGAAACTTTTTGTGCTCAATAAATTGTTTATTAAGTTTTACAAGCTTGTTTTTCTTCACTCTATCTATGTTGCTGTTTATTCGAGCCTCAGCTCGTAACACTATCAAGTCTGATGTCGAGTCTGGTTCCAGGACCACAATAACTATACCCTGGAAGTCGTTTTTCTCCTGGATATTTTGCCCATGGAGTTTTGTCAATTTTGCTGCAATATCACCTCCTCGTTTTCTTTTAAATCATTACCCGATTTAATAGAATCAAATCTAAATTTTTTTGCACCTCATGGTACACACCTACCAGCAAGTGCTGATCTGTTATTGCTTGATGTAATTGTTGTCAAGTTGTTTGTGCTAGTACGCGTCCTACATTTAACACAATATATATCCATAATTTATTTATAATAACATGAATGTAATTGAGTTTTGGTCGCCGAAAACACGAGAACCCGTTAAGCATCATACAACGCAACCAAATTATATTCGCATGATTACAATTGGACAATCTGGAAGCGGTTAAACACAATTGTTACTTAATTTTATAATGACATGGATGAAGTGGGATAAAATATATTTGGTAGCCCCGAGTGTAGACGATCAGAGATGTTACGACTTGTTAAATAATTTTAACGAGAAAGCAAAATCGGAAATCGATGAGGATATTATTGAATTTATCACCGATATCGAAGAAGCACCGAGTGTTGATTATATTGATGGAAGTATTAACAATCTAGTTGTGTACGATGATGTGATGCTAGACAATCAAAAAAATCCTGCTAGGATATTTTCCAGAGGTAGACCTAAAAATACTGATGTGACATATGTTAGTCAGAGATATACACAAATACCAAAAGTGATCAGTGATAACTAATATTCTTGCTGTATTTAATGGAGTTGACACATATACGCTACGAAATATTTACCAGACCTGGTGCAGTGGAGATATGGATTATAATTTCTTTAGAAATTTCTTTAGTCACGATCAGTCAATCCCACATGGATTTATAAAGATAAATTTGCATGACCCTAGATCAAGATATCGTATCGGACTTGATAAAATATTCGGTTAAAACCATAGCAGCTAACAAACCCACGACAACAATGGCAATTTATGTTTTCTCGATTTCGCAACAGTGTTCGTTGACAAATAGAAACTTCGGTTGATACCAAAATTGTCATTTTTGAGTTTCGGTTTCTTTTTTGAGTTTGTCTGAATTAGTTTTGGTCTGTTCACCCTCTCTCCGTAGAGGCTTTATTTTTGTTTGAAAATTTGGTCTGTTCACTCTCTCTCCGTAGAGACTTTATTTTTTTAGTTAGTTTTGGTCTGTTCACCCTTGTCTCCGTAGAGGCTTTACTTTTTGAATTAGTTTTGGTCTGTTCACCCTCTCTACGTAGAGGCTTTATTTTTTTAATTAGTTCTGGTCTGTTCACCCTTCTCTCCGTAGAGGCTTTATTTTTGTTTGAAAATTTGTTCTGTTCAACCTCTCTCCGTAGAGGCTTTATTTTTTTAATCAGTTTTGGTTTGTTCACCCTTCTCTCCGTAGAGGCTTTATATTTTGAATTAGTTTTGGTCTGTTCACCCTTCTCTCCGTAGAGGCTTTATTTTTGTTTGAAAACTTCGTCTATTCACCCTCCCTCCGTAGAGGCTTTATTTTTTTAATTAGTTTTGTTCTTTTCACCCTTCTCTCCATAGGGGCTTTATGTTTTGAATTAGTTCTGGTCTGTTCACCCTCTCTACGTAGAGGCTTTATGTTTTGAATTAGTTTTGGTCTGTTCACCCTTCTCTCCGTAGAGGCTTTATTTTTGTTTGAAAACTTCGTCTATTCACCCTCCCTCCGTAGAGGCTTTATTTTTGAATTAGTTTTGTTTTTTTCACCCTTCTCTCCGTAGGGGCTTTATGTTTTGAATTAGTTTTGGTCTGTTCATCCTTCTCTCCGTAGAGGCTTTATTTTTGTTTGAAAACTTCGTCTGTTCACCCTTCTTGCTGCTCGCCTTAATACAATTCCATAGACGTATGTGCCCAATACTCTGCTCAGATGCAGAGTCCCAACTCCCACTCAAAATAGTAAAGGTGAAAAGGACAGGGCAATTAAATTACTTTTTGGTCTTATATTATGTACAAGTTGATTTACATGTGGTGCTGTTATCTACGAGTCATCTATGATAACCAAATACGGAACTTAACAGGCTCTCGAATGGGTTTAAGTGGGATATATCGTCTCATTACACCGGTACACCACCTCAAGACGTATTAGCTGACATTCTGAGAAAAATTCTAAATATTTGAAAATCATTACTATTCTTGTATACCTAAAATGCAGCACTAAATGATTGTTTTCCAATTATGATCAAACTCAATATCAAACAAGAAGTTCAAAATAATAATTTGATTACAGGTAGATCTCAAACTCTACAATAAACTGGATGCAGATATCACGACATGTGATTTATGCTTTTATTCACCAATGTACATACCAACGTTGCCGTAAGCATGTAATACAGCATAGTAAACACCATGTGTACATACAGTCTTCACTACCAATCCCTAAAATTTGATTTGAAAATGAATAAGATATATTGAATTGTCTCCCTTACCACGTCAAGATGTTAACTCAGAGACTGGTTTTGCAAATGATGAATAAACGCTCCTACCGCCTTTTGCATGTATCAATATCATTGCAGCGGTAAGGTACAGTACCTGAGGTAAGGTACAGTACATGAGGTAAGATACCGTACATGAGGTAAGATACCGTACATGAGATAAGATACCGTACACGAGGTAAAGTACAGTACATTAGTCTTATAACTTTGATGGTATACTCGTACTGCATAATATCCACAAGGACGTAGGTGAGCTATATAAATGAAATACATACGGATTGCTTCTAGGTTCTTCATATTCATAAGAGTGTCTCTGCTTTGATTTTAAGTAGAAGATTAATTCCTTTGCTGGATTGTTTTATCATTGTTACACAAACTGATGTAATCTACTAACTGAATAATGTGCAACACCCACCCAGTAAAACAGCTAATTAAGCTGGGATTAAACAACTGGATGAACTTCAGTTGTCTTTTTGAATTGTGGATTAGCATCTACAGCTCTTAATATAATCAGATGAGATATTCGACTTCAAAGTAAAGCTTTAAAAGCCGGCGCAAGAAAAGTTGTAGATAAAAATTATTATTTACTAGCAGAACATATATATTAGAGAGATAGATAGAAATATAGATTACATTAATATATACATACAGACAGGCAGATAGATAGATAGATAGATAGATAGATAGATAGATAGATAGATAGATAGATAGATAGATAGATAGATAGATGGATGGATGGATGGATGGATGGATGGATGGATGGATGGATGGATGGATGGACGGACGGACGGACGGACGGACGGACGGATGGATAGATAGATAGATAGATGGATTCTGAAATAATTTGAATTGATCAATCATTATTTTAATAAAAAAATTAATTATAACGTTTTAGTATTGTAGAATTTGATATCAGATTTTAAAGTTAGACACGCTGAAAAGTGTTTTTTTATTCGGATCAATAAACTGTTCACAAGCATCGCCCTCAAGTGGAATGTATTTTGCTATATTCCACACTATTTTTGTATTGATATTTTTATTAGCTTTCTACAAATAATAAATTAAAATATAAATTTCATTTATATATGTAGAGGAAAAGAAAGCATACTTATGCTGTACAAAGGAAGTCGCAGAGAAATTAAAATGACCAAAAGGAATGCAGGTAAAATATTACAAAGCTGAGAAGAAGAAATAACCACCGAATTATGCAGGCAAAATATTGCAAAGCTGTGAAGCAGAAGAACAAAAACTGTTCCTGCAGGCAAAATATTACAAAGCCGAGAAGTAGAAATATACCCCAAATCCTGCAGGCAAATTATTACAGGGCCGAGAAGTATAAATACCCACCAAATTCTGCAGGCAAAACATTGCAAAGCTGAGAAACATAAATACCTTCCCCCCCAAAAAAAAAATCCTGCAGACAAAACGTTACAAAGCTGACAAGTAGAAAGACCACCACCTCTAAATAATGCAGACAAAACATTGCAAAGCTGAAAAGTAGAAATACACCACAAATTCTGCAGGCAAAACATTACAGAGCTGAGAAGTAGAAATACTCCCAAATCTTGCAGGCAAAGAATTGCAAAACTGAGAAGTAAAAATACCCCCACCCCCAAAATTGTGCGGGCAAAACATTGCAAAGCTGAGAAGAATACCTCCCCCCCCCCCAATCCTGCATGCAAATCATTATACAGAGGTCTCAGCCCAACCTAACTAATTATTGAACATGTGTTTTGGTCCTTGACCAATAATATTAGAAGTGACAAAGGGCAACACATTTATTAATTAATTTAATGTATAATCTTAGAACCAAACATATTAGAAGACCAAATGGTGTATCTAATATATCCGCTTGAACATTTCCGAATGAACAATATAAGTCGACATAAATGAAAATCTTGTAAATTATTGAAGACGAGATTAACAATATAAACCAATGCAGTTATTTCTGTCACATCTGTGTCATGAATATATATATTTGCTAAAGAATATGTTATGGAATATAGTTCCTAAGTGGTTGTTATAAAAAGATAACATTATCGAAAAACATTAATGTTGCAGTTAGTACAGTAACGCAACATAAATGTTTCATTTACATTACTGTTTCTAAAGAACGAATTTGATTAATGAAAGAACAGTACGAGCATTTAACAATCTTAACACATTTAGTACTAAAATATGCAAAGCTTATACAATCGGATACCGGAACCAATATATCATTCTCTCCAGCTGCATTTTTTGTTCTTAATAGACACGAGTATATTTGATATTTGAATCCAATAATTAACTGTTCATCAGCATGTGTTAAGTTCTTCCGGTCAGCTTTATTTCAGGAACATGTTCCGTACAGAACATGTATACAAAGCAAGGCAGGGAATAGTTACTATCCCTTTTATAATTACACTTTTCCCTTTTTCTGCTTTCTCGTGTTTGCTGCAAAATATGACTTTTGTTTCCTATGCCAACAGCGCCATCAGTTGATATGCAAATTAATGTGTTAAAATTCACCCGTCAAAGTAATCCATGCAGCAAAACAAAATGTATGAAACAAACCAATTTCCTTCCCTTTCAAACATTTTGTGCATACTAAACTCAGTAACAGCTTTGTTACGGGCCATTAACCTTACTTATTTTTGTTTAAGTTCCTAAAATGCCAGTTCAAATCGGACCATGACGCAAATTGCATATCCCCGTATCGTTTTAGATCAATAGCAGTACCCGATATAAGCTCATGTAGACCCTTACATTATTTTTTATTAGGGGAATGTATCACTTGTCCATGTTTATTATCAGTGTTAAAAAAGAAATCCCAAACCTCTCTAAAACACCGTATAATCAAAAGTTGGTTGGTAACGGTCGTCAGTGGCTGTACTATTCACGTTTGACATGCGCATACAATACTATCCGACATTAGAAAATTATTCGTATCTTCACTTACAATAATAATGTGCAATAAGGAAAATATTTTTGCTAAAATATCGTTTACTTAAGTCTGGTGACAATTCAAAGTGTGCTTAATTTATAGATTTCCTGTTAGTCGGTGTTGTTACTCATGTAACTGTTAGTGAAGTTCATCCCACCCCACCCACTTCCTACTCAACGCCTACTCAAACTTCTCATAAATTTCACACCCTCTGTGTTTTTGTTTTATCCACACATGCGTAGACTCGTATTTGTTATAGTGTAATGCGCTGAAAGAGTCTATAACAGCCCACAGGACACTCCTTGAACGGGATTTTTACAACCATGTGCATTGTAAACGATAGGTTTGATACATAAGTACATGTTGCTGTATCTGCAGTTCAATTGTTACCCTTTCGATGAGACCTCTCAGTTGAAATGACAAAGAAAACGGTATTCCTTACATGTTTATGCTTGTAAAAGACATTATGTATTACGCGACTGCAGAAATAACCGCATAAAGTCTTACACCGAAGCGAAAATATTCGAAGTAGATATCGCTCTCAGATTTCATGCAACTTACGACTGCACTCATCCGAATGAATGGATGCTAGCTTGATTTGTAACCTTTCACCCCTCGAGTGGCTGTCAGTATGACTGTATTAGACTTTAAAGTGTGTCAAGGACTTTTCTACACATGCAGAATGGGGGTGAGGGTACGTTTTAAATAAAAGCAACAATTTACAGGTTAAAGCATGCTGTATGGCTGTGTACTTGTTGAAAAGGAAAAGCAATGGAGTAATTGATATTTAAAATTTAAAAAATATCGGGTCTTTAATCATTTATTTTATCTGTTATTTGAAATGTAGTGTGCTTAAGTGTATTACCTAGCCAACATTAAGTTTCTAACTGGCCTTCAGTTGATTTACCAGCATTACGTAAGTTCATTTACCAACCTTACACAACTTTATTCATCAGCCATACGTAAGTTTATTTACCAACCTTACAGAACTTTATTTATCAGTCATACGTAAGTTTATTTACCAACCTTACACAACTTTTTTCATCAGCCTTATGTAAGTTTATTTAGCAACCTTACCGAGCTATAATAATAATAATAATAATAATAATAATAATAATAATAATAATAATAATAATAATAATAATAATAATGACATTGTATAGCGCCTAATCTTTAGAATCTCTCAGCGCTTTACACTATCTATAATGATATGACTATTCTACAGATAAACAAATGATAAAAACAATGAAATTGGAAAACATAAAAAAGCTGAAAACTTATACGACACAAAACACCATTAGGTCTCTAAGTTTGTCCATGCAGTCGAAAAAGGTGCGTTTAAAGAGCACTCTTAAAAGGGACCACTGTGTCTTTGTATCTCATTTCAATGGGCAATTCCTTCCACATCAGCCCTGGTATGCAAAAGAACTTTGTCCATATGATTCATTTTCATCGTGAGAACAATGAGAGTACGATTGTCAGAAGAAGAGCCTAAGTATCTTGCTGGTGTATACACATGGTTGAGTCCGGATAGGTATGTTGGACTGGACTCGGTCAGTGAAACATAGCACAGAGAAACAATTTTGTTTTTGATTCAGTATCGAATTGATAGCCAGAATAGGGTACAGAGCAGTGGTGAGGTGTGTTCTGATCGAGGTACTCTAAAGATGATCCGAGCAGCTGTGTTTTGAACTTTTTGAAGTTTCCAGAGTAAATATTGTGACGAACCAGAAAGAACTGAGTTACAATAGTCCAGTCTTGAAAGTGCTAATGAACACACAAATGATTTAGTGGCATCAACTGAAAGATATTTACGAATATAACTGATGCGTCTCAGTTCAAGATATGCGGCCTTGCATATGTTCATGACATGTTGGTGCAATGTGAGAGTACTGTCTAGACGAATACCTAAATTTCGTACTGACTGAGAATTTAATGTTGGTATTGCTGATATTTATTCTCTGAGGTAATGGATATGAATGAGAAAGTCTTTGTGTTGTGATCAGAATAGCCTCAGTTTTATCATAATTCATCTGCAGCTTGTTACATGTTATCCATGATTTCACATCAAAAATACATCTCTCCACTCCATGGATGGTACCAGCAACTTCACTTGGGTGGCTAGACTTGCATGTTTGGGTGTCATCAGCGTACCATTAGTGAGACACTGGGTGATGATATATGACATTTGAGAGCGGCTGATTGTATACAATGAAGACAACAGGTCCAAGTACAGACCCCTGTGGAACACCACAACATAGATCAACTGGGCTGGAATGTATTCCATTTGCACATACAATGTGTGTCCTGTTGACTAGGTACGACTTGAACCACTGTAAGGCTATATTTTGAATGCCAAATACATGTTGGAGACGGTGAAGTAATATATCATGGTCTATTGTGTCAAATGCTGCAGACAAATCCAGGAGGGTGAGGACTCTAATCTTTCCACTATCCAAAGCAGTGAGAATGTCATTAAATACTTTCAAAAGAGTAGTTTCCGTACTGTGGCAAGGAAGATCTGCAGACTGTACATTGCTAAAAAGACTGTGTGAATAAAAATGAGATACAATTTTGGTTAGAACGGCCTTTTTTAAGATTTTTGATATGAATAGGGGATTAAAAACTGGGCGGTAGTTCTTTAAATAGTTATGGTCAAGTGTTGGTTTCTTCAGCAGAGGCTTTACGATGGCAGTTTTGAAAAATGATGGGAATTCCCCCGTTGAGAGAGAGATATTAATAACTTCAGTTAGTGAAGGAAATATTGGGTCTAAACACTCAGACAGCAGTGATGTCGGAATTGGATCAAGTTCACAAGCCTTTGGTGCACTCTTCATCACGATTGTCCGTACTGAAGCAATAGAGACAGGTTTAAATGCTCCTAATGGTTGTCGCTGAAATTATGTATCATAACTGTATGGTGACGAGTCAGTTGAAATTGTGCTCTCAAGCGAATCTCAAATGGTTTGTACTTTGTCGCGGAAGAAATTTGCAAATTGGTCCGGAAGGTCTAGTTGGAAGTAATGTACATTTGTTCCTTGACATTAGTTTGTTAGTTATCTCGAAGAGATCTTTCCAGCTGGAACTTTCCGTGATCTTAGTACTGTATTGGGAAAATTTTCCTAAATGGACTATGTTTGTGACGTTCTTCTTAGCGGCTTCATAGATTTGTTGATGAATAGTGAGTCTGGTGGAAAGCCAAAGCCTCTGTGCTTTTCGGCGATGTCTTTTAGCAGTGCGAAGCTGGTCCCTAACACTGATATACCACTGAGAGCACTTTTTTATTGATACTCTGCATTTGGTGGCTGGGGCATGTTTTTTCAAGTAATGAACGCGCGCAGTTATTAAGTTGTTCCGCTATTCATCAGCTATACGTAAGTTTATTTACCAACCTTATATTTACCAATCTTACACAACTTTATTCATCAGGCTTACGTACGTTTATTTACCAACCTTAAACTAATTTATTCATCAGCTTTACGTAAGTTTCTTTACGAACCTTAAACATCTTTATTCATCAGCCATACGTACCTTTACTAGCCTTACATTACCAGTCTTATGCAAGTTTATTCACTAGCCTAATGTACTTTTATGTGCTAGCCATACCTCACATTATTTATTAGCCTAATGTACTTTAATTTGCTAGCCATACCTCATTTTATTTGCCAGCCTAATGTACTTTTATGTGCTAGCCATACCTCACTTTATTTATTAGCCTAATGTACTTTAATTTGCTAGCCATACTTCACTTTATTTGCCAGCTTAATGTACTTTTATTTCCTAGCCATACATCACTTTATTTACCAGCTTAATGTAAACGAATTTACTAGTTTTACCTCACTTTGTTTAACAGTCTAATGTAATTTTATTGACTAGCCAAACCTCACTGTATATACCGGCTTGATGTAATTTTATTTACTAGTCATACCTCACTTTATTTTTCAGCCTAATGTAATTTTATTTGCTAGCCATACCTCATTTTATTTACCAGCCTTATGTATTTTTTTTACTAGCCATATCTCACTTTTGTTACCAGTCTAATGTTTTTTTTTATTTGATAGCCATACCTCACTTTATTTACCAGCCCTATCTAATTTTATTTGGTAGCCATACCTCCCTTCAATTAACCAGCTTAATGTAATTGTATTTACTAGCTATACCTCACTTTATTTACGAGCCTAATGTAATTTTATTTGGTAGCCATACCTCACTTTATTTAGCAGCATTTTTCTTATATGACTTTATTTACCGGCTTTTGCCTTGCAAAAGTTTATTTATCAGCCTTGCATACATTTATTCATCAACTTTATACATGTTTATTTGCAGCCTTTATATTCCATAAGTTTCTTTACCAGCAGTACATCAGGTTTTTAATCAGCATTTGCCATATACATTGCTTTACATAGTTTTTTTATCAGACTTTATCTGAATTAAGTATTTTTACTAGCCTTACATTTTTTTTATTTACCCACTTTAGCCATCTATAAGTGTATTACCAGCCTTAAATAATTGTATTTACCCGTCTTTGCCATACGTAGGCTTTCTTTCCAGTACTAAGTTTCCAGTCTTAGATAAATGTATTTGCCAGTCTTTGCTTTACATAGGTTCTAAGTTGTACCAGCCTTACAAAAGTTTACTTACCTGGCTTACATAAATTTATTTTCCAATCTTTGCCTTTGATAAATTATTTTACAATGTTTTCGCAATTATTAAAGTAAAAGGGATGACTAATAACAATTTCTAATTTCCGTCGAAAGTGTGCTGGTGAAACTGCTTCTTGCGATCATGCTCCTAACTTGTAGAATTTAAAAGTCCTCGCTTAGACGCAGAGTACCGAACATTTTTTTCTCTTTTGCAATTTTTAATTTTCTTTCTGGATGCAAAGGAACTACATCTGTCCCCACTGTGTATATATGGCTACCGATTGATAAGTCAATGTGACGCCATTTAAATAGTCTTTGAGAAATCCTGTGATGGTAGTAGCTTCTAAGTGAATTTGATATTAATGAACCCGGATGTATTTTCTATCTGGGAAATCAGATTATAAAAAGAGATTTCAACGAATGACGTATTTATTTTTATTGTGCATTTCAGGAACTCCACAGTTTCTTTGAAATACCTACTTTTTTCAAAATTAATATCTTCTTTCCTTTGTTGTTTTGGTACAACTAATAATTATATTGCTTGATCTTTTCCATTCTGCTTTATTGCTTTTATCTGTATAAAATTCAAGTCACCATGATTGAACGAGATACGCACATCTAATTTGGTTTTTAATCTGGACACTACGTTTTTCTTACTGCAAATTTGATCCACTTAAAAAACTTTTTGAAGTCTTTTTCCTCTTACGGGTGAAAGGTGTGTCATGGGTATAACAGCATTTGCATCGATACTGTCAAACTTATCATTTTCTCATGCTAAACTTGTTTTATTTTGGTCTCGATTTTGGAAGAAGTTCATTCTGCAGGTACACTAAACCCAACAGATTTATAGTTCGAACTGTCGTTGGAAATTTGCAGACCCCAAAGATCTTGATCGTTAACCTGACACTAGCGTTTCAGTTCCTCTAAAACTAAGTGAATTAAGTCCATTGAAAATACTTCTAGCAGATCTACCGGAACGTGAGAGTTGAATTCCATGAAGTGGATTGTGTGCGTGCACGCCATTATTCTGAAAGTCAATTTTGAGCTTTCAAAGAATCTTCGGGACAGCAGAGCGAATTTCCTTCTTGATTGATATCGCAGTCCAACAAATGAATATGATATTTAATCAGGATGTCGCATGGTCTTCAAAATCAAGTCAGGTAAACTGCCATTACTTCTGAGTGAGGGGAGAAAGAACAGTATCGTCACTTAGCTTCTTGTTTCTCCTGTGAAAGGTGTGATCTTTTCATGATCTAACACTATTTGACTAAGTAATCTCTCGCAATATATAGCCCTCTATCTAAGAAAAACTCCACGTAGAGTTTCAGTTTGTAAATATCAAAGGGATACAACAGTTATGGCATATGATTCGAAAATACACATCTAACAAGACTTTCGGAAGGATATGAATTTTGATTTATTTGACAACTCGTTTTACTAGTATCTCTCTTCCAAGAATTAAGGCAGACGCTATAGAGTTAGCATTTTTTTTAACCATTTCTTATAATAACAAATAATGCCGCCACTTTTAAAAACCACAAACTCAAAATCTTGAAAGAAAATTTTAACTTCTCGCTTTAACTTTAGATCCTATGTCATATTTTCATATACATTCTAGATCCATAACCATGTTTTTAACTGAGTCCCTTTAGCTTTCATTATATACAATTACAAGAAATCTAAATTCTACTTGAATTTTATACATGTCAAAGGCTCACCTTGCCTTACACTGTAACCACTGTTAAGTATTCCTCATGCAGCCAACGTATGGTGTTACGTGCTTAGGCTCAAATAAACAGTAACATAGAAAGAGTGAAAATCAAAATAAAAGTCCTGGTAATAAAATATCCAAATAATTCCAAGATCGAATCTTAGTGAAATATCCAAGATGGAAGACGATGTCACGTGATGAAGTCAGTTCTTGGTAATATAATTCAATAAGCACAATTACTTTCCAGATAAATAACAAAATAAATACTCTTGATCCAAACGAATTGAAATAATTTCCAATAAAAGGTAATTTAAAATAACTTAAAACGACACAACTTAATATTCTAACAGCCCAAGTTCTACTATATAGTTCGCTCCAAAACATAATTTATATACCTGTTTTTACGTAAACAAGAAAAGGGTCACGTGATCTATAATCTTTAAGAACAAATTTACGTTCAAAATATCTCGTACACACCGTATAACGAAACTAAAACAAAGTCAACTAAACATAAGAAAAATAGTTGCTGCACAGAACTTTCAGTTCTTGATCCTGTACATTCACTAATATGTGTCGATGGCTTCTGTGATGGGTACAAAATACATGTTTTGCTTTGGGAATCAAAACGTCAGTGGCCATGGCAGGTGGAAGAAGATAAATCATTTTGTTTTAAAGTTAAAAACGTCTGTTATCATTATTAAACAAAGTTTACTGCACGAAATCTTATGCAAATCCATATACATAGTTGTGTGCATATGTAGATGACCTGATTAGATAAATGCATGCCACTATAACAATTGTTACGTGCTTAGGCTCGAATAAACAGTAACATATAAAGAGTGAAAATAACAAGCTTGTAAAATCTTAATAAACAACTTATTAAGTACAAATATTTTCAAGAAAAGAAAAATAAACTTACGGTTTTAAGAATCAATTCCAAAATTAATTCAAACATAATTCAAAATATAATCCATTAGTGTAATTGCAAAAGTCCTAGTAATAAAATGTAGTAATAATTCCCAGTTCAAATCTTAGTGAAGCATCCAAGATGGAACACGATGTCACGTGATGAAGTCATTTCTGGTCTTATGAAATTCAATGAGCACAATTATTTTCCAATAAATAACAAAATAAATCCTCTTGATCAAAACGAATTGAAATAATTTCCAGTACAAGATAATTTTAAATAACCCGAAACGACACAACTTAATATTCTAACGTCCCAACTTCTACTAAATAGTTCGCTCTAAAACATCATTTATTTACCTGTTTTTACGAAAACAATAAAGGGGTCACATGATCTTCTAGAATCTTTAGAACAAATTTACGTTCAAAAACTCTCGTACATACCGTATGACCCAGATGAGAATCAGTTATTGTTCCTCTCAAGAACTAAAAATAGAAAGATGTTTATAACAAAGCTCCATAATGTCCTTGGAATAAACCAATCATTGTAAAAGCTTGTTTACAACTCTGCAGCCAGGTCAGAAATGAGGTCAACACCTGTTGTTTATTCTTAAGAGTACATGTCATCCCAGTTTTTAAAAAAAATATCTCCCAATGAATGAATCTTAAACTTTAAATGTCAAATTTGAATCTGACAAACAATTAAAATAAAAATAAATGACCTAAATCAAATACACGTAACAATGGAATCTTAGACCAAAGCGCCATCTGGTACCTTTAGATGTCTCTATGCATAATTTTAATTATGTATTTAAAAACACGTGTTCAAGAAAGCTAATGAGTATACTTTATAATGAGTATATTCTATAATGAGTATGCTTTAGATCAAACTTTAACGCAGATGTCCAATGAAAAAATTGATCTCATTCTTAAAATAACACTAACCATCATGCAATAAAAGCTGATTGTTGCAAGATTCTGCCACATATAGTATATGCATAAGCAATATAAGCCCACATGAGTGCATGATAGAATCCATCGACGTTTTTCAGATACCGAAATAGCTTCAGACATTTCAAAATCCATCCACGCTGTATTCTTGCTACATACCAAAACTAATATCATTCACATTTCCCTTCTTATGCAGTGATCTACTCCCTAAAGCTTTCAATTGCTGATGAAGAAGCCTGAGTCTCCAATCCAGTCAAATTAATGTCAGTCTCTGCAATAGTTGCCAACTCCTCTTCTGACTCCTTCGTCTTGAATGAGGAATTGGGTGATGGCGTTTGGGAATTCATCTTGTATGACTTGATAGTCAAGCGTTTCTTTCTGTGGGATAAACAAAATATACCTGAATAATGGGTAAAAAATAATCATTGATCTCTACAAACGATTGTTTTTGGTTAGTGTTATAGAGTTTACCCAGTGTAAATTGAGCATGATCAAAGACCAGTTTTGATTAGCGAGCTCTTTTTTGATAAAGCATGGTTTATAAACTTAAGGTATGCAAAGACAATAGAATAGCAGTTTGAAAACAGCAGCTTCTGCGCGTGAAAAGTTACAAACAGGAATGAATAAACACAAGCAAGTATTCGCAACATTCGTCCTAGATTATGTTTACATGGAACTTAGCGACTCTTAGATTTGCATTTTTTTAAAATACAGTTACGTTATCAACAAATACTTCTTATAAACTATGAACATTATAGTTTTTGAGCATGGTTCATTGTACAGAGATAATCTATTTCGCCTATACTATACATTTTCTTCAATGATCTACTCTTATTCTCAATATAGCACACAAAGACAAAAGAGAGAAGAAACAGAAAGCCATTGCAAAACTGCTAACCAGTTTACTTTTATACAATCTCATGTTTTATGAGCTTCATATATTAAAACGTAATATGCCATATGTTTCTATAAAATGTTCATTATAATAAACCAAAAGCGCAGCATACGTTCTAATTAAAACTTCATTATATATATATATAACAATTACAACTTAATAAAACCAATGAATCACACTTTCTTTACAAAAGAAGACTTTATTTGAAACAGTTTCCTCTGGTCGTCTAGTAAGTATCCAGTTGGAAGTTTGACTAGTACTTGTCAAGTGACCTACTGAAATTTGTAGAATTCATTCTACGTTTTCTCCAAATAATAAAATTTTATATTTCAGTAATAAGGATTTGTTCCTTTCTCGAGAGGGAAGTGTTGCCTGAAACAATCTACGAGGTAATGGGAAAAATGTTTGTCATGCATACACTAGAAGTCCGGCTTACGGTCAAGGGATTAAATATATAAATTCATCAATTGTCAAGAATCGTCGTATTTTCTTTCAAGCAGACCGTGCAAACAAATGCATACTAAATTTACGATGACCCCCCCCCCCTGTCTCTGTCTCTCTCTCTCTCTCTCTCTCTCTGTCTGTCTCTCTCTCTCTCTCTCTCTGTCTCTGTCTCTCTCTGTCTCTCTCTCTCTCTCTCTCTCTCTCTCTCTCTCTCTCTCTCTGAGTGATGTGCCATATGGATTAGATGTTATGATCTTAAACTAAGTAACAATAAAAGCGAAAACTACGTTTAGTAAAATTCAACAAATAATTTATTTCCCTGAAACACAAAGTGAAAATTAAATTTAATGACTGCTCTAAGTTAATTTCATTGGTGTTCCAAATGTATTCCAATCTTAAATGTGCTGATGTACCAAAAGTCTCTACTGTGCTGATGTACCAAAAGTCTCTACTGTGATGATGTGCTACCATTTTGTATGTATCACAATGATAGAATTTTGGATGTCTTCAAACGAATTTATAATAATTCCAAACTCGTGATTTTGTCCTAAAGTCAATTATCACGTTGGGATTTCAGTGTATAATTTAAATAAATACATCCTCGCAGAGTATAACTGAACACAACTAGAACAATTATTGAACTACACATGTTAAGATAGGAATGAATAATTCTAATGTAAGCAAAATTCATTTTGTAAAGACAAAGACACAATTAGAAGACATTGACGAGGGTCAAATGTTCATTTCCAGAATATTCAAAGTGTGAACAAGGTAAGGGCATTACCTAAATGTTAGTATGCACACGCAAATGATCAGGTAGATTAGGGAAGTCAAGAGCAAACCAATATATTTAATTCAGATGCAGGTGAAAATGTTTAGAACAAAAAGATATTAGCCAAAACTACTACCCTCAATCATTGACAAATGGCAATCACATAATACACATTAAATATCTATATATAGCAGTATAAATGTATTAAGTCTTGAGAGTGATGATTCTATTTATGGTCACCGTTGCAATAATTCGTCAAGAGTTTCGTGTGACTGGATTGAACGATGTTTAAAGAGATCAAATGGAATGCACTCATTTGGATAACACGTGGTGTAATGGCCCAACGATTTGACATCAATACCTCAATTCACTTTAACATTGGTATATCCTTATCCAAAACAAAACTGTCTGGATTAAAGGCACCTAAAATAGTTGTATTTCTACCACCAGAACCAAGGTTATGTATAGATATACACCATGGTATCGTATTTTAGAAAAAGATACTGAATGATTTGGATCGTGCATAACCTACGATAATATAAGCTGTTTAATGGTTTGAGTCATTAAAGATACAAAACCAAGGCTAAAACAAAGCTGCTGAATAATGAGTAGTATAAGACGAAGAGACAGAGCCTGGAAGGAATGAACATGTCTCTGACGTTTTGAGCAACATAAGTAGTTTAATTAGTACCGAGTCAGAGTGCTTTTCCCAACTAATAATATATGCACCTCTGTAGCCGAACTAGGCCGTCACGAGTCCGGCACATTAATAAATGTGGTTCATTAAATAAAAATAAAATGAAGAAATGGTGATGATTATTATTAATGTTAGATGTATTTTCATCAGCAAAATGCGAGGTAAGAAAAGAAATTTGTGGTGCGAAGGAAAGCGTGAGGAGAGCAGGAGTTGTGGCAGTGAAACCAGCTGGTATTGTTCATTATCATCCTGCTTTCTATTATTTATTATTATTATTATTATTATTATTATTATTATTATTATTATTATTATTATTATTATTATTATTATTATTATTATCGTACAATTTAAATATTCTATCATGTGTTGTGGGCCCGTATTCCATACAGGAATTTCGAATAGTGAGTGTTGTGTCACAAAGTGAAATGCTTACACCGATTTCTTGATTTACGAAGGGCATATTGTAAGAAGGTCTAAGTAAAAATAGCAACTTGTACGATGTCACTTTGATCGCCAAACTAACAACAATATAAGTGTAGTTTAAATGGTTACTTAATGGTATACCCATATTCCTTCCTAACACGGAAAGAGAAACCACAACAACAACAATAACTGATTTGTCAAAAATAACAAAGTGGATAAAAAAATTGGAAAATATGTCACGGCATACAGAATAACTGATTGATACACATATATCGTATAAAAAGGCACATACCTGTAGATATGGACACTCGTGGCAGGCAATATTGTCGACGGTACCGATTTCGAGGTTTTTCTATATAATTGAGGGGCGCCAGCCCTAAGGTACTTCGTGTACACTTCCCGTCACGTCAAATACGTGACGGTGTGATTTTGCACCCCCGGGAAATTAATTCTTGGGGGGAGGTGTACAACAACAATGGAGATACAAAATAAACAATAGCATGGATGCAAAAGCTCTGTCACAGTAGGGTAACCCCACAGGATAGTTCAGATTGAACTGTGGGCTAAAAGAAACGGTCACAGGGTCAAAGAGAAAAAGAAGAGAGATATCTCAAAGAGAAAAGATCTCAAAAGAAACAAAGAAGAGAGAAATCTCAAAGAGAACAAACTCTCAAAGAGAAAACATCTCAAAGAAAAATAACCCTATGAAAGACACAAAGTGAACCAGTGAATGATAATCGCTCATCGTAGCTATTGTTTTTTTTGAATATATTATTATATATATATGAATTCTGAAAATAATGAGAAAATTTAAAATATAACCGAAATTTTAAATTTGAAAAATCAAGAAATTCAATTGTCAGATAAATTAAATTGTGATCAAATTCTTTCTGAATTTCAAGATATTGATGATAGCGCTAGGAATAACAGGTATGTGTTATCAAAATCCTATTCCTTTATAAAGAAAATTCAGCACGCTATTTATGACTCCCTTGCATTCTGCAACGACATCAATAAGTTCGTCCCGTTATTCACTGTTGTCGAAAAAGTAAGAAAAGAATAGGGGAAGCAATATCAAATCAAACGCACGATTAATTCGAAGATAAAAACAATAAAAGAGATTATCCGCCAAAATGAAAATCCCCCTTGATTGCCTCAACACAGTAGACACACTATACATACATGAGTATGATAAGACAGGTATACAGTTACTCACCTAAAACAAAATTCTATGCGCTTACTCACATAGAACAAAATTTTATAAACGATTTTTTTTACACGGTAATTTAATCAATGGTGACTTTGTCAATGGATTGTCACTACGCGGAAGTATAACACACAAAATAATTTCGGGTGAGTTTTTTTTCCACTTACAATTTAGATCGTACATTAATTTATAATGGTGAATGAACCACTAACAACTAAATTAGCACGACAACGATTATCTTCGATTAAGAAATTTATTCCAGTTCGTGGTTACGTTTCAAATATCCTCCAAAAGAGACAGAGCCTTCAAACGGACTTTACGGCGGACAGGGAACAGCTATTCAAACCCGTCACTTCAACTACTGAAAGAGTCATATTGGGATGGACTATTGATGCAGAAGATAGAAGAAAGGGTATTCTCCCGTTGTTAAAACAGATAGCAGAAGATAAACAGGGCGATGTTAGTGAAACAACGGGTATTTCTTTAGTGGATAAAATTGCCGATGAGGCTAAAACACTAATAAAACGAACTAAATTAGTAAAACAAAAGAATTATCACGTTTTTGGTAATTTCTTTGGTAGTGGTATAGTTCGTCCTAATAGTATTCTCGGAGAAATATCACGATTAGAATTCTCGTAGGAGGGAAACGAGCCGGAAATAACTCACCGGAAGAAATTAATGAAGCAGCTGATATCTGCAGACGAATATTTGAGAGTGGTATCATGGATATTCATGTATATCGAGAGTTTATTGATGAGTTAGTTGACGGTTTCACCGTCAACGGTTACCATAGTGATTAAATCACCGAAATTGCTAGCAATGAAAATCGTAAACGATTTCGCGATTAGACAAATAGTATTTAAACACGATGATCATACACTACAACCACAGAAAACCAACTATGGTCTATGTAGTAAACTCACGATTGCCTGTTTATAGAG
Source organism: Unio delphinus (assembly GCA_029339505.1). Lineage (NCBI taxonomy): Eukaryota > Metazoa > Mollusca > Bivalvia > Unionida > Unionidae > Unio > Unio delphinus. The sequence continues at coordinate 1,121,437 of JAQISU010000168.1, read as the reverse complement.
CGTACTAAGGAGATGGTCTCGGTAATACCATTGCAGAGTTATTTGCAAGAATGGCTCCAAAAATAGCACCAATCGCAAAACAATTATCAATGAAAGCTATTGATGTTATTCGTGATAAGGGTATTAGCGCTGTTGGTGATGTTGCCGGGAAAGCTTTTTCCGCTCCTATAAAAACCTAGTAGCGTTAGTTCGGCGTCGAAGGAAACCACCGGTGAAGAACTCACTGGCGGGGTCACTACCATCTACGGAAATTATGCCTGCAAGTATTAGCAAAATAATAAATAACGCAGTGGAGCAGAATATAGCATCACGGATAAATACTGGATATGATACTCAGGGAAATATTACTGCAAATATGATAGCGGGAAGTGGCTTGAAATGGAGAGCGAGATCACGATTTGGATCAAGAAATATATAATAATATGTTCAAACCGTCCCCTGACACAGCGTTTGATATGGACGCCCCAGTGCGCAAAGATGATTCAAAACTTAATTATCAATATTTTTCCTATAATGCAACACAACCGAATCTTTGATCAAGAATCGAACTTCAAGTCCAGGATACCAGCAAATTCTTTCTACCCTCTGAAGCGTTTATCGAAGTAGAAGGAGAAATTTTAACAGATAATCGTGCTGCTAATGATCCTAATAATGCTAATAATGCATATGACCCAAATATCAAAGTCAGCTTTGTCAATAATGGTATCATGGCGCTATTTAACAGCGCTAGATACATGATTGATGGAAAGGAGATTGAATCCATAGAGCATGATGTTGATGTTGCCACAACAATAGTGGGGTTGGCAAGATACTTTGATGATTATACAAGATCGGCAGGTCCCTCTATGATGTTCTCTAAGGATCTCACTGATAATGCTGATCACAATAAGTATCTTAAATTACGGACACATCAAAATACTGCAGTTGATCCAAAACAAGATGATGTTGAACATGAAGCCAGACCAGCTGTTGACTTTGATATTGTAAAAGGTGATAGTACTCGTTACTACTTAGGGTTTGCAACACGCGTATCAATGTTGAAAGGACCGCGTAGACTATTCTCATGCGCGATTCCACTACATCATATATTTGGATTCTGCAGAAATGTTAGAAAAGTTATCTATGGAGCGAAGCATATAGTAGCCTTAGTGCGAAAAGATGATGATAATGATACAATCTGGCATGGTGCTTGCGTTGCTGATGGCAAGGTGAATATAACAAAACTAGCACTGTGAATGCCAGTAATGACTCCATCAATAACCATAGAGCAAAAATTACTATCATTAATGAGTACAGGCGGCAAATCATTACTAAGTTGGCTAACAACTACCACGGACATGGTGGAGAGTAATATGAAGGGTACATTTACTTGACAACTGGCATCAAAACGAGGTTTTCTGCGCCGCGGCATATATTGGTTGCGTTACAGGATAGGACGCGATTGGGTTCATAAACACACAGCCATATGATATTTGATAAATTTGGTGTTAATGAAGTCTCGTTGAGTGTAAACGGTCAACAGGAACCAACCGAGGATATTTTACTTGATTATGAACAAAACCAAATAGCACGCGCGTATCATCGTTTGCTATCATTTATGGGACGCGATAATAATGTAGATACCGGTCTGCAAATATCACAATGGGAATTTTAAAACCTATATCCCATCTACTACTTTTCATTGGAACATCTTAACTTAACCAAACAGAGTGCCGTTTTATTACATCTTATCAGTTTGGGGGGGGGGGGGGGGTCAAAGATACCATCCGGTTGCAGTCAAATTGATATAATGATGACATCAAGAGATTGCCTTATGCGAACAACTTCTACCCGATGAAACATTAAACCTCACCAAAAAAGTCATTATCCCATTGAGATACGTGACTACAACAAAAGAGTTATCGTTGTTTCAAAACTACACACACAAGCCTACACGAGTTATTCCCCTTGGTGTTATATATAATATTTCAGATGTAAATGAATTGAATTCGATTTTCAAATGTTTTAGAAAAAGCCGATCGATATACCTGTTCTGCAACATATCGTACGAAGGCTCTACAAAAATGGAAGTACCTACTGGCTTCATTTATTTATTGAAATACTCTTTCTTCGTTATTTTCTGTATTAAATGATTTTATACATTTTGCATTTTTTATGTTTTCCAGTCCCTCCTCGTTTGGTGTTTTCACTATGAGAAATAGCCTGTAGATTATCTAAAGAATTGTTCTTAGGATTGGAATCAATATGATCAATAACAAAATCATCCTTGATCAATCCATTCAATACCTCGAAGACGAATCGATGACAATAATATTTCTTCTTTCCAACAGTAAACATCAAATACCCCATACTATTATTGTACGTCTCTAATGGTTTCTTCGGTCTGCGGTGTCTGACAATACCGTCACGAGATGCTTCATAATAGGTAATCACGAGATGTGGTTGAAATTCTTGGTTCATTTATATACTAAATACTATTTGTCTAATTAATTAATTGGTTTAATTATATACTTGGGAATCTATCATTATAGTGTTGAGGTGTTCTTATGATTTTTTCAAGGACAGAGTCAGGGTCATTGACGAAATCTTTCATGGAGTTTTTAACTCTATTATCATAATAGCGCTTCATCTCTCTGTATCGTTTACCACCACAATTGAGGCACAACTGCGATTTACCACGCACAACTACCCCACATCGGATACAAGGTAGCGGACCTTAGCTCCCACGACGTACACTTTGCAAATGATATCCACAGAATTCATTTCTGCATGACTTGTTACAAGCAGTTACTGATCCTATCATAAGTCATTTGCAATGATTCATTATATAATAAATTCTTTATTTAAACACTTGTTTTAATTATAGCATGGAGGAGTTCGAGAGATTATCGAACGTTACGCCTTTGGAAAAATGTTGAATTCAATCTCGATAGAGTCTCCACTGATGTACCAAAGAGTCTGATAAGTGATAGAAGCATGACAGGTAGAATCAGTGATGGTTTTAATGAATTCAAGCGCGATGGAGCATCTCACTGTAGGTTGAAATTTCGAATTGATGGTAGTGTTGATGCTACCATGAACGACGAAAGAGCAGCAGTGATAATCTCACATCTTGACAAGAAAAAGTATTTTTTTAGAGTGAAATTTATTATCCGCTCAGAAACGGGGAATTGGATTATACGCGACAAATTTGAACCCATCCTGAAAAATAAGAGAACTGTCACTGTGAGTCAGGATTTCAAACCATGAATTCTGACTGGAATTGACAAACCGTAATACGAGAGATCCTATCCTGTAGCAGCAGTTGTTTATGGGGTCTATCCGATAAATGATAAACCGAGTATTGAAAAACTTAAACCAATGAAACTATCAGGGAGAATAAATTGTTTAGCAGAACAAATACTAGAAAGCTTCATAAATGCGTTGCGTGGAAACAAATTGACGGATCTAAGATACAAGAAAAAAAAACGAATGGGGATTAACAGTGAAGAAGAGCGGAGCAACAAACATCATTAAGATTCCCAGTAACCGTAATGACGATAACAGGAGAGGTATTACACGAATCGAAATATAAATCAAAAGGAGCTTCACTCAAAATTATTGACCATAACGAAAACGCGTGGACACCTGCGGTAACAATATTTCCGCGGGATAGAAACATAAAATGTTACACGGGAAATTTATTTGATTTTATTTACGAATTAAGTACAAACGATCATGTGTCAGTGTGGTTACTCCACAGTTTTGAAGACGAAGAGGGTAATGTCGATCAATTTGTAAGACCCAATGGCGAAGTATACCATACTGAAGCCCTCCACAACGAGATGAAAAAACTAGCTAGTGGATTTTCAACGGATTACGACGAACAATTATTAACAAACTGTTTTACAATTCCGTCCATTGCAGCTCATTTCGCGAGAGTGAGAAATCTATGGAAACCAACACACGCAGAATTTCTCTCAGATATTGAATCGAGCTGCGTGGAATATAACCATAGTGGATTATGGAATACAAAATACGACCCTAAAAGTATGATTGCGTGTTATCCAGGGAGTTTTTTGGGTACGGAGAGTGCTCTGAGTACTTCAAAAGATTTGGACATCCCACACGTGAGATGCTCCGTGTTGCGATTAATGGACCACTGCCTGATTTTGATTTAAACGGATTCGCTCGTGTGGAATCATTTGAATTGGCTTAAGGACTTCATCCGTGTTTTTATGTTTGGTACACAAATCTCTGAAAGACACTGGATGCCAATAGTGTTATTACGGTATGTGATGGATTATAAAATGCTGATATCGCTGATTCTCGGTGAAGCAATTATATCATATCGAGCGCAGACTGAAGTCTGGTTACCACAACCCGATAGTCTAGATAGTATAATCACCGAAAACAAAAAACAATTCCCCGATCTCGACGAAGAATATATCGTGAAATCGTGAAAAGAAATCTTTGAATTTAGAAATAAACACGCAAACGATTTCGGTAGAAGAATAATTGGTAAGTTCACACAAGGTGGAACATACGACTACAAACAATATTCTTCGCGTATTTATATCCAAAAAACCGCTCAGCAAGTGTGCGATTAAATCGTTCAACAATTGCCTGATCGCGATGTAGTGCAGTATGTCCTCGTCTCATGGTGACTTTATGATGCTTCATTGTTGATAACATTGCACCCTGAAATTCCTTGCCAGGATCAACTTGTAATAGATTTGGCCAGTGCAGAGGACATCGTCGATAAATCCTTTCAAACAGTAGCAACTTCAGTTAATGACTTCGTCTTTAGCGGTTCTACTTGTTTTTATCGACTCGCAACATCAACTACGGTAAGCGATTACTTGTAAAAACCATCATGCGGCAGAAATAATATATTAGCCTGATGAACTTCATTAGGTGCGCTGACATCAACATGCGAGTAGTTAATTTGTTTAGGAGGCGGTAGATAAATTTGCCATATCGTCTGTTTGGATAACCAATCCGCTGCAGTGGTATTTTTCACCTTTGCGGCGCTAGCGAATTTACTGATTGCTGCTTTACCCCTCAAGTATCCTTTTGGAGAATAATAAATAGATTCCATGTTATTATTAATTACCAGCACCCAACATCAATTTACGTTTTATCAACCATGAAGCCAACTTTTCTTTGAAGGATTTATCAGTGATAGAATTCAACGCATGAATTAATTTCACATCTGCGAGATGACGTTGTTGTTGATCACTGCTCCGGTAAGCTATATCGTGTATCCGACTGCTTTTATAAGCAACATCATGAGCATTACACTCCTTATCAATGGCGTTTATTGGGTTTTCACCGGGTCGGGGTTGATTTTGGTCATCGAGTCTGATATCGAGTCTGGTCCCTGGTCCACAATAACTATATCCTGGAAGGTGTTTTTCTCCTGGATATTTTGCCCATGGTGTTCCTCGGAGTTTTCCTAATTTGGCTGCAATATCACCTCGTTTTTTAAATCATCTGCAGATTTCATAGAAACAAATCTAAATCTTTTGTAACACACTGTACACACTTACCAGCAAGTGCTGATTTGTTATTTTTGTTGTAATCGTCGTCAAGTCGTTTGTGCCAGTACGCTTCTTACATTTCACACAATATAGATCCATAATTTATTTATAATAACATAAATGTAATTGATTTTTTGGCGACAAAAAAACAAGAACCAGTTAAGCATCATGCAGCGCTACCAAATTATATTCGTATGATTATAATCGGATCATCTGGAAGTGGCAATACACAACTGCTACTTAATTTGATAATGAGATGGATGAAATGGGATAAACAATATTTGATTGCTCCTAGCGCAGACAATCAGCGATGTTACGAGGTGTTAAAAGATTTTAATGAGAAATCAAAATCAGAAATCGATGAGGATATCATTGAGTTTATCACGGATATCGTGGAAGCACCGAGCATTGATAATATTGATGGAAGTATTAATAATCTTGTTGTATACGATGATGTAATGTTGGAACGACAAAAAAACCTGCCAAAATATTTCTTGAGGGCGTCACAAAATCACCGACGTGATATATGTCGGTCAAGAATTCGCACAGATTCCAAGTGTAATCTGAGAAAATTACAATATAGTATTTGTGTTTAAAGGAACTGGAAAATACACATTACAAATATTTATCGATATTGGTGTGACGGTGACATGGACTTGAATCAATTTCGAAATGTTATTAGTGGTGCTCAGGCAAATTCCGCATGGCTGTATTACTTATAATTTATCAGATCCGAACACACGATATCGTATCGGACTTGATCAAATATTTTTAACCCCATAGCAGCAGGAAGGGTGCGACAACAACTTTGCGTACCCCAAAGAACCTTTTCTTTACGAATTTAGAGGAAGCCTTGGTTTGCCTAATGGACGCCTCACATCACATAACGTGTACGCGATTCAATACGGATTATTTACGTGGACACCAAAAAATAACATATTAAATATCACCGCGAACGTCAAGGGTATTAATCGATTAACACTAGTGACACAAACTCAATTTAATATTTCATCAACGAGTTCATCTGGGGTCATGAATATGATATCAACGATCATCGAAAAGGGAATAATTGAACAATTCACGATAGTATCCACTGATAGTAATTTAACTAGGGTTTCAGTAACATGGTATATGGAATTCGTAGTGGATTTAAGCAAACAACTAAATTGAATTCTGTTGTAATAAATAAAATGTCATCACAGCAGTATCGTTATGATCAGGTCAGAGAATTTCAAACTAAACTCAAAACACTCAATGAGGAGTATCAAGTAAAAATAAAAAATACCGACGTAGAATCACCGCAGTTGATCTTACCGTGTACTCGGTATCAGGTGTAATCACCGGAGCCGGTATTATGCTCTCCTCGGTGACAATAATTTCCCCCGATAGCTGTTCCAATTTGTATATCAGCGGCGACAACAATCGCGGGACAGAGAATCTCAAACTAAACTCAAAACACTCACTGAGGAGTATCAAGTAAATATAAAAAAATACCGACGAAGAATCACCGCAGTTGATGTTACCGTGTACTCGGTATCAGGTGTAATCACCGGAGCCGGTATTATACTCTCCTCGATGACAATGATTGCCCCAATAGCTGTTCCAATTTGTATATCAGCGGCGACAACAATCGGGGCAATTATTTCGATTATAACAAAAAATATATCATCGTGTAGCCAGCGTAAACTTCAAGATTACGTAGTTAAATTTCATGTTGTGTCAACTGCTTATTCACAATTATCCTCAATGATATCGTCGTCACTCGACGACACATTAATATCCGATAATGAGTTGTCAGCGATGGCACGTGTTTATGATTCCGCGATGTCAAAATTAGAAAATCTACACGAATATAATAACAATGGCGACATCGCAAGAACTATTTCAACGAATAGCAGAAAATACCACACCGGTGAAAACCAGAATGATCTCAATAACCTCAACGAATCCTGAATTCAGTGTGAATTTACCTACTGCGATTCCCGTGAAGGATATAGCGTTAGCAAAATTACGAGTATACTATAGTTGGCCAAATATTAGATCAACACCTTTCGGTGGACAAAAACCGAATAATTCCTTGGTGTTTCCGAGCAAGAATAAACCCGATGGTACTCCAGACTGGAACGTTGTTTCGCTACCATCTGGGTCCTACCAAATTGAACAAATTAATAATGAATTACAACGCAGAATAAAATCCATTACTGGAAAAGAATCAAAAATCGCAATAACAGTACATGAGCCGACGTTATCATCTGCCATTGAGATAAACTCGCCCGGGTATGCCGTAGATATCTATCATAGTTATATAAAGACAATACTGGTTCGGCCTGAAAAAACACCACTACCTGAACCACAAAAATCCGACTATACGTCCACGAAGTAGAGTTATCACAGTTATGATCCATCTATTAAATTAACTTTCATTTTATCCATACTGCATCCTAGATTAACATATGATTTACAGCTGGATACTCTCTTTAATAATTTAAGAAAAGCTACTACAGGATATATTACACTAAACAAATCACCAATTACCAATCAGTTTACAGCAATGAATAATGAATTTAATAGAATTAAAAATGATGTCATAACGGAAATTAGTAAGATTTCTCCAAACAAAGATGTAGTCATCAGGTACACAGAAGTGTGTAATAAAATTATCGCAGATATGGACTAGTATAATGTACGAATGGTTCAACATATATTAGGTGATGATCACCCTAAAACTAGAATAGAATTCGCAAAGAAATATAATATACACGTAGAGGATATTCCCACATTTAAATTTCCAGGATATAAAGCACCAGAACTAAAAAGATCTCTCAATGATGCCATCGATGATGGTTTCAAAAGGATTCACGACGCATGGAAACAAAAAATAACACAGCAACAAACAACCATCCTCAGATATAATAATGACCCAGATGGTTATGGCGACATCTCGCTCCTCAAAACGTCAATATATCCTCAGTGATCGAATTGAATTTAGTATGTGATGTTATCGAAGAAAGTTATCAAATAAATCTCGAAAGATCAAATCAAGCCCAGCAGGGATATATTTTATATTCATTTGCACCAACAGTTCCTCCAGGATTTTTAATCATTGAGGATCCAACTAATCATATCTATATGCGATGTCATAATGATTCGTTAACGAGAATTAATGTTAAACTCACTGACCAATCCAATAATCTGATTGATTTACGAGGTGAGGTTTTACAAATTAGTCTGTTTGTGAAACCATAAAGAGTTTCATCCCCATAGCAGCAGGGAGGGTGCGACAACGACTTTGCGTCCTCCAAAGAAACTTTTTTTTACGATTTTGGATGAAGCCTTGGTTTGCCAAATGGATGTTACAAACAAAGGTGAAACATTCAATAATTTCAGTATTCATTTATCATGATAAGTGGATAATTTTTAATTTTACAAAAATACCATTTTAAAAATGTTTAGACATCATGCAGTACATTTAGAGCATCTTTCAAACATATGACCTATTGACCTATATTCGATGGCTTATCATAAATTTAGAGCATCTTTCAAATATATGACCAATATTCGATATCTTATCGTACATTTAGAGCATCTTTCAAAAAATTGACCTATATTCGATGTTTTATCGTGCATTTAGAACATCTTTTAAATAATTGACCTATATTCGATGGTTCATCGTACATTTAGAGCATCTTTTAAATAATTGACCTAGATTCGGTGCGCTTTATCGTGCATTTAGAGCATCTTTCAAACAATTAACCTAGATTCGATGCCTTATCGAACATTTATAGCATCTTTCCAACAATTGACTTATATTCGATGTCTTATCGTGCGTTTAGATCATCTTTCAAACAATTGACCTATATTCGATGCCTTATCGTACATTAAGAGCTTTTTTTTCAAAACATTTAACCTATATTCGATGCCTTATCGTTACATATTTTGTTCGATAGTTCTGTAAATACTTTATATTGTGCTAACTTTGAATTTAATGTAATCTAACACAAGAAGAAGTGTCGAATCAATCGGGAATATCGATGGAATAGTTGTACCAATTTAAAATTAATATCACAATTAATGCACAAAGGTCCGTGCAGTATTACAAATGAGAATAACGTAACTGTTATTGTATTGTAGAGTTATGCACTTCTTTTTGTATTATTTGATATACTTGTTCTGTATAAAAGGTAACTTTCGAACCAGATGTTTTCAACTTCATTTTTCTATTAGAGACTAACAGTTCCTGAAAAAGTCAATTTCTCGTGATGTTATACACTCTGCAGTACAAAGTATAGACAAACTTTCTCAACAGGAACTCCGCTGGAGCATGTTGTTGTTGTTGTAGGGTTTAACGCCATTTTCAGCACACGATAGACTATACACGAGAAGCTACTGGCAATCTTTTTCACATACCAACATTAGCCGAATCCGTGACTCAAACAGAGGTGAGATGGCAGTTATCCGTAACGGAGAGCGCTTAAGCTGGAGCAGGTAGGATCAGTGACATTCTCATGTAGCGAATAAAATACATCGAGAAAGAAATAATTTATATAACGTAAGATCAAAGAAACTGGATATGTGTATGTGTACAGGAATAAAATGGGTAACAAATACAACATGAGTGAATTATTGCATGAAACAGATTTTATAGTAGTCCAATTTATAAAATCAGTCCTAATGAAAGATGTTTCGCATCTTTCGGGGTATAATAGGATAAAAATATCAAGGTCTAAGATAGGAATAAACCAGCAGGAAAGTTGCTGAATTGTATGATATGCATGCTTCTCCTGTACCTTATATGTGTTAAGGCACAACAAGTCTAGCAAGAACGCAAGTTATTACATCCACATATTACTTTCAGTCTTATAAAAAGTGATCAATGTGCGCATGTGCATAGAAAGCTGAGCTACAAGCGATATAGAGTGTCAGGAGTTGGTTGCGAAAGGAAATGTGTCTCACATCAATTGAAAGAGAACGATAACGTTACGTTGTGCTCTCATACTGTGATGACCACAAGGATCTACACCAACATCATTTACTGTATGTATTACAGCAGCAGAGGTGGCGAATCCGACAACTTTTAGAAACCTCAATTTGGCAAACCGAGGCTTCCTCCAAAATGCTTTATAGAAGCGTCAATTTGGCAAACCAGAATAAAAAAGACGCCAAAGTCGTTGTCGCTCAACCCTCTGCTGCTATGAGGTTAAAAATCCTTTTTACGATGAAAATCCTTTAGGATTTCAACCGAATTAGCGGTATAACCTTATATATATCAAAGATCATGGCAAATGTCGGAACTAGAGAATGGTTATCTGCGATCAAGAAATTTCTCCCGGTGAGAGATTCTTTCAGAGATAATTTGCAGGCTCGACAACAACAAAAGTTAGATTTTACCGCTGATACTGAACAATTATTTAAGCTGATAACTACATCAACTGAAAAAGTTGTTGCCGCTACTGAAAAAGTTGGTACAGAAACTGCAAAATTTGGTACAAAACCGCAAAGATAGCAAAAAGAACTAAAAAAAATTAAAGAATCTTTAAAATCTCTTCCTGGTGATATAGTAGCTGCACAACCTACACCAGTAGATGAACAACCTGAACAAATCCAATGGGAGAGGAGGATATATCGACCCGATGAAATATTTACAACAACAACGTTGGGTGAAATTGAAAATAAATCTACAAATGATGAACTAGCTAGATATGTCGTTGAGACATATAAGAAAAAAGAAAGATATATAAGGACTAGTTTAGAATTTGACCAATGGTACCAAAAAAATGTATTTGAAAAAAAAACGGTGGAACTGCAACTTCACAAAAAGACCCTGAGTTTGTCGCATATGAACAAAAAGTACAGGAAGTATTAAAAGGTCTACCACCATATGAGGAACCTATTCCGGAGGAAATAGAACTAAAAGCTGAAGCTGATCTCACGCAAGATATACCTGGAAAAACTGGTAAGGGGTATCACGGTGGTAATATACCTTGTTCACGAAGTATCCTTGATGATATATCACGGTTAGAAGTCTTCATCAGAATGAAACGAGCTGGAAATAAATCTTCAGAGATAATTAACGAAGCAGCTGAAGTCTGTCAACGGTGGTCGTGTAATGGATATTGGACTATTTCGTAGTTTCATCGATGAACTCATTGATGATTATTACAGCGATTGATCATCGATTAGATAAATACCTAACAGTGACATTGCCGAGTATTGGTTCTTTTGAAAAATCATTTTGTGGTTTTACGGGTATATACTTCTTTTAATAGCGTTATTAGGTTTCATATTAATTGTTAGAGTAATCTCATTATTTAGCGCGGTAATTACGCCTGGTAATCTCTTAACCCATTCACGAGATCGGTTATCCTGAATAAATTCCTTCGCATATTTTTATCCAAATAACCGCTCAGCAAGCGTCCGATCAAATCGTTCAACAATTTCCTCATCGCGATGTAGTGCAGTATGTCCTCGTCTCATGGTGACATTATGATGCTTCATTGTTGATAACACTGCATCCTGAAATTCCTTGCCAGGATCAACTTGTAAGAGATTTGGCCAATGCAGAGGACCTCGTCGATAAATCCTTTCAAACGCAGAAGCAACTTCAGTTGATGATTTTGTTTTTAGAGGTTATGCTTGTTTGTATCGACTCGCAACATCAACTACGGTTAGCGCGTATTTGTAAACACCATCATGCGGCAGAAATAATATATCAGCCTGATGAACCTCATTAGGGACGCTGACATCAAAAATGCGAGTAGTTCATTTGTTTAGGCGGCGGTAGATAAATTTGCCATATCGCCTGTTTGGATAACCAATCCGCTGCAGTGGTATTTTTCACCTTTGCGGCGCTAGCGAGTTTACTGATTGCTACTTTACCCCTCCAGTATCCTTTTGGAGAATAATAAATAGATTCCATGTTGTTATTAATTACCAGCACCCAACATCAATTTACTTTTCATCGCCGATTTTATCAACCATGAAGCCAACTTTTCTTTGAAGGATTTATCAGTGATAGAATTCAACGCATGAATTAATTTCACATCTGCGAGATGACGTTGTTGTATATCACCGCTCCGGTAAGCTATATCGTGTATCCGACACGCTTCGTCAATTGCATTTATCGGATTTTAACCCAGACGAGGATTATCTTGATCGTCGAGTCTGATATCTTATCGTGTTCCCGGTCCACAATAACTATATCCTGGAAGGTGTTTTTTCACCCGGATAATTTGCCCACAGTGTTCCCGGAAGTTTAGTTAGACTAGTGGCGATATCTCCACCGCTTTTTGTTTACAAATCTAAAGTTCTTTGTACCGCATATTTCACACTTGCCAGTGACCGCCTCTGTATTATTTTTAGTTGTAATCGTCGTTGGGTCAATAGTTGGTGTACGTTTCTTACATTTCACACAACATAAATCCATAATATTATTATGTTACATCTAATGGAAGTAATTGATTTTTCCGCTAAAGAAAAAATAACCTGGTTGTCGAGTCTAATATCTAATCATGTTCCTGGTCCACAGTAGCTATGTATTTTCCGCGTTGGATATTCTCAAATGCACTTGACCAAGGGGGTTCCAAGTATCTTGGCCAAATGTCTAATCTAATTCCGATTTTTTTTCACAAATCGATATTTTATTGTACCACATATTTCACACTAACCAGTGACCGCTTCTTTTCTATTTATTATGATAATTTTCGTTGGGTCAATAGCTGGTGTATATTTCCAACATTTCACACAATATAGATCCATAATATAATTAAGTTATATCTAATGGAAGTAATTGACTTTTCCGTGCTAAAGAAAAAACAACAAGTAAAACATCATCCAATGTTACCAAACTCTACTCGGATGATTATCATCGGACCTTCAGGGAGTGGCAACACTCAGTTGTTGTTAACGTTAATAATGAATTATCTAAAATGGGACAAATTATATTTAGTTGCCTCGAGCGTAGACGATCAACATTGTTATCAAGTATTAAAAGATTACAACGAAATTGCTTCAGAAATCGCCGGCGAAGATGTTGTTGAGTTTATTACAGAGATTGACGAAGCGCTGTTAGTGGAAGACCTGGATGGAAGCGTTACAATCTTGTTGTGTACGATGATGTGATGTTGGAACGATAAAAAAAACCTGCCAAAATATTTTCTCGAGGACGACATAAAAACACGTATGTCACTCAAAAATACGCACAAATTCCAAGTGTAATCAGAGAAAATTGCAATTTAGTATGTGTATTCAACGGAACTGGAAAATACACATTACAAAATATTTATCAATATTGGTGTGACGGTGATATGGATTTTAATAAATTTCAAAATTTCTTTACTGGTGCTCAGGCTACCCCGCACTGATTTATAACTATAAATTTATCAGATACTCGAGCACGATATCGTATTGGATTAGACCGTATTTAGAACTAATCCGGTTAACCTCATAGCAGCAGAAGGGGGGGGGGGGGCGATAACGACTGTGGCGTCCTTTTTTATTCTGGTTTTCCAAATTGACGCTTCTATAAAGCATTTTGGAGGAAGCCTCGGTTTGCCAAATTGACGCTTCTAAAAGTTGTCGGATTCGCCCCCTCTGCTGATATTACTCTACTGCAGTAAGCATTAATGTGTCGTAAATTAACTTCGTCCCTATTTTATTGTCATCACAATTATCTGTCCCTGTAGTCTACCATCTATTCGTCCACCGTACTAAATTTTGAAACGTCATGTGACCATATTAGCCATAGTCAAACTCTGGTTTCGAGGTAATTCCTAGGTAAGGTTCCTGAGTGGTCTAATGCCTCTTCGTTACGGATCATTGACATCTCACCTGTCTAAGTGGGTTCGAGTCTCAGATTCGGCCAATGTGGGTATGTGAGAAAGCTTGCCAGTAGCTTCTCGTGGGTCGGTGTTTTTTTTCCTGTGGATTTCCCAGATTTTTTTCTCCACCAATAATACTGGCCGCCATGTAGAGCCTATCGTGTGCTGAAAATGGCGTTAAACCTTACAACAACAACAACCTGCTCCAGCGGAGTTCCTGTTGAGAAAGTTTGCCTATACTTTGTACTGCAGTGTGTATAACATCACGAGAAATCGAATTTTTCAGGAACTGTTACTCTCTAATAGAAAAACGAAGTTGAAAACACCTGGTTCGAAATTTACCGTTTATACAGAACAAGTATATCAAATAATACAAAAAGAACTGCATAACTCTGGAAAATAATAACAATTACGTTATTCTCATTTATAATACTAAACGGACCATTGTGAATTAATTGTGATATTAATTTAAAATTGGTACAACTATTACATCGATAATCCCGATTGATTCGACACTTCTTGTGTTTGATTACATAAAAACCGAAGTTAACAAAATATAAAGTATTTACATAACTATCGAACAAAATATGTGCGATAAGGCATCGAATATAGGTTCATTGTTTGAAAGATGCTCTAAATGCACGATAAGACATCGAATATAGGTCAATTGTTTGAAAGATGCTATAAATGTTCGATAAGGCATCGAATCTAGGTTAATTGATTGAAAGATCCTCTAAATGCACGATAAAGCGCACCGAATCTAGGTCAATTGTTTGAAAGATGCTCTAAATGTACGATAAAACATCGAATATTGGTCATATATTTGAAAGATGCTCTAAATTTATGATAAGCCATCGAATATAGGTCAATAGGTCATATATTTGAAAGATGCTCTAAATGTACTGCACGATGTCTAAACATGTTTAAAATGGTGTTTTCGTAAAATTAAAAATTATCCACTTATCATGATAAATGAATACTGAAATTATTGAATGTTTCACCTTTGTTTGTAATGTCCATTTGGCAAACCAAGGCTTCCTCCAAAATCGTAAAAGGAAGTTTCTTTGGAGGACACAAAGTCGTTGTCGCACCCTCCCTGCTGCTATGGGGGTGAAACTCTTTATGATTTCACAAACAGACTAATTTATCAAACCTCACCTCGTAAATCAATCAGATTATTGGATTGGTCAGTGATAACTCATATGTATCTAATAGGTTAGAGTTATTAGTAATTACAATCACTAATATAATAAATCATATGTATCTAATAGGTTAGAGTTATTAGTAATTACAATCACTAATGTGAAAACTCAAATGTATCAAATAGGTTAGAGTTATTAGTAATTACACTCACTAATGTGAAAACTCATATGTATCTAATAGGTTAGAGTTATTAGTAATTACAATCACTAATATGATAAATCAAATGTATCTAATAGGTTAGAGTTATTAGTAATTACAGTCACTAATGTGATAAATCATATGTATCTAATAGGTTAGAGTTATTAGTAATTACAATCACTAATGTGAAAACTCATATGTATCTAATAGGTTAGAGTTATTAGTAATTACACTCACTAATGTGAAAACTCATATGTATCTAATAGGTTAGAGTTATTAGTAATTACAATCACTAATATGATAAATCATATGTATCTAATAGGTTAGAGTTATTAGTAATTACAATCACTAATGGGATAACTCATATGTATCTAATAGGTTAGAGTTAGTAGTAATTACAGTCCCTAATGTGATAACTCATATGTATCTAATAGGTTAGAGTTATTAGTAATTACAGTCACTAAAGTGATAACTCATATGTATCTAATAGGTTAGTTATTAGTAATAACAATCACTAATATGATAAATCATATGTATCTAATAGGTTAGAGTTATCAGTAATTACAATCACTAATGTGATAACTCATATGTATCTAATAGTTAGAGTTATTAGTAATTACAATCAATAATGTGATAAATCATATGTATCTAATAGGTTAGAGTTATTAGTAATTACAATCACTAATGTGATAAATCATATGTATCTAATAGGTTAGAGTTATTAGTAATTACAATTACTAATGTGATGACTCATATGTATCTAATAGGTTAGAGTTATTAGTAATTACAATCACTAATGTGATAAATCAAATGTATCTAATAGGTTAGTTATTGGTAATTACAGTCACTAATATGATAAATTATATGTATCTAATAGGTTAGAATTATTAGTAATTACAATCACTAATGTGATAAATCATATGTATCTAATAGGTTAGTTATTGGTAATTACAGTCACTAATATGATAAATCATATGTATCTAATAGGTTAGAGTTATTTGTAATTACACTCACTAATGTGATAAATCATGTATCTAATAGGTCAGTTATTAGTAATTACAATCACTAATGTGATAAATCATATGTATCTAATAGGTTAGTTATTGGTAATTACAGTCACTAATATGATAAATCATATGTATCTAATAGGTTAGAGTTATTAGTAATTACAATCACTAATGTGATAACTCATATGTATCTAATAGGTTAGTTATTAGTAATTACAATCACCAATGTGATAAATCATATGTATCTAATAGGTTAGTTATTAGTATTTACAATCACTAATGTGATAACTCATATGTATCTAATAGGTTAGAGTTATTAGTAATTACACTCACTAATGTGAAAACTCATATGTATCTAATAGGTTAGTTATTAAAAATTACACTCACTAATGTGAAAACTCATATGTATCTAATAGGTTAGTTATTAGTAATTACAATCACTAATGTGATAAATCATATGTATCTAATAGGTTAGAGTTATTAGTAATTAGAGTCACTAATGTGATAACTCATTTGTATCTAATAGGTTAGAGTTATCAGTAATAGCAATCAGTAATGTGATAACTCATATGTATCTAATAGGTTAGTTATTAGTAATAACAATCACTAATATGATAATTCATATGTATCTAATAGGTTAGAGTTATCAGTAATAGCAATCACTAATGTGATAACTCATATGTATCTAATAGGTTAGAGTTATCAGTAATAACAATCACTAATGTGATAACTCATATGTATCTAATAGGTTAGTTATTAGTAATAACAATCACTAATATGATAAATCATATGTATCTAATAGATTAGAGTTATTAGTAATTACAGTCACTAATGTGATAACTCATATGTATCTAATATGTTAGAGTTATCAGTAATAACAATCCCTAATTTGATAACTCATATGTATCTAATAGGTTAGTTATTAGTAATAACAATCACTAATATGATAAATCATATGTATCTAATAGGTTAGAGTTATTAGTAATTACAGTCACTAATGTGATAAATCATATGTATCTAATAGGTTAGAGTTATCAGTAATTACAATCACTAATGTGATAAATCATATGTATCTAATAGGTTAGAGTTATTAGTAATAACAATCACTAATGTGATAAATCATATGTATCTAATAGGTTAGAGTTTTTAGTAATTACAATCACTAATGGGAAAACTCATATGTATCTAATAGGTTAAAGTTATTAGTAATTTCAATCACTAATGTGATAACTCATATGTATCTAATAGGTTAGTTATTAGTAATAACAATCACTAATGTGATAAATCTTATGTATCTAATAGGTTAGAGTTATCAGTAATAACAATCACTAATGTGATAACTCATATGTATCTAATAGGTTTGTTATTAGTAATAACAATCACTAATAGGATAACTCATATGTATCTAATAGGTTAGAGTTGTTAGTAATTATAGTCACTAATGGGATAACTCATATGTATCTAATAGGTTAGAGTTATTAGTAATAACAATCACTAATGTGATAACCCATATGTATCTAATAGGGTAGAGTTATTAGTAATAACAATCACTAATGTGATAACTCATATGTATCTAATAGGTTAGAGTTATTAGTAATTACAGTCACTAATGTGATACCTCATATGTATCTAATAGGTTAGTTATTAGTAATAACAATCACTAATGTAATAAATCATATGTATCTAATAGCTTTGAGTTATTAGTAATTATAATCACTAATGTGATAACTCAAATGTATCTAATAGGTTAGTTATTAGTAATAACAATCACTAATGTGATAAATCATATGTATCTAATTGGTTAGTTATTAGTAATTACAATCAATAATGTCATAACTCATATGTATCTTATAGCTTTGAGTTATTAGTAATTACAATCACTAATGGGATAACTCAAATGTATCTAATAGCTTTGAGTTATTAGTAATTACAATCACTAATGGGATAACTCATATGTATCTAATAGGTTAGTTATTAGTAATAACAATCACTAATGTTATAACTCATATGTATCTAATAGGTTAGAGTTATTAGTAATAACAATCACTAATGGGATAACTCATATGTATTTAATAGGTTAAAGTTATTAGTAATTACAATCACTAATGTGATAACTCATATGTATCTAATAGCTTTGAATGATTAGTAATTACAATCACTAATGTGATAACTCATATGTATCTAATAGCTTTGAATTATTAGTAATTACAATCACTAATGGGATAACTCATATGTATCTAATAGGTTAGAGTTATTAGTAATTACAATAACTAATGGGATAACTCATATGTATCTAATAGGTTAGTTATTAGTAATAACAATCACTAATGTGATAACTCATATGCATCTAATAGCTTTGAGTAATTTAGTAATTACAATCACTAATGTGATAACTCATATGTATCTAATAGCTTTGAGTTATTAGTAATTACAATCACTAATGTCATAACTCATATGTATCTAATAGCTTTGAGTTATTAGTAATTACAATCACTAATGTGACAACTCATATGTATCTAATAGGTTAGAGTTATTAGTAATTACAGTCACTAATGTGATAAATCATATGTATCTAATAGGTTAGTTATTAGTAATTACAATCACTAATGTGATAACTCATATGTATGTAATAGGTTAGTTATTAGTAATAACAATCACTAATGTGATAACTCATATGTATCTAATAGGTTAGTTAGTATTAATTACAATCACTAATGTGATAAATCATATGTATCTAATAGGTTAGAGTTATTTGTAATAACAATCACTAATATGATAACCCATATGTATCTAATAGGTTAGAGTTATTAGTAATAACAATCACTAATGTGATAAATCATATGTATCTAATAGGTTAGAGTTATTAGTAATTACAATCACTAATGTGATAACTCATATTTATCTAATAGGTTTGAGTTATTAGTAATTACAATCACTAATGTGATAACTCATATGTATCTAATAGGTTAGTTATTGGTAATTACAGTCACTAATATGATATATCATATGTATCTAATAGGTTAGAGTTATTAGTAATAACAATCACTAAAGTGATAACTCATGTGTATCTAATAGGTTAGTTATTAGTAATAACTATCACTAATGTGATAAATCACATGTATCTAATAGGTCTTAGTTATTAGTAATAACAATCACTAATGAGATAAATCATATGTAGCTAATAGGTTAGAGTTATTAGTAATTACAATCAGTAATGTGATAACTCATATGTATCTAATAGGCTAGAGTTATTTGTAATAAAAATCACTAATGTGATAACTCATATGTGTCTAATAGGTTAGAGTTATCAGTAATAACTATCACTAATGTGATAACTCATATGTATTTAATAGGTTAGTTATTAGTAATTACAGTCACTATTATGAGAAATCATATGTATCCAATAGGTTAGAGTTGTTAGTAATTACAGTCACTAATGTGATAACTCATATGTATCTAATAGGTTAGAGTTATTATGAATTACAATCACTAATATGATAAATCATATGTATCTAATTGGTTAGAGTTATTAGTAATTACAATCACTAATGTGATAACTCAAATGTATCTAATAGATTAGAGTTATTAGTAATTACAATCACTAATGTGATAACTCATATGTATCTAATAGGTTAGAGTTATTAGTAATTACAATCACTAATGTGATAAATCATATGTATCTAATAGGTTAGTTAGTAGTAATAACAATCACTAATGGGATAACTCATATGTATCTAACAGGTTAGAGTTATTTGTAATAACAATCACTAATGTAATACATCATTTGTATCTAATAGGTTAGAGTTATTAGTAATTACAATCACTAATGTGATAACTCATATTTATCTAATAGGTTAGAGTTATTAGTAATTACAATCACTAATGTGATAACCCATATGTATCTAATAGGTTAGTTATTGGTAATTACAGTCACTAATATGATAAATCATATGTATCTAATAGGTTAGAGTTATTAGTAATTACAATTACTAATGTGATAACCCATATGTATCTAATAGGTTAGTTATTGGTAATTACCGTCACTAATATGATAAATCATATGTATCTAATAGGTTAGAGTTATTAGTAATAACAATCACTAATGTGATAACTCATATGTATCTAATAGGTTAGTTATTAGTAATTACAGTCACTAATGTGATAACTCATATGTATCTAATAGCTTTGAGTTATTAGTAATTACAATCACTAATGTGATAAATCATATGTATCTAATAGGTTAGAGTTATTAGTAATTACAGTCACTAATGTGATAACTCATATGTATCTAATAGGTTAGAGTTATTAGTAATTACACTCACTAATGTGATAACTCATATGTATCTAATAGGTTAGTTATTAGTAATTTCACTCACTAATGTGATAAATCATATGTATCTAATAGGTTAGTTATTAGTAATTACACTCACTAATGTGATAAATCATATATGTCTAATAGTTTAGAGTTATTAGTAATAACAATCACTAAAGTGATAACTCATATGTATCTAATAGGTTAGTTATTAGTAATAACAATCACTAATGTGATAAATCATATTTATCTAACAGGTCTTAGTTATTAGTAATTACAATCACTAATGTGATAACTCATATGTATCTAATAGGTTAGAGTTATTAGTAATAACAATCACTAATGTGATAACTCATATGTATCTAATAGGTTAGTTATTAGTAATTACAGTCACTAATATGAGAAATCATATGTATCCAATAGGTTAGAGTTGTTTGTAATTACAGTCACTAATGTGATAACTCATATGTATCTAATAGGTTAGTTATTTGTAATAACAATCACTAATGTGATAACTCATATGTATCTTATATGTTAGAGTTATTAGTAATTACAGTCACTAATGTGATAAATCATATGTATCTAATAGGTTAGAGTTATTAGTAATAACAATCACTAATGTGATAACTCATATGTATCTAATAGGTTAGTTATTAGTAATTACAGTCACTAATATGAGAAATCATATGTATCCAATAGGTTAGAGTTGTTAGTAATTACAGTCACTAATGTGATAACTCATATGTATCTAATAGGTTAGAGTTGTTAGTAATTACACTCACAAATGTGATAACTCATATGTATCTAATAGGTTAGAGTTATTAGTCATTACAATCACTAATATGAGAAATCATATGTATCCAATAGGTTAGAGTTGTTAGTAATTACAGTCACTAATGTGATAACTCATATGTATCCAATAGGTTAGAGTTGTTTGTAATTACAGTCACTAATGTGATAACTCATATGTATCTAATAGGTTAGTTATTAGTAATAACAATCACTAATGTGATAACTCATATGTATCTTATATGTTAGAGTTATTAGTAATTACAGTCACTAATGTGATAAATCATATGTATCTAATAGGTTAGAGTTATTAGTAATAACAATCACTAATGTGATAAATCATATGTATCTAATAGGTTAGTTATTAGTAATTACAGTCACTAATATGATAAATCATATGTATCTAATAAGTTAGAGTTATTAGTAATAACAATCACTAATATGATAAATCATATGTACCTAATAGGTTAGAGTTATTAGTAATAACAATCACTAATGTGATAACTCGTATGTATCTAATAGGTCTTAGTTATTAGTAGTCTTTTCAGTTTTTAGTTTAACATGGAATAAGATAAAGAATTTTAATAACACATTCATAAAGGTACATGTCTACTTAACATTATTTTTCTTGCAACTTGGTTTTTATTACAGAATTTTTAAAGATTGAAGAAAAGACAATTTATTGTTTTATGGGTCTATATGTGTTAAAAGAAAATATACATTCATATGTATAATAAAGTAAAAATTTGTGTTTGTTTATTTTAAGAAAAGGATTATATATAAAATAAATAGGAAACATGGACTGCATACAAAACATTCATTATATAGCATGCATTATTCTCTTGATATTTGCAGGATTTTTTTTAGAGGTCATATAATCATGCTCATGAAAGATTTGTTTTAGGATATGTTATAAGCAACCCTTAGTGTTATATAATCAAGTCATATAATCATGCTCATGGACGATTCGTTTTAGGATATGTTATAAGCAACCTTTAGTGTTATATAATCAAGTCATATAATCATGCTCATGAAAGATTTGTTTTAGGATATGTTATAAGCAACCTTTAGTGTTATATAATCCAGTCATATAATCATGCTCATGGACGATTCGTTTTAGGATATGTTATAAGCAACCTTTAGTGTTTTATAATCAAGTCATATAATCATGCTCATGAAAGATTTGTTTTAGGATATGTTATAAGCAACCTTTAGTGTTATATAATCAAGTCATATAATCATGCTCATGGACGATTCGTTTTAGGATATGTTATAAGCAACCTTTAGTGTTATATAATCAAGTCATATAATCATGCTCATGGAAGATTTGTTTTAGGATATGTTATAAGCAGCCTTTAGTGTTATATAATCCAGTCATATAACCATGCTCATGGACGATTCGTTTTAGGATATGTTATAAGCAGCCTTTAGTGTTATATAATCAAGTCATATAACCATGCTCATGGACGATTCGTTTTAGGATATGTTATAAGCAACCTTTAGTGTTATATAATCAAGTCATATAATCATGCTCATGGAAGATTTGTTTTAGGATATGTTATAAGCAACCTTTAGTGTTATATAATCCAGTCATATAACCATGCTCATGGACGATTTGTTTTAGGATATGTTATAAGCAACCTTTAGTGTTATATAATCAAGTCATATAATCATGCTCATGAAAGATTTGTTTTAGGATATGTTATAAGCAACCTTTAGTGTTCTATAATCCAGTCATATAACCATGCTCATGGACGATTCGTTTTAGGATATGTTATAAGCAACCTTTAGTGTTATATAATCAAGTCATATAACCATGCTCATGGACGATTCGTTTTAGGATATGTTATAAGCAACCTTTAGTGTTATATAATCAAGTCATATAATCATGCTCATGGAAGATTTGTTTTAGGATATGTTATAAGCAACCTTTAGTGTTATATAATCCAGTCATATAACCATGCTCATGGACGATTCGTTTTAGGATATGTTATAAGCAACCTTTAGTGTTATATAATCAAGTCATATAACCATGCTCATGGACGATTCGTTTTAGGATATGTTATAAGCAACCTTTAGTGTTATATAATCCAGTCATATAATCATGCTCATGGACGATTCGTTTTAGGATATGTTATAAGCAACCTTTAGTGTTATATAATCCAGTCATATAATCATGCTCATGGACGATTCGTTTTAGGATATGTTATAAGCAACCTTTAGTGTTATATAATCAAGTCATATAATCATGCTCATGGAAGATTTGTTTTAGGATATGTTATAAGCAACCTTTAGTGTTATATAATCAAGTCATATAACCATGCTCATGGACGATTCGTTTTAGGATATGTTATAAGCAACCTTTAGTGTTATATAATCAAGTCATATAATCATGCTCATGAAAGATTTGTTTTAGGATATGTTATAAGCAACCTTTAGTGTTCTATAATCCAGTCATATAATCATGCTCATGGACGATTCGTTTTAGGATATGTTATAAGCAACCTTTAGTGTTATATAATCAAGTCATATAATCATGCTCATGAAAGATTTGTTTTAGGATATGTTATAAGCAACCTTTAGTGTTATATAATCCAGTCATATAATCATGCTCATGAAAGATTTGTTTTAGGATATGTTATAAGCAGCCTTTAGTGGAGACATTGTTCCATTTCCTGAAATGCTCAATATAATAATAATAATAATAATAGCAATAATAATAATAATAATAATAATAATTTATCACAATAATAATAATAATAATAATAATAATAATAATAATAATAATAATCCAAAGGTATGCGATATTTGTATTTACGTTATGGGGAGTCGGTGACGAGAAGATAATTATCAGTTCAAGTAATTAGCCAAATTCTAGCAGCATACGTCATAATGTAGAGTATTCACTTGGTTTTATGGTAGCACGGATTAGTTTGGAAAACTGGACCCTCCTTAACTTCGTAACATACGGAAATCAATGTGACTAAAATCAGATCTTATCAACTTCTACCTTTAGTCCAGTTTTTTTTATACCACCACCACCATTCTAATACAAATACGAATAACATTACTACAACTATAATTAATAATAATAATAATAATAATAATAATGATAATAATAATAATAATAATAATAATAATAATAACAACAACAAAAATATCATTGTAACGCGATGATAGCCAGTGCTGTTATTAAGATAATCCCCAGCAATGGATGTAAACAACAAAACTGAAACCAGGAAGATAAACAAAAGAAAAATATCATACAATACAGGACTCTACATTAGTGCAATATTCCAAATGAAGTTACAAATTTAAGTCTAACTATTGTAAAATAGTGAAAATGCAGCTGGACCTAGCTCTGCTTAATACAGGCCTTATACTAAATTTGGTTTCATTTTATGAAATCCCTAAATAAAAAAAACTTTTTATTTAAAAAAGGACCTGTGTAATGGGTTGACGTAGAGGTAGGGACGTACGGACCCGGGTACACTTAGTAATCTTCATATAATATGACGAGTTACTTACTCTTTTTGACATCCACATACGATCTTCAGCTTCGTCCAGAATTTACCATTCACCATGGAGTACAGATAGAAATTGACAGAGTAGTTGGAAAATTGTATCAAATAGGTTATTGTTCTCACAAAATCAACTGTGACCTTGGTATGCCTATCGCTATTTTCGATTTGCGAACGTCTTCTATACGAGTCAACGATGAAGACCACAGACACAGGGACAGTAGCAATGAGAAAATAGCACGTGCTAACCACTAGCATTTTAGTCAGTTTGTCGCTAACACGTTTCGTACGACGGAAAATGCTATTATGCATCATACTTGATCGGCCTCTCTGAATTCTTCTCAAGGCTCGAACCAGAAACACGTTACATATAAACATTATGACAAATGGTGCGACTGATAAAAATGTAAAATCTATATACACGAACACAAAATCGTCAAAATTTTCATATTCATCCTTAAGTGAGCTACAATCTCCTTTAGTAAAGTTATTAATACCATTTGTCCAAAAGAAATGGAGATCGACGCCCGACAGCAAAACAAATAAAATAATAAGGGACACATACACACGCCGATAAGTCACAATACGTATGAACTGCAGTGGGAAATGTGTTTTAATAACACGTTCGATGCAAACGAAAACCAGTATCCATGATGAATACTGCATCGAGAGATAAATAACAAATAAATGAAATTTGCAACCAAAGTCAGACAGTTTTCTTATATCCAGGTTGAATGTGTTTAGAATCCAGTACCTTGATAATCCTGTAACCAAGACTACACTGTCTGTAATTGCAAGAACGAAAAGAAAAAAAAAGGTAGGTCTTTTAGAAACTCCAATTTTCCTCAAAACGAGAACTGTAAGTGAATTGCCAGTCAGTCCAAAAAGGAGAAAAACGACTGAAAATATCCTCCATAGCCATTTTCCAGCTTTTTCCAAATCTTTAACTGAGGAATCTATCTGGGAGTTATTTGTTACCTCCGTTGTAGAGAGTAAAGTAGATAGCATGTAGATGTCAGGCGTTGTAAACTGTTTCCAAAATGTGATGTTATTCATAGTAATTCAGCCTTTCGACGACGTTTTCTTCTTGTACTGAGTTTAGAGTGAGAGCTGCTAAATTTTGAATCCAAGGGCCTTTTTACCGTCATATCATTATGTCGCTGAATTCCATCTGTTCACTCAGCATCCTGTTAGTCCTTCAAAAGAGAAACAAAAGGTGATATTAGGGTGACAGTCACTCATAGCTGTTATTACATCTAATCTGATAATAGTAAGAAATTTTGGAATAATCACAATCAGACGCATGTCGCTTCTAATATATTGAGCCTTATGTAAACTTTGTTGTTTCCTTGTGTAGAGCTTAAATCGATCCGCTAGAGGGCATGACAAAGAACGGCAAAAGGCTATTGTAAGCCTACATCATTTCCGTGAAGCCTAATCGAATCATAAATTTCGAATCACTCTTATAAATATAATGAACCGACATATAGGCCATCAGAATGTCAGTTTTCTATTCCTGGACTATGCTTCAATAGTTCATATACTGATTATTAAAATCTGGTTTAATACCATTTCAAATCAGGTACAAACACGAACACAAATGATAATGTTTAAAGAGAAACTCCTTTAAACCAATTCGAGTTTTAATAAAGAACACGTCATCAATTCTTCCAATGTGATCGAATGTCGACATGCCGTGGGAAGGGAGGGGGTGTTTACAAGTTTAGATAGAAATGCACAGTACATGGTCTCTAAGATTAAATACACTCAAGCTTGTATGGTAATTAACATTTCTATATTTAAGTGTATTTAATGTGATACATGTAGACGAGTAAACGAAATATTAGCATCTATAAATCTGAACCCAATATGTCAAGCCAGACGTGAAGGTGTCTATTCTATTCCTATGAGTTTAATTTCATTATAAATTAACAGTGATTATCCTTATGGATATATTCAACTGAGATAATAAGAGAATCGAAGAAAATTACACGTATATATTATTACACGTATTTGTGGAGATTCATATGTCCCCCAATGCCGGTACATAGACAATTACTCATAGTTGAGTACATTCATACGTCCTCAAATTCCAGTCCGTGGAAAATTCCACGAATAGTACATACATACGTCCCCAAATTCCAGCACATTGACAATTGCACGTTCATTATATTCATACTTACGCAAATACCAGTACATACGGACAATTACACCCCGTCTCTCAAAACTCGTGTCGATAGTTACCAAAATTATCAATGTTTCCCATGTATGATTTGATCATAATACATTGCAATAGTAACATTATATTTGTGTTGCTTCTTACACTTCTTTCATTGACCTTACGTAAAGACCACTATTTTATTTGACTCAGTAATTACTCCACACATTATTGTGTATTTATTAATCTTTAAATAACACACACACCTACATACATACATACATACATACATACATACATACATACATACATACATACATACATACGTGACTGACGGACGGACCGATAAGTACATTGCCAATTTGAAACTCATTCATATTCTTGAATACTTAAAATGCTGCCATTATTGTCCAGTTATGGTCAAAATCAATATCGAACAAGAAGCACAAGAATATTATCTTGAGTTGGACAGATCTCAGACCAATGTGAACTCTACAAAAAACAGGATGCAGCTTTCACGACATGTGATTTATGTTTTTATTCACGAATGTAAATACCAACGTTGCCGTAATCACGTAATACAGCATAGTAAACACCATATATAGCCTTCAATACCAATCCCTAAAACCTGATTTGAAAATGAATAAGATATCTTGAATTGTCTCCCTTAGCACATCAAGCTATTAACCCCCAGATTAAACATATAAACAGAAAGCTCATACCTCCTTTTGAATGCATCATTATATTTGGCGACGGTAAGGCACGGTACATACAGTATATGCGGTAAGGTTCAGTACATTCAGTACATGCGGTAAGGTACCGTACTTGCGGTAAGAAACATTACATAATTCTCATAATTGCCATGGTATACCCGTACTACATAACATGCGCTAGGAAATTAAATACATACCGATTGCCTGTAGGTTCTTCGAATGAATCAGAACATCTCTGTTAAAATATGATTTTCTAGCATGCGGGTATTTTGGGGCTATTCATATTCTTTAAGTAGAAGATTACTTCCTTTACTCCGTTGTATTTCCCATGTCATGTAACAACTGAATGCTGTTCCCGTCAAAATCCCCACCGCAAATTCAACAGAGTGACCTAGATACCTGATCACACAAAGTGTCTGACAACCGGAACTGAGCATATACACTAATGTAAAGTGAGCTGAAGTGTTTGATCAAATTGAAAGTAAAAGGTTACCCGCCAATGCAAAGGGTTAACCCTACAGAGAGAGAGAGAGAGAGAGAGAGAGAGAGAGAGAGAGAGAGAGAGAGAGAGAGAGAGAGAGAGTTGTATTTCCTTTAAATATGTATAGCTGATTAATAGTAATTATTTATCAATGAAGATTATAAATAATCTTACCTTTTCACATATCTCTCATAGTACCCATCTAATGTTTTATTTATAGCATACCTTCTATTTCAAAATTCATCTTGAAATATTACCCGTTGTACAATACTTGTACAAAGTTAATAACATTGTAGAATTTTATAATATCAGATTTTAACATTCTGTACATTGAAATTATTAAAATAGTTCATAAGAAGCGCCATAGAAAGGATATTCAACAATAACTTCTTATATATATTTCTACAGTTTATATATAATATATATATATATATATATATATATATATATATATATATATATATATATATATATATATATATATAGTTGTAGGTTTTAACGTCATTATTCAGCACAGGATAGGCTATAAATGGTGGCCAGTAATATTGGATTATTGGTGGAGAAAGAACCACCGACATATGAGAAGCTACTGGCAATCTTTCGCACATAACTACATTAGCCGAATCTTAGTATATATATATATATATATATATATATATATATATAAGGTGCGGACAGAAAGGATCCTGTTGATGTATGAATAAAGTGGCTGAATAATTGATATGACAAAACGTCATTCAGCCTTAGTTTGAGTAGTTTGTTCCTTACATAATATGTTAGCACTTACAAAGCAACGTAGGAAATATTTTCTATACCTTCTTAAACTACATTGTTCCTATGTTCTGCTTCTACCCTACTCCTTATGCGATTATAAAACGTTCTTGTGTGTAAAAAAAAAAAAAAATTCCCGTCAAAACAAGCCATGCAGTTAGATTTGTTTTTTAAACAATCCATTAAATTCTTTTCATTTCACACATTGTCTGCATGATAAGCTCAGTTACAACTTTGTGTACGTATTCTCGTCGTACGTTCCTAAAACACTACTTAAAATGAAACCACGAAGCAAACTGTATGTCTCAACGTGTTTACTGAGCAGCAGAAACTATGAATAGATGTAGACTATTACAGTATGTTTACATGGGGGCAAGAATCACTTGGCCATATATCTAATCAGCATTAACTATAATAATACAACCCACTCTGAAACATTGTATAGACAACGAGAGTTTGGTGACGGTCGTCAGGAGTTGCACTTTCCACGTTTGTCATGAGCAGACCATATTACGCTAGATCCAGACTCAGAAAATCGCATCTTCGTTTAAATGATAGACTGCATTAGGGGAAGGGGACGCACCCGAGGTAGAAAATATATATATCATTTAAAATTAAGTGACAAATAAGGGCGTGTTTAGTTTGCGGATTTTCTGACTAGTTCTACTTGTTACTCTAGGAACTTCTTTGTAAAGTTAATCTCACCTCCCACACAACATCCACAACAACAACCTTCTAATAATTGCAAAGACACGTTTTTTATTATGGTTACCGAGTTACTTAACATTATATATAAAACAGTTCTAATATTTACCACACTCTAGGAATTCATTCACGTATTGTTTTCTACAAAATATTCTCCAATAAAATTTAGTATTTCACAGTGACAGTAAATATCAACAATGGAGCCTTTATTGGTAAACAGAACACGAGACATTTTAATGGAAATCATAACATATAAGCCAAATGTCCACAATAGTTACTAAATTTGTGTTTTTAGAACAGAAGAACGTGGCAGCTTTGATTTACTTTCAGTTTATCAGAACTATTTTTACCGACCACGCATCCGCCGACTCATACTTGCCATATGGTATTGCTCCGAAAGATTAGAGTTGATACAGGTCGCTTTTTTTATTACGTATTCAACAGTACATTACTTGATTGTATATGCATTATGCCAAATACATTTTTACAACCATATACATCGTAAATGAAAGTTCTGACATTTACCATGTTGCAGTTTTACTCACGATTATCTGTAGTTCATCTGCTACTTTATTTTGCTAAAAACTCTCACAACACCATTCTATAGATGTTTATGCTTGATTAAAAGGTCACAATATTACGTAATTGCGGAAATAAACGCATTAAAGTCTCTGATAACGAAACAAAAATACTCTCTCTCTCTCTCTCTTACTATGTATATATATATATATATATATATATATATATATATATATATATATATATATATATATATATATATATATATATATATAAGAATTCTTTTTTTTCAGTCTTCAAAGTTCATATCTCTAAATTAAAATATGAACTAAGAAAAAAATCAATAAATATCAGAGTGGGTTGTATTTTCTTAGTTAACACTGAATAAATTGTCATGGATTATTAATTGAATCCTTGTCTTTATATATATATATATATATATATATATATATATATATATATATATATATATATATATATATATATATATATATATATATATCCGATTTCATGCGATCTACATTTACATTCATTTGAATAACTCGACGCTTACCTTGAATCTGTAAACCTATCTGGCTTCAAGTTGGTTTGTATACATTAGGTTTTAAAGAGTGTCACCTGTTCTTCTATATATGATGTGGAAGCGTATAGGGTACGTTTTACATAACAGCAGCAATTGTAAAGTTATATAATGCTACATGGCTGCATTCCACAGATTGAACGTTTTAATTCCAAAGCAGTTTGTCCGTTACAAGTGATTTCGTCACAGACTTATCTCGAGCTAACTCACTCTCTAGTTATAATTGAATATCCACGATGGGTAAAGACCACACTGTTTCATCTGTCCTGAAACTAGGTCTGATGACAAATTAACACATTAGAAAGAAATAGTAAAAAAGTCGCACCAAATAAGAAAACTTTCACTAGAAAAAGACTTATCTGAGAAACGCAACAATAAAGACGATGAGATGTTCATATGACAATAGACATAAGCTTGACAGAATAATCAACACGTGATACAGAAACTTTCGACATGGATGGTTCATAATTATCCATAATAAAATCAAACTGGGAGATATATCTGGTACAACATTTAAGTAGTTTAATCTGACAAAAATCTTTTCCACCAAATATTGAACCAAAATACTTTACATGTCTTGCTTTGCAATGTACGTCATTGCTTTAGAAAGAACTAATTATCAATTATCGAGCACTTCGTGTTTTTCAAGGATTCCAACCCTTCTTGGGTAGAATTTATATCACCGCTTAAGATAACATTATGAAAGAACGTTGCATTCACTATAGATTTGTCTAATATTTTAAATTAAAATAACTGGGCTATAAATATTATAAGGTAAAGTTAAATTTCTGATAGCTTTTCATGGGTTTTTTTTATAGATATTTTACAGAAATCCTTATCCAGGAGGAGCCAACAATTTTTTTCAACGAATCTTTTGTTTCATATTAAGTAACAGAAAGGAGAGAAAACCAAACCATTTTGTAAAATACAACAATCATTTAATTTCTAGCACTCAGATTGAACATTTGAAAATAAATTATGATATTTCGTGAACTAGATCCATAAACAGTCATATAAGTTCAATCTATACAGTTCTGAATGAATTCCAATACTTTTCCGAATAAATGTCATTTTGAATGTGCTTGTGTACCAGTAATCAAGAAAGTATTACCGTATCGACAGAATTGATGCATCACAATGATATAATCAAATGTGTCCTTGGATGAATTCACAAAATTCCTAAATAATGTTTTATTCCGAAAATTATTAATGAGAACTTTGTAATTACAGTGAATACGTTTTACCTTCTATATAAAATCCTGAAAAATAATACGACTGAAACCATTTGGAATTCTAAGACTGGACTGAGTAATCATGTTGCTTCCTTCTTTAGTGTAAAGAGTGAAACACAACTACAGAATAAGAATGAAGCCATCAAGACATTTAACGAAAGTTCTGTAAATATTTTATATTTTGTAACATTTTGTAACATTCTTTTTTTATAATTAAACAGTTCAAAGATAAACTTTCATCTCGAAAAGCAAGACAATATTTGTATTATTATTATCTATATAAATTAACATCGCAATTGCTCAAGGGACAGTGTAAGATTATACGCGAAAGAAATATTGGACCAAACAATTGTTAGCATTTCTCAAATCTTCTCTAAGGAAATGTCTCTTTTTCTTTTGGTCTAATAATTGGATATTAAGGTTCATGCTAAGAATAAACCAACATAATAAACTGTCCTGAATTGTATGTATTGCCTCTTTCACCTCTACAATATAAGAGCTAAAAGCTTGGCAAAACCATTCTAGCATGAGCCTAAGTAAGTACAGCAACATATTACTCTCTAGGGGTGTTCACATTAGCGATAAATGTGTATAGATTGATGCGCTACAAGCGATAGAGATCCTTGAGTAGTTTACCACAGAAAATGTGATTAACAAAATGTATCGCAAAAATCCTAGTAGAAGAAACGTCTATTTTGCTTATCTGTTGTTCTACTATCAGGAAAAATACATTGTGTATTAAACCAATTTCGTCCGACTTGCGAAAGTAGTAAATACTAATATTTCCATATAAATACACGTCAAAGCTTCGAACTGCAATCTCCTTCGAAGTCTAACAGCTATTCTCCCATCACAATACACTTTGTGGCGTCATGTAGCCATATTAGTGGTAGTCAATCTCGGTTTTAGACTTGGAAATTCATATATACATCTGAGCTTGTCCGTACAAGTCGCGATTCTCAGCCTTTCGTAGTTGCACAGTTTTAATCTCATCAGTTTTTGTTTTGTTTTTCTTTCATTCTGGACAAAATAGTAAAAAAATGAATGCATATGCCAATGTTCCGTTATGTGAGGAATGCGCAATCTTTTTCTGCCAATGGCCTGATTGCATTTTATATGACCACTCGAGGGCCGCAAACACTAATTATTTTGATATAATTATTGTTTACGGGCTTAGATTTCCGTCTTGTGTTAATCCGCCCTGAGGGCCGGAGAGAACACGTTCGAGGGTCGGGGGATCTTTGCCCCTTCTTTAGGTGTTTCCCCTAATTTTAGTCACTAAGATTAATAATGAAAGTTTCTACAAAGCGTGTTTAAGCTGACCCTTTAAAGTAACTGATGTAATTGCGCTCTATCAGATTCCTGTCACATTGAAGAAGGATGTCTATGGAGGGACAATCGATTTGAAGCGAATTATGCATTTTCTTTTCAAGTTAAAGCTTATCTTCTCAATCTCAATGAAAAGAGTAGGACATTGTATCATCTATAAACAAGAATGTTGTCACAAATGAGATACGGGTAAACCATGTCCGGCAGAGCATTTTACTTACATCGAACGTGTCCTTCATTATGGTATATTTTTATTTCTGTGTTACGAGTCTATGTTCTTAAAATAAGCACAAGAGTGAAGACAATAATTTATTTCCCTAGAATACAAAGAGAAACATGAGAAAAAAGAAACATACGGTATTGCAAACTAGATCATCGAAGAATTAAGTCACAAGTCCTGGTAATTCAAATATCCAGAACAAAACTCAGTTCAAGTCCCGAAGAGATGATCACAATACGAAGCCGATGACGTTTCTGTTAGCACGGTGCTGATGTGTCAGAGGTCTTTTTGTTGTACAATCTCTAAATATATTCGAGCATATACTATATTTCGTTTTACATGAACTTTTGTTTGAGAGGTTTGATCATTTACAGGTGTCCCTTCACAGGTGTGTCATTTACAATATCAACGTCATGGTACTTATATAAACTTCAGGAAATAAGTGTTTGTAAATGTGAAAGTTTCTGGTCCATAATGCTACAGGGGTATTCACTTGACCGAGCCGTGTCAAACCTTGGCGCAAATCACGCTGGAAGTCATATGTTTTTCCCAAATTTCCAAATACTTCCATACAACTTGAGTTGTAAAATGGAAAGAGAGACGTGTCTGCTATAGTTAATATATATACATATTAACATCGCAATTAATGAAGAAGGGACAGTGTAACGTTTTATGCGAAAGAAATGTTGCACCAATTAGTTGATAGCCATTTTAAAAATCTGTTCTAAGGAAAGATTTTCTTTATTTCCTTTTTTTGTGTCTAATAATTGGATATTAAGGTTCATGCTAAGAATAAACCAACATAATAAACTGTCCTGAATTGCATGTATTGCCTGTTTCACCTCTACAATATAAGAGCTAAAAGCTTGGCAAAACCATTCTAGCATGAGCCTAAGTAAGTACAGCAACATATTACTCTGCAGGGGTGTTCACATTAGCAATAAAGGTGTATAGATTGATGCGCTACAAGCGATAGAGATTCATGAGTACTTTGACACAAAAAATGTGCTTAACAAAATATGATGGTTCTAAAAGTATCGCAATAATCCCAGTAGAAGAAATATCTATTTTGCTTATCTGTTGTTCTACTATCAGGAAAAAAACATTGTGTATTAAACCAATTTCGTCCGACTTGCGAAAGTAGTAAGTACTAATATTTCCATATAAATGCACGTCAAAGCTTGAAACTGCAACCTACCTTGAAGTCTACCTGCTATTCACCCATCAAAATACACTTTGTGGCGTTATGTTGCCATATGAGTCGTAGTCAATCTCGGTTTTAGACTAGGAAATTCATACATACGTCTCAGCTTGTCCTTTATTAGTCGCGATTGTCAGCCTTTCTAAATTGCACAGTTTTAATCTAACCAAATTTTTTTTTACATTCTGGACCAAATAGTAAAAGAAAATGAATGCATAGCGTTTGAAAATGCATAGGCCACTGTTCCTTTGTGCTAGGAGTGCACAACTTTTTTCTGCCTACGGCCATATTGCATTTTGCATGACCACTCGAGGGCCGCAAACACTAATTGTTTTAATATAATTACTGTTCACGGGCTAGATTTCCGTCTTGTTTTAATTCTCCCTGAAGGCCTTACGGAACCTGTTGGATGGCCGGGGGTTCTTCATCCTTACTTTAGGTGTTTCCCCTAGTTTTAGTCACTAATATTAATAATGAAGGTTTCTACAAACCGTGTTTGAGCTGATCCTATAAAGTAACTGACGTAATTACCCACTATCAGATTCTTGTCACATTAAACAACAATGTCCAATGAGCAAGTAGGGACACACGATTTGAAGCAAATTGGTGTCCGTTACCCGCTGAATCATGCATTTTCTTTTCAACTTGTGTTTCCACCACGTTAACGCTCATCTACCCCCACTCCCTCCCCCAGCATTCTCCCAATTGTGTAGTACAGGAAGAAAAAGAAGGACATTGTATCATCTATAAACAAGAATGTTGTCATAAATAAGATACGAGTAAGCCATGTCCGGCACAGGATTCAACTGACATCGAACGTGTCCTCCATTATAGTATATTAGTATTTCTCTGTTACGAGTCTATGCTCTTAAAATAAGTACCAAGAATAAAGACAATAAGCTCAAGTCCCGAAGAGATCATAATACGAAGCCAATGACGTGTCTGTTATAATCAGCACGGTACTGATGTGTCAACAGTCTCTTGTTGTTTACATAAATGAAAGACAAAATTTAAAAAGACGATCAAACAGAAATAAATTCAAGTCCAGTAACAATGTTACAATACAATAACATGTAATTACATTTACAAAAATTAAAACAGAAAAACAATTAAATTAACTATCCCTAACACGTCCCTTCTTAAAGAAAAATTTACACCATCAGTGCTTTTTAAAATACGCATGTGGTAAAAAAAGTTGAATGACACAAAGTATACAAGAACTAAATATATCTATATATGGGTGAAAGTGCATCTGCTATTAAACTGCATTTTTCCTTGATGTGCCTGATGAGAATATAATATTCCTGTAACAACAAAAGCCGCCTTAATGATCTCTGATGGTCTTGTTTCAACTTGTTGATGAACGTAAGGGATTGTAATCACTAAACACAATGATCGAAGACGAAGCTGAACTAATGTAACCTTTAAAGTGTTGCAATACCAATATCAAAGCCAAAGATTCCTTCTCGATTGTGTAATAGCTTCGATGGTGCTTATTAAATTTCTTAGAAAAAAAAGCACACTGGATGATCAACACCATTTTCATCTTCATGAATCAATAATCCCAACATCACGTGCATACAGAGACAGTTTAAATGATTTCCTGAAATATGTACCCGTAAGATCTAATGAACAGTTCAGTATGGCTTTAAACTTAACAGAAAGTACAACTCTTACATAATCCACCAATCATAGCTTGTGTTGTTCTTTATTTCTGAATGGTATGGACCCTACACCTTAAGCTCCACCCACATGGACTTGCGCAATTGGTACCGTTATACCTAATGAGTCAGCGACATTTACAATGACCATATGCTCGTTGTTTTCATATACCAAAGGCACAAAGTGATTGGGTATAAACCCGTTAGTTCTTTCTGGGACATACATTTGAGTCCACATTATGCCTACTGCGGGAGATGCGGATTGGTTCACTGCCCTTCCAACAACCTTACGATTAAAAGGTTGTGACTCGGCTTGTAATTGTGGCGGATAATAAGAACGAATGGGTTTGGAGATGCCGGCACGTAATTCATAAATGTACGCCATTTCAGAGTAGAAACCAGCAACAATAGTGTATTTCACAAGCTTTGAATAGTTACTAACAACGATGCGATTACCACAGCTGAAATCTGTATAACTATTGGACTTTTCATGATAGTAAATAGGATTCAAAATCACATATTGTAGTTCGTAGTCGCAGTAGTTCGTGAAGGTTTTCTGATCCAGTCAGTGCTCTAGAAACTGTATCTATATAAAAAGTTCCAATCACCACAAACTGACATTGGTACAAGTTCCCGTAAAATTGCTGGATGAAACGTGGATATTGTGCTCAATGAATTTGTCAGGAGTTCAGCAATTCTGGAAAAAATGGAACAAAATTTCCGATAAAATCCAACCATACCGAAAACTCACATCAGCTGTTTTTTACTCATAGGCACAGTGAATTCAGAGATAGACTTGACCTTAACATCTATAGGTTTAACTTGTCCATGTCACGCGATATGTCCTACAAATGTTACACAAGCACTGCAAAACGCACTTTTGGATAAATTAATTGTCAAATTTGCATCAGTGAGTCTGTGGAAGAATCTCCAAATTGTCGCTGAATGCTTTTCTCTGTCATCATCAATGTAAGTAATTATGTTCATTAAACCTTCAAAAGTACTTGGCGAACCTTACATCTCAAACGACATATGCAAGTCAATCTGAAGTCACGAATGTCAAAATTTCCTTTGACCACTGTGTCGGTGGAATTTGCCAAAATCCTTTCCGAAGGTCACATTTAGTGACATACTTTGCATTTCCAATTTCACCAATGAAGGCATTGACTCTGGGTAATGAAAATTAATATGTTTTAGTCACACTGTTTATTATTTGGTTTTGGAAGAAGTATAAATGGTGAATATCTGCCACATTTAGTGTGATCTATGAAATCATTCTCGAACATATACTGTATTTCATTTTACATGTATTTTTGTTTGAGAGGTTTCATCCTGTACATGTGTTACTTCACAGGTGAGGAATTTATAATGTCAACGTCATGGTACTTATAGAAACTTCAGGAAATAAGTGTTTACATTAAAATAATGGACTGTTTAAGTTTATTCATTTCTTGTAAATTTGAAAGTTTCTGGTCCAGATTATTCATAATTTCTGATTTTCGAAGCTTTTTACTCCAAAATCAGTAGATTTCAATTGCACTCCTTCGCTTACGTCCTGACTGGGTGGGTACAGATACAACACAATAGATTCCATGATTAACCTGACTATATCTCTCCATATATTCCTGTAATATATTTATGTGCCAAAGTTGGTTTTGTTTTCGCCTCCCAGAACTATTTCTGATACGATGTGAAGCATTTACTTTATTTAAATCTGTGTAAGGACCATACTACTTGACCTCAAAGAGAGTTATTGGTACTGACATGAGAACCAGAACTTTATAGCCAGTCCGAAACCTCCTTTCATCTGTATCTTTATTATACCTTAATTTTATATTTGACTGAGTAAAGTGTAGATTAGATCTTGCAGCCTCACAACCCATTGACAACTTATACTTAAAATTGGAAATATAATACCAGTAGTTTTATTGAAAAGAAGTTTTTCATTAAACAACTTCAGTGATTTTCGCACAGTGTGTCCAAAAGCTAGTTCAAAGGGACTGAATTCCAAAGATTCTTGAAATAATTCTTTAACTGCAAAAAACGTATATAAATGCCTTCATCCCAATATTTACCTGTATCAAATCAAAATCAAATCATGTTTTTCAAAGTTTGATGAAATCTTACTAAATCCGTTAGCGTTCATTGTGATTGGCATAACATTTCAATTATTGGATTCATACATGGTTTTCAAAGTTTGATGAAATCTTTCTAAAACCGTTAGCGTTCATTGTGATTGGCATAACATTTCAATTATTGGATTCATACATGGTTTTCAAAGTTTGATGAAATCTTTCTAAAACCGTTAGCGTTCATTGTGATTGGCATAACATTTCAATTATTGGATTCATACATGTTTTTATAAAGTTTGATGAAATCATTCTAAATCCGTTAGCGTTCATTGTGATTGGCATAACATTTCAATTATTGGATTCATACATAACTTGCTTCAGTATGCAAGACATAACACGTGACCCTTGATCGGCTTGGACAGACATGGGATGGCAAAATTGAATTTAGGAAAAAAGGTTTTGTTCAAAGCTTTAACTCTTGTTTTAATTTTAATATTCCTCAAAGCAATTCTCTTTGGGAATCATGAGTAAGCACACATTATGGTCAACAAGTATTGGTTACCTGACTTGCTCTTGGAGAAGGGACCGAAACATTATCACCATTATTCTACTCCTGCTTAAACTCGCTCGAACGACATACCAGTACGTATGTGATTTGAAGGACAAGTTGAGAGAGACTTGTGCAATAGCCCATGAAACGTTAAGGCAAGCTAGTAGTCGCGCAGCTCGCTATTCATATTGAATACAGTCTTTCCCATGTCGCACTCCAGTAAACCACTCAAATTAAGACCTGGAACCGACTCTTGTTCCTCATCCTCCTCAATGATGGCTACCCCGACCACGTTTAAAATTCCTTGGTCTGGCTTTGCATTTGTCCGATCGTAGTAACGTTTAAATAAATTAGCATGAAACATACGGGACTTTCTACCTACATCGATGGTATAATCCATGCCTCCCTTTTCATCTATGATGGTATATGGACCTTTCCACTGTAACATTAATTTGTTTCTCTCGGTTGGCAGGAGAATCAAAACTCTGTCACCCTTTTTAAATTTTCTATCACGCGCTTTTGAATCATACTAGCGAGCTGCACGACTACTAGCTTGCCTTAACGTTTCATGGGCTATTGCACAAGTCTCCCTCAACTTGTCCTTCAAATCACATACGTACTGGTATGTCGTTCGAATCTCGTCATCTGTTTCGTCATCTGTTTCGTCATCTGACCATAATTGTCTTAGAATTTTCATTGGCCCTCGCACCGTTCTCCCGTATAAAAGTGCAAATGGTGAAAACCCTATACTTTCTTGAGGAACCTCTCGATATGCAAATAATACTGCATGGAGATATCTATCCCAATCGTTCGGACGTTCTGCACACATCCGTCGCAACATTTGTTTGAGTGTTCCATTGAACTTCTCAACCAGCCCGTTGCACATTGGGTGATATGGAGTTGTCCATAGTTGTTTGATTGATAGAAGCCTACTAACTTCTGCCATGAGTTCTGATGTGAACTGTGACCCACAGTCTGTCAGAATCTCCTCCGGAATCCCTAATCTACTGAACATCTCTACTAGGGCTTCGGCTACTCGCTCAGTTTCGATGGATGGTAGAGCGACGGCTTCCGGATACCTGGTTGCATAATCACCCATAGTCAAGATGTACCTGTTCTTGCGGTCTGTAAGAGGTGATACTGGACCAACAATATCTATCGCCACGCGTTTGAATGGAGTTTCAATTAAAGGCATTTTATCGATAGGTTCGCGTTTCACTTTCCCTTTGTACTGCGTTTTCTGACAAATGTCGCATGATCTGCAATACCTAGTTACATCACCGTGAGCCCCTGGCCAATGAAATTCTGCACATACACGGTCTTTAGTTTTTGTAGAACCCAGGTGACCCCCCATCATCGACTCGTGTGCTAACTTCAACACATGTGGTCTATAGTTCCGAGGCACTACTACCTGTGTAAACCGTCGGCCTTCACGAGTAGTATGCTCTCTATGCAAGACATTGTTGAGATATTTGAACCTGAAGCTACCGCCACCTTTACATTCCATGACTTCCCCTGACGCGGCTTTATTTCTGATTATTGACAACGACTCGTCTTCATTTTGCTCTTCAATTAGTGTCCTTTTATCTATCATCGGTATGGCATCTGGTACTTTTAGTTTTGGCAAAGGCTTCTTACCCTTAGATATATGTGACCTAGTTTCAGCAGCCATGGAAGTTGGAACATCGGTCACTGCTTTGCCTGGCACAACGAAATTCGCTACCCCTTCTATATTACCTACAATCAGATCATACAGCGGTCGCTTTACACAACATGCTGTCACTGTGCCTGTCAAATAAGGTGTTTCGATATGCACGCATACCATCTGACAAGAGTTGCACTCTTTTACACCAATTTTCATTTTAGCCCATACATGTGATTCAAGATCTTGTGATAAGTCGTAATAATCTCTAGATGACAAGAGACCTTTTAGGGACCAGACTACGAATTGCATGTTCGTGTGATTGTGGAATTATAATAGTTCGCTGACTAGCAGGTACCTCGGGAGGTCTCCACTGTCTCAAAAGATTCCCATGTTTAATGAAGTAACAGACAGGTACATCAGAGGCTTCAATTTCACAAGTTGCCTTTTGAAACAAGTGATTGTCTATTTATTGCGCGCCTTCTTTGTACTCGCATTCCAATAAGCTCCCCTCGACCGTCGCAATGCGTTTCACATTGACAAAAAATGTAATGGTTCCGTAATTCCTTTATACTGGCCTTCATACAAGCTGCCATTGTCCTTTTTTTCACGTAAAATGAGATGAGTTCACTTGATGTATATTTCTTTCCTTCCTTACGTTTGTATTAGTTCTTTGTGATTTATGATCCTTTACTTCATTGTTGTAGCTGGCAAATAAAACTTTGCTTCCTTTATTTCTCAACCACATGTATTAGAATCTATTTTTGTATTGTCTGTCTATGTCCTACATGAACATTTTATGGGACTCTTTCCAGACCTGTTCACTTCGCGTAACCCTTAATACAATCCCTCTAGACATCTGTGCCCAATACTCTGCTCACATGCAGAGTCCCACTCAAAATAGTTAAGGGGAAATGGACAGGGAAATTAAATTAAGTTTGGTCTTATACTATGTACAAATTGATTTACATGTGGTGATGTTAATCCCGAATCATCTATGATGACCAAATACGGAACTTAACAGGCTCTCGAATGGGTTTAAGTGGGATATATCGTCTCACTACACCTGGTACACCACCTCAAGGCGTATTAGCTGACATTCTGAGACAAATTCTGAATATTTGAAACTCATTACTATTCTTGTATATCTAAAATGCAGCACTAAATCATTGTTTTCCAATTATGATCAAACTCAATAACAAACAAGAAGTTCAAACTAATAATTTGATTACAGGTAGATCTCAAACTCTACAATAAACAGGATGCAGGTATTATGACATGTGATTTATGCTTTTATTCACCAATGTACATACCAACGTTGCCGTCAGCATGTAATACAGCATAGTAAACACCATGTGTACATACAGCCTTCACTACCAATCCCTAAAATTTGATTTGAAAATGAATAAGTTATCTTAAATTGTCTCCCTTAGCACATCAAGATGTTAACTCACAGAGACTGGTTTTGCAAATGATGAACAAAACGCTCGTACCTCCTTTTGCATGTATCAATATCATTGCAGCGGTAAGGTACAGTACCTGAGGTAAGGTACAGTACATGAGGTAAGATACCGTACATGAGGTAAGATACCGTACACGAGGTAAAGTACAGTACTTTAGTCTTATAACTTTGATGGTATACTCGTACTGCATAATATCCACATGGACGTAGCTGAGCTATATAAATGAAATACATACGGATTGCTTGGTTCTTCATATTCATAAGAGTGTGTCTGCTTAGATTTTAAGTAGAAGATTAATTCCTTTGCTGGATTGTTTTCTCATTGTTACACGAACTGATGTATCTACTAACTGAATAATGTGCAACACCCACCCAGTAAAATAGCTAATCAAACTAGGATTAAACAACCGGATTAACTTCAGTTGT
The DNA here is from genome assembly GCA_029339505.1 of Unio delphinus. Taxonomy (NCBI): domain Eukaryota; kingdom Metazoa; phylum Mollusca; class Bivalvia; order Unionida; family Unionidae; genus Unio; species Unio delphinus. The sequence continues at coordinate 1,078,407 of JAQISU010000168.1, read as the reverse complement.
CTTTTGAATTGTGGATTAGCATCTACAGCTCTTATTATAATCAGATGAAATGTTCAAATTCAAAGTAAAGCTTTACACGCTAGTGCAAGAAAAGGTGTAGATAAAAATTATTATTTACTAGCAGAACCAATATTAGATAGATAGAAAGATAGATTAGATTAACACACACACACACACACACACACACGTAGATAGATACAAAGATAGATCAGATTAATACACACACATAGATAGATAGATAGATAGATAGATAGATAGATAGATAGATAGATAGATAGATAGATTCTAAAATAATGTGAATTATCAATCAAGATTATAAATAATCTTTTAATTATAACGTTTTGCGTGTATCTATGACGGAATCCAACGGTGAATTTAATGCGTTTTTGTGATATACATTTCTAACATTGTAGAATTTGATATTAGATTTTAAAGCTGAAAAGCTTCTTATTATTCGGATCAATAAACAGTTAGTTTACAAGCAGCGCCGTCAAGTGGAATGTATTTTGCTATATTCCACAATTTCTTTGTATTTTTATTTTTATTAAGTTTCTCTAATTATTAAATTAAAATATAAATTTCTTTATATATGTAGACGAAAAGAAAGCATACTTATGCTGTACAACGACTCGCAGAGAAATTGAAATATTTGTTTGTTTGTTTGTTTGATTAGGATTTTTAACGTAGCTTTAACAATTTTTCAGTCATATCGCTACGATGTCTGCAGTGAGGCAGTTTATAGTGATGTCTAGCACTGAGACATCATGCCGCAGACATGTAGCATGATGTCTCACCCAGTCACATTATCCTGACACCAGGCCGACCAGTCCTTACACTAACCTCTTTATGCTGAGCGTCAAGCGAGGCAGCTGTTAGTACCATTTTTGTAAGTCTTTGGTATGACTCGGACGGGGATCGAACCGACGACCTCCCGCTTCCGGGGCGGACGCTCTAACCACTAGGCCACAGGAGCGGTTCAAAAATTGAAATTGAAATGACCAAAAGGAATGCAGGTAAAATATTACGAAGCTGAGAAGAAGAAATACCCACCGAATTCTGCAGGCAAATTGTTACAAATCTGTGAAGTAGAAGAACAAAAACTGTTCCTGCGGGCAAATTATTTCAAAGTCGAGAAGTAGAAATACCCCCCCCCCCAATCCTGCATGCAAAACATTACAAAGCTAAGAAGTAGAAAGACCACCAGCCCTAAATAATGCAGGCAAAACATTGCAAAACTGAGTAGAAATACGCCACAAATCCTGCGGGGAAACGTTTACAAAGCTGAGATGCAGAAATATCCCCACCCCCAAATCATGCAGGCAAACTATTACAAAGCGGTGTTGTTACTCTTGTAACTGTCAGTGAAGTTCATCCCACCTCCCAATTCCCACGCAACGCCGTGCTCAAACTTCTCATACATTTCACGCCCACACTTTTTACTATCCACACATGCGTACACTCATATTGGCTATAGTGTAATGTGCCGAAATAGTTATAACAGCCAACAGGACACACCTTGATCGGCTTAGGCATTATACCAAGTGCATTTTAACAACCATGTGCATCGTAAACGACAGGTTTGATACATAAGTACATGTTGCGGTTTTACCAACGTCTATCTGCAGTTCAGTTGTTACCCTTTCGCTGAGACCTCTCAGTTGAAATGACAAAGAAAACTACATTTCATACATGTTTATGCTTGGAAAAGACATTATGTATTACGCGACTGCAGAAATAACCGCATCAAGTCTTACACCGAAACGAAAATATTCGAAGTAGATATTGCTCTCAGATTTCATGCAACTTACGACTGCACTCATCCGAACGAATGGAACCTTTCACCCCTCGAGTGGCTCTCAGTATGACTGTATTAGACTTCAAATTGTGTCAAGGACTTTTCTACACATAAAGCATGGGGGTGAGGGTAGAGTTTTAAATAAAAGCAACAATTTAAAGCTTAAAGCATGCTGTATGGCTGTGTACTTGTTGAAAACGAAAAGCAATGGAATAATTGATATTTAAAATTATTTTTCCGATCTTTAATAATTTATTTTCTCTGTTATTTGAGATGTAATCTTGCTTAAGTTTATTGCTTAGCCAACATTAAGTTTTTAACTGGTCTTCAGTTGATTTACCAGTCAATCGTAAGTTTATTTACCAACCTTACACAACTTTATTCATCAACCTTACGTAAGTTTATTTACCAACCTTACAGAACTTTATTTATCAGCCATACGTAAGTTTATCTACCAACCTTACACAACTTTTTTCATCAGCCATACGTAAGTTTATTTACAAACCTTACACTACTTTATTCATAGGTTTATTTGCTAGATTTATATTACCAGTCTTATGCAGTGGCCCCAAGTGGCCGAGTGGACTAAGCGCTCTCCGTTAGATATCACTGACATCTCACTTCTCTCTGCGTGGGTTCGAGTCTCAGATTGAGCCAACGTGGATATGTGAGAAAGATTGCCAGTAGCTTCTCGTGGGTCGGTGGTTCTTTCCAGATGTTTTCCCTGGTTCTTCCTCCACCATTAATACTTGCCAACATGTATGGCCTATCGTGTGCTGTAAAATGGTGTTAAACCCTACAACAACAACAATAACTACCAGTCTTTTTACAACCTGTTATATGCCACTTTATTTACCAGCCTAATGTATTTTTTACCTGCCATACCTCATTTTATTTACAAGCCTAATGTAATTTATTTACTAGCCATAAATCATTTTATTTACAAGCCTAATGTAATTTTATTTACTAGCCATACCTGATTTTATTTACAAGCCTAATCTAATTTATTTACTAGTCATACCTCATTTTTTTACGAGCCTAATGTAAAACAATTTACTACTTATAGATCACTTTTTTACCAGCCTAAAGTAAATTAATTTACTTGCCATACCTCACTTTATTTACCATCCTAATGTAATTTTATCTACTAGTCATAAAACACTTTATTTTCCAGCCTAATGTAATTGTATTTACTAGCTATACTTCACTTTATTTAAAAGCCTAATATAAAAACAATCTACTAGCCATACCTCATTTTATTTACAAACCTAATGTAATTTATTTACTAGCCATACCTCACTTTATTTACAAGCCTAATGTAATTTATTTTACTAGCCATACCTCACTTTATTTACAACCCTAATGTAATTTATTTACTAGCCATACCTCACTCTATTTACCAGCCTAATGTAAAACAATCTACTAGTTATAGCTCACATTTTTTACCAGCCTAATGTAAATTAATTTACTATCCATACGTCATTTTATTTACCAGCCTAATGTAATTTTATCTACTAGCCATACCTCACCTTATTTACCAGCCTAATGTAATTGTATTTACTAGCCATATCTCGCTTCATTTACCAGCCTAATGTAATTTTAGTTGCTAGCCATACCTCACTTTATTTATCAGCCTAATTTAATTTTAGTTACTAGCCATACCTAACTTTATTTACAAGCCTAATGTATATTTTTTCACGAGGTATACTTCACTTTATTTACCAGCTTAATTTAATTTTATTGACTAGCCAAATCTCGCTTTATTTACCAGCCTAATGTAAAACAATCTACTAGCCATACCTCACATTATTTATCAGCCTAATGCAATTTTATTTCCTAGCAATACCTCACTTAATTTACCAGGCTAATGTAATTTTATTTACTAGCCATACCTCACTTTATTTACCAGCCTAATGTAACTGTATTTACTAGCCATACCTCACTTTATTTACCAGCCTAATGTAATTGCATTTACTAGCCATACCTCAATTTATTTAACAGCCTTTGTCTTAGGTGACTTTATTTACCAGCTTTGCATACGTTTGTTCACCAACAAAATACTTGTTCTTTTGCAGCTTTATTTACCAGCCGTAAATAAGTTTGTTTTTTTTTACCAGCAATTGCCTTATACATTTCTTTAACAGACTTTGGTTTACATAGTTTTTTTTTTTAGACTTTGTCTAGCGTAAGTTTTTTTTCTTCTATCCTTACATTTTATATATTGACCAGCTTTCGCCATCTATAAATGTATTGCCCGCTTTAAATAAGTGTATTTACCCGTCTTTGCCATACGTAGGCTTTCTTACCAGCACTTCGTTGGCAGTCTTTGATAAATTCATTTGCCAGCCTCTGCCTTACATAAATTCCAAGTTGTACCAGCCTTACCAAAGTTTACTGACCTTTCTTACATAAATTTATTTACCAATCTTTGCCTTACATGAATTATTTTACAATGTTTTCGCAATTATTAAAGTGAAAGGGATGACTAATAACAATTTCTAGTTTCCGTCGAAAGTGTGCTGGTCAAACTGTTTCTTGCAATCATGCTCGTATCTTGTAGAATTGATAAGTCTTCGCTTAGACGTAGAGTACTGAACATTTTTTTCACTGTTCTATTTGTTCTTTTTCTGTATGGATGCAAAGGAACCACATCTGTCCCTACAGGAATATGTGGCTACCGATTGATAAATCAATGGTCACATATGACGCCATAGTTTTAGTCTCTGAGAAATTCTGTTATGGTTGTAGCTTCGAAATGAATTTGATCCTGATGAACCCGGATGAATTTTCTATCTGGGAAATCCAGTTCTTAAAAAAAAAGATTTAAACGAACGACGTATTTATTTTTATTTAGCTTTTCATGAACTCCACAAATTTTTTTTAAAATACCTACGTGTTTCAAACTTAATATCCTCTTCCCTTTGCTGTTTTGGTATGACTAATAATTATCTAGCTTCATCTTTTTCATTCTGCTTTATTGCTTTTATCTGTCTTAAATTCAAGTCACCATGATGGGACGAGATACGCACATCTAATTTTTTTTAATCCGGACATTATATTTTTCTCACTGCAAATTTGATCCACCATAGAAACTTTCTGTCGTCTGCTTCCTCTTACAGGTAAACAATGTGTCATGCGAATATCAGCATTTGCATCAAAAATGTCAAACTTGTCATTTTCTAATGCTGAACTTGTTTTATTTTGGTCTCGATTTTGGAAGATGTTGATTCTGCAGGTACACTAAACTCAATAGATCCATGGTTCAAACTGTCGTTGGAAATTCGCAGACCCCAACGATCTTGATCGTTAGCCTGACACTAACGTTTCAGTTCCTCTAAAACTGAGTGAATTAAGTCCATTAAAAAGACTTTTAGCAGATCTACCTGAATATGAGAGTTGAATTCCGTGAAATGGATTGTGTGCGTGCACGCCATGATTTTGAAAGTCAATTTTTAGCTTTTAAAGAATCTTCAGGACTGCAGAGGGAATTTCCTTCTTGATTGGTCTAGCAGTCCGACAAATGAATATGATATTTAATCAGGATGTCGCATGGTCTTCAGATCAAGTCAGGTAAACTGCCAATACATCTGAGTGAGGGGAGAAAGAACCATATCGTCACTTAGCTTCTTGTTTCTCCTGTGAAAGGTGGGATCTTTTCATAATCGCCGATTCTAACAATATTTGACTAAGTAATATCTCGCCCTATATAGCCCTTTACCTAAAAGAAAATCCACGTAGATTTTCAGTTTGTAAATATCAAGGGGATACAACAGTCACGACATTTACACGTATCAATCGAAAATTCACATCCAACAAGACTTCTGGAAGGATATGAATATTGATTTAGTTGGCGTTTTTTTATTATCTCTCTTCCAAGAATTAAGGCAGGCTCTATAGGGTTAGCATTTTTTCCTTTAAGTTTTTCCTTTAAGGGCAAATAATGTTGCCATTTTGAAAAAAACACAAACTCAAAATTTTAAACGAAAATCTTAACTTCTCGCCAGGTCAATCTTTGTATTTTGCAAAAACAATATATCATAATTTTCGTGCTTCACGAAATATATTCACAGCCGATCTGCCGTTTTGTAACTTGAAAATAAAATGTTGCACATTTACAAGAAATCATAACTTCAATATGTCAAGTTCCACCTTTAGATCAGTAGTGTGTTAAATGTCTCACAGCTCCCATGTCATATTTTCATATACATTTTAGGACCTTGTCGATCTTTTAAACTGAGTCCCTTCAGCTTTCGTTATCTACAATTACAAGGACTTTAAATTCTACTTGTATTTTATACATGTCAAATGCTGACCTAGCCTTACACTATAGCCCTTGTTAAGTCAGCTAACATATGGAATCTTAGACCAAAGCGCCATCTGGTCCATTTTGAGGTCTCTATGTACAATTTTAATTACGTATTAAAATAACGTTTTCGAGGAAGCTAATGAGCATTCTCTATAATAACTATAATAAATAATGAGTATTCTCTATAATAAGTATACTAAATAATGAGAATTCTCTATAATAAGTATACTAAATAATGAGTATTCTCTATAATAAGTACACTAAATAATGAGTATTCTCTATAATAATTATACTAAATAATGAGTATTATATGTAATAAGTATACTAAAGAATGAGTATTCTCTATACAAAGTATGCCAAATAATGAGCATTCTCTATAATAAGTATACTAAATAATGAGTATCCTCTATAATAAGTATACTAAATAATGAGTATTCTCTATAATAAGTATACTAAATAATGAGAATTTTCTATAATAAGTATAATAAATGAGTATTTTATATAATAGGTATACTAACTAATGAATATTCTCTATAATAAGTATACTAAATAATGAGTATTCTCTATAATAAGTAAACTAAATAATGAGTATTCTCTATAATAATTATACTAAATAATGAGTATTCTATGTAATAAGTATACTAAAAATGAGTATTCTCTATAAAAGGTATACTAAATAATGAGTATTCTCTATAATAAGTATACTAAATAATGAGTATTCTCTATAATAAGTATACTAAATAATGAGAATTCTCTATAATAAGTATACTAAATAATGAGCATTCTCTATAATAAGTTTACTAAATAATGAGTATTTTATATAATACGTTTATTAACTAATGATTATTCTCTATATTAAGTATAATAAATAATGAGTATTCTCTATAATAAGTATACTAACTAATGAGCATTCTCTATAATAAGTATACTAAATAATGAGTATTTTATATAATAAGTATACTAAATAATGAGTATTCTCTATAATAAGTATACTAAATAATGAGTATTTTCTATAAAAAGTATACTAAAACATGAGGATTCTCTATAAAAAATATACTAAATAATGAGGATTCTCTATAATAAGTATACTAAATAATGAGTATTGTCTATAATAAGTATACTAAATAATGAGTATTTTAAATAATAAGTATACTAAATAATGAGTATTCTCAATAATGAGTATTCTCTTTAATAAGTATACTAAATAATGAGTATTCTCTATAAAAAGTATACTAAATAATGAGTATTCTCTATAATAAGTATACTAAATCATGAGTATTCTCTATAATAAGTATACTAAACAATGAGTATTCTCTATAATAAGTGTACTAAATAATGAGTATTCTCTATAATACGTATACTAAATAATGAATATTCTATATAATAAGTATACTAAATAATGACTATTCTCTATAATAAGTATACTAAATAATGAGTATTTTATATAATAAGTATACTAAATAATGAGTATTCTCTATAATAAGTATACTAAATAATGTGTATATTCTATAATACGTAAACTAAAACATAAGTATTCTCTATAAAAAGTATACTAAATAATGAGGATTCTCTATAATAAGTATACTAAATAATGATCATTTTATATAATAAGTTTACTAACTAATGATTATTCTCTTTAATATGTATACTAAATAATGAGTATTCTCTATAATAAGTATACTAAATAATGAGTATTCTCTATAATAAGTATACTAAATAATGAGTATTGTATATAATAAGTATACTAAATAATGAGTATTCTCTATAATAAGTATACTAAATAATTAGTATTTTCTATAATACGTATACTAAATAATGAGTATTGTCTATAATAAGTATACTAAATAATGAGTATTTTATATAATAAGTATACTAAATAATGAGTATTCTCTATAAAAGTATACTAAATAATGAAAATTTTATATAATAAGTATACTAAATAATGAGCATTCTCTATAATAATTATACTAAATAATGAGTATTATATGTAATAAGTATACTAAAAAATGAGTATTATCTATACAAAGTATGCCAAATAATGAGTATTCTCTATAATAAGTATACTAAATAATGAGTATTCTCTATAATAATTATACTAAATAATGAGTATTCTATGTAATAAGGATACTAAAAAATGAGTATTCTCTATACAAAGTATACTAAATAATGAGCATTCTCTATAATAAGTAAACTAAATAATGAGTATTCTCTGTAATAAGTATACTAAATAATGAGTATTTTATATAATAAGTATACTAAATAATGAGTATTCTCTATAATAATTATACTAAATAATGAGTATTATATGTAATAAGTATACTAAAAAATGAGTATTCTCTATACAAAGTATGCCAAATAATGAGTATTCTCTATAATAAGTATACTAAATAATGAGTATTCTCTATAATAAGTATACTAAATAATGAGTATTCTCTATAATAAGTATACTAAATAATGAGTATAATTTAGATCAAACTTTAACGCAAATATCCAATGAAAAAATTGATCTCATCCTTTATAATAACACTAACCCTCATACAAGAAAAAATGATTTTCGCCGGTCTGTTAAGTAGTAGTTATGCGCAGAGTGGACAAGGTTAACGTGTGCAAGTAATCGTTGACAACAACAAAGGAAACTAATGTCAGTACGTAACAACGTATGCAAGTAATCATTGACTACTACAAAGGAAACAAATGTCAGTACGTAAGAACGTGTGCATGTAATCATTGACAACAACTAATGTCAGTACGTAACAACGTATGCAAGTAATCATTGACCACTACAAAGGAAACTAATGTCAGTACGTAACAACGTATGCAAGTAATCATTGACAACAACAAAGGAAACTAATGTCAGTACGTAACAACGTGTGCAAGTAATCATTGACAACAACAAAGGAAGCTAATTTCAGTACGTAACAACGTATGCAAGTAATCATTGACAACAACAAAGGAAACTAATGTCAGTACGTAACAACGTATGCAAGTAATCATTGACTACTACAAAGGAAACAAATGTCAGTACGTAAGAACGTGTGCATGTAATCATTGACAACAACTAATGTCAGTACGTAACAACGTATGCAAGTAATCATTGACCACTACAAAGGAAACTAATGTCAGTACGTAACAACGTATGCAAGTAATCATTGACAACAACAAAGGAAACTAATGTCAGTACGTAACAACGTGTGCAAGTAATCATTGACAACAACAAAGGAAGCTAATTTCAGTACGTAACAACGTATGCAAGTAATCATTGACAACAACAAAGGAAACTAATGTCAGTACGTAACAACGTATGCAAGTAATCATTGACAACAACAAAGGAAACTAATGTCAGTACGTAACAACGTATGCAAGTAATCATTGACAACAACAAAGGAAATTAATGTCAGTACGTAACAACGTATGCAAGTAATCATTGACAACAACAAAGGAAACTAATGTCAGTACGTAACAACGTGTGCAAGTAATCATTGACAACAACAAAGGAAGCTAATTTCAGTACGTAACAACGTATGCAAGTAATCATTGACCACTACAAAGGAAACAAATGTCATTACGTATCAAAGTGTGCAGGTAATCATTGATAACAACAAAGGAAACTAATGTCAGTACGTATCAACGTATGCAAGTAATCATTGACCACTACAAAGGAAACTAATGTCAGTACGTAACTTAATAAGTATTCGTATATGGCATTAGTCACAAGTTCACGACGTCATCTCATTGAAAATGATTATAATTACACTACAAACTAAGCATCTCACGTAGAAAATAAACAGAATTGTATCTCCTACTTATTACGTTGGAGGAGAAGGAGTTTGTGCATACAACATGGCTTTGCATTGGTAGCGGTGAAACAAACGTACCTGACTATGTTTTTTATGCACATTATGCGTGTCCGTCCCCTTTTGCAAGAGTCTGTCCTATATAATATATGCATACGCAACATAAGCCCACATGAATGCATGATAGAATCCATCGATCTTTTTCAAATACCGAAATACCTTCGAACATTTCTAACTCCAGCCGTGCTGTATTTTTGCTAAATACCAAAACTAATATCATTCACATTTCCCTTCTAAGTCAGTTCTCTACTCCATAACGCTTTCAATTGCTGATGAGGAAGGCTGAGTCTCCAATCCAGTCAAATTAATGTCAGTCTCTGCAATAGTTGACAACTCCAAATATGACTTCTTGAATGAGGAATTGGGTTATGGCGTCTGGGAATTCATCTTGCATGACGTGATAGTCGAGCGTTTCTTTCTGTGGGATAAAACAAAATATACCTGAATAATGGGCAAAAAATAATCATTGATCACTACAATCGATTTTGTTTGGTTAGTATTTTAGAGTTTACCCAGTGATTATTTGAGCCTGATGAAAGATCATTTTCGCTTAGCGAGCTTTTGTTTGATAACGCATGTTTATAAACGTAAGGTATGCAAAGACAATAGAATAGCAGTCTGAAAACAGCAGCTTCTGCGCGTGAATACTTACAAACAGGGACGAATATACACAAGCAAGTATTTGCAACATTCGTCTTAGATTATATTTACATGGACCTTACCGACTCTTAGATTTGCATTTTTTTAAAATACAGTTACATTATAAACAAATACTTCTTTGAAAGTATGAACATTATAGCTTTTGAGCATGGTTCATTACACAGAGATAATCTATTTAGCCTATAGCATACATTTTCTTCAATGATCTACTCTTATTTTAAATATAGCACACAAATACAAAAGAGAGACAGAAACAGAAAGCCATTGCGAACTGCTAACCAGTTTTTTTTAATACAATCTCATGTTTTATGAGCTAGCAGCAGAGAGGGTGAACCCTACAACCTTTTTAGACAAAATAAGGCTTCCTACGAAATCTCATTTAACCAAAAAAATAAGTCTCCATTTAGCAAACGGAGACTTTACGATTTTTTAATCAATTTTGGTCGCAACTATGTTGTCGTTCACCCTCTCTGCTGCTATGGGTTAATAATTCTTTTACGAGTTCAACCGAATATTTGATCGAGTCTTTAGGACGAAAATCATTTATGATGGAAGTCCTTAGGACTTTACAAACAAAGTAATCGCTAACACCTCATTTTGTAGATCAATTAAATTATTTGACTGGTCGGTGAGTCGGAAATTAATTATCGTTAACGAATTATTATGGCATCGCATGTAGACAGGATTGATTGGGTTTTCAATAATTAGGAATTCTGGAGGAGCTATTGGTGCAAACGAATAAAGAATATATCCCTGCTGAGCTTGATTTGATTGCTCTAGATTAATTTGATAGCTTCTTTCAATTGCAGCACATATTAAATTGAGCGCAATCACCGTTGAAATATTCACATTGTGCGGGGCAATATGCCTACCGCAACCATCTGGATCATTATTATATTTGAGGAGGACAGTTGAATCTGGTTTTTGTAGCGCCTTGATATCGGTTCTAACAATTCTTGCTAGTTCATCAGCGTTGTATTTGGGAAACGTGAAATTACGCAGATTGTCTTCTGTGATATTGTAACCGGTTAGGAATCGTTGTTTAATGTCGCTGTTGTCATTAATTATTGTTTGAATAATTAGTTCATAGATATATTCCATGTCAGATATAAGTTGATTTATTATTTCAACGTGTTTTTGCGATTTTGTTTTTCGTAGTTGTTCTAGTTGTGTTTCATATAATTGTTTAATTTCATTAAAATAACCACAGACGTCAGTTAGCGTAAATGAAATAGTAACAGATGAGTCGGCTGTTCTTTTAATGATAAAATCCCATTGCAATGTGTCTTTGTTGGTAAATATAAATCTATCGGCGATTTTTCCTTTTCTTATATCAGATAAATTATCTCGATAACTGGGATTGATTTCATGATATGATTGTACGTACGTGGTTAAGTCGGTGGCGGATTTTTCCGGTGTTTTTTCCGGCCATCCTAACACTGTTCTTGACGAGATGTTATAGATATCTACAATGTATCCCTCTGTGCTTATTTCGATCGACGACGAGAGCGTCGGTTCGTGAAGTTTAATAGCTATTTTTAATTCTTTTCCAGTGATTGATTTTATTCTACGCTGAATTTCAGCATCGATTTGCTCAATTTGGTACGACCCAGTTGGTAACGAAATAGTTTTCCACGCTGAAGTACCATCGGTTTTATTCTTATACGAGAACACCAGTGCGTTATTGGGTTCCTGACCACCAAATGCAACCGATCTGATATTAGGCCAGCTATGATATACTCGTAATTTTGCCAGCGCGATCTCACGCACTGGAATCGGAGAAGGAAAGTTCACACTAAATTCAGGGTGTGTTGATGTTATTGATATCATGCTTGTTCGTATCGGAGTGGTATTCTCCGCGATTCGTTGAAGCAGTTGCAATTCGTTGAATTGTAGTGACATTATTGTTAACGCTGTCTTCAATTTCCAATTTCAACATCGCGGAGTTATACATATGGGTCATCGTGGAAAATTCAACATCGGATATGAACGAATTATCTATCGACAGCGAGATCAACTCGGTTAATTTCGAGTACGCGTCAAATACCACCCTGTACCGAGCTGTATAATCGGCGAGTTTTTTCTGAGAACACGATGATAATTTTTTAGTTATCGCGGTTGCGACTGCCGCAAATGTTGTTGCCGCGGAGATAGCAATTGGAACTGCAATCGGAACCATCATGGTCACCGTCGACAAAATAACCCCGGCGCTGGCCATCACACCGGATACCGAGTACACGGTGATGTCGATGGCAGTAATTCTTCTGCGGTATTTCTTTATTTTTTCACGATAATGCTCAGAAAGTGATTTCAAATTCGCGGAAAACTCTTTCACGGTGTCGAATCGATATTGCGACGACGGCGTCATTGACGCTGTCGTTGTTAATGGCGGAGCCATTAGTGACATTGTTTATTTTAAACCTGTTAGTGTTTTCAATTATCCTATTATTGAAACGGTTTTAGGATCGGATGAGGGGACACCGGATACAAATTCTATTATCTAGGGTAGTGACTCCCTAATCACAGACTCGTCGGAATTATTTATAGTAATCGTAACCGGGATTGGTATAGAGGGTGGAGGTGGTGATACTTTCTCTAGTATATACATCAATGTGTTAACACCTCTGATACTTGTGTTGCTGAATTCCAAATCAAATTTACGGTGATGTGTTATTGTAAGTCGGTAGCAACCTGGTACACCAGTATGTCTGTGGCCAACACGAAGATAATTTTCTTTTCCTCGGATCAAATCAAAAGTTCCACTATCAACCGTGTACACGATGTTATTAACGGCTCTTACACTATGTGGAATTTTTACCTAATTGATAGCCGCGATAATTTCAACGAGAGTCATACCCACGTTGTGTGGAATTGCAAGAAACTTAATAATAATATCATTGACTAGTTTTTGTACCCGCTCAAATTCTCCCCTTAGTTTAAGAATATCGTCAATGACGTCGGAATAGGTTTTATCGATTTCAGTATATTTCATCAACGTTTTATTGCGGCGTTTAAAAAATGAAGTCAAAAAGAAGCTAAATTCCATATCTACTCGGAGTTTATAATCACTAGCGAGGTCAAAATATGTCGTAGTGGTATCTTAACATTCAGGTCCTCTAAAGAAATTATTAACCATTTCACTGGCGGATTTTTGTTCGTCAATAGCTTTTTTATCTTCAGCGAGGGTTGGGCCTGTCAACGATGTGGTTTCAGAAACAGGTGTTCTCCCTAACAATTTATCCACGATGATATTAAGTATTGTTTGTCTCACCATAAACATATTAATATCTTTGAGAGTCATCGTAGATGTAGCCGGGACACCAAAGAAACTATTAGCGATGTAGGCATTGTGAGTATGCTTGCCGATAAACTCGCTAATTTCAGCGAGAGTCATGCCAGCCACAAGCGGGGTTCCAAAAAACTTAACAATGACGTCGTTAGTGGGTTTTTGTACCTTTTCAAGATTTTCTATTAGTTTAGAAATATCATTGTAAATATCGAGATAATTTGCCTTGATTTCATTTTCATTCATCATCCTTCCCGCGTCCTTGTTAAAAAAGAATAAAGATAGAAAGTTTTTAATTTCAGCGAGAGTCATGCCAACCACAAGCGGGGTTCCAAAGAATTTATGTACGACATTTTTGCGAAAATTATTATAACCTCGTATATGATCATCCAGCTCACGGCTGTGGATGGCAATCAAGCTGCCGTGGGTGGCAATCGCGCCGTCATGGAGGGCAATCATGTTGTCGTGGGCGGCAATCTTGTCGGTGATCGTAGACACAAGTGCGCCTGGTTTAAGTTGTCCACCGTTGGAATACAATGCAATAGAGTTTTCAGCGGCATCGCGCTGCCGTTTTAAAATGTCATCCAATGATACATCACTGCTTTTCAATTTACCCTGGCGATCTTGAAATACAACTATTTTGTTCGGGTCAACACTTACTAAATTTAATGTCTCAGCGATTTCATCTTCAATTATTTTTTTTACATCCTCGATAGAACCCGCAGATGTTTTCGCGGTGGACTCCGACATTGCCAGAGATTGTCCCCAAATATTAATCATTATTATAAAGACTCTAGTATTTTTAATTTATTGATTCTCTAAAATTACCTAGTAATTTCCCACTGGTATATTTATTTACAACCAGATGAGGTGGTTTCCACGGAAATCCAAAGGATTTTAATGAAATCTCTGCCAGGACATTTAATACTTCACGGCCGCATATCGGTGGATCATTTAATTGTTGTGTTGGCAGCGTGGAATAAAATATCGGAAACTCTTTGAGTTTCATCGAAGAATTTATATACCGCATAAACTCGCTCGGCGGAGCTAACCCATATGAATCGAAATAGACAATCCCACGTGGATCAATTGCGTATGCAACCCAGTGAGCTCCCGATCCGCTGCTGTTATCAAGATTGATGATACCGGTTTCAACATTATTTGGTTTTCTAGGTAACTGATCTTTCATAAAAACCCCTGTGAAGTTTTTTATTACTAGTTTTTTAGCAGCATCAATTAAATGAAAATTGGACATAGGGAGAATTGGGCTTTCAACTAATAAACCGTTCCTGGTAGTCTTAGACCCGATCCGTTCATGGATCTCCCGCTGTACCATGAATACGGGGTTCCTGGTAGTCTTAGACCCTTTCCCTTTTTTATATCCTTTCCCAGTTGCCTTTTTCAATGCCATCCCTGCAGCGGTCCCAAGGGCTCCCAACGCAGCCGCTTTCGCCACCGCTGGGGCAGCCGCTGCAATCAATGCTGGTATTGCAGCTAACAATGGAAATATACCACCTGATTTTATCATGTTCGCGACTGCAGCTTTCGAAAATTCTATTTGAACTCCTCGCTTATGTTTCATTGCATCATTGAAATGTTTTATTTGACGATCCGTTAATGATATTTTATGTGTACCGCAGGACATCTGCGCTGGTTTCAACGTTATTGTTGTTCCACATTCTTTAGCGGATTTTGATCGCAATTTCTTGACCTGACCATCAGTCAGCTTGACACTAACAACACTATATGTCATTTTATTGTAAAACACATTTATGATTTCAATTGATCTGATTGGAAACTCTTCAAGTTTAATTTGCATATTTTTGAAAATCATAGATTTTCCACTGGTGCATCAACGATTCTCATTCGTCCTCCAGCCCCTTCAAGTAGCATTGATTTGTCGCTGAGAATGACAGCAACCGCTCTATAATTAGCAATAGCGCCACGAAGGAAATTGGCTCTGAAGTGTATATCAACGACGGATTGCCTTGTTAAATCAAGATGTTCCAGCGAAAAGTAGTAGATCGGATACAAGCTCTTAAAATCATGTTGCGATATTTGCAAAACAGTATCAACATTTTGATCACGACCCATATATGACAGCATACGATGGTACACGTGCGCAATATGGTTTTGACCGAAATTAAGTTGTATGTCTTCGGATGGTTCCTGCTGGCTATTTATTCTCAACGAGACCTCAGTAACTCCTAATTGATCAAATATCATATGACTGTGCAATTGTGAGTCCACTCTTGTCATATCCTGCAACGCGATAAATATATGACGTGGAGCTGAAACGCCTTGTTGTGATGCCAAGTTCCAAGTAAATGTGCCATTGATATTTGATTGCTTAACATCTGTTGTTGTTGTTAGCCAACTTAGCAATGATTTGCCACCTGTGTCCATAAATGAAAGTAGCCGCTCTTCCGTGGTAATTGATATGGTCATTACTGGCATCCACAAGACCAATTTAGTTAAAATGACTTTACCAGCATCAGCATCTGGATTTGCAGGATCCGCTGGAATTCTCCAGATTGCATCATTGTCACTACCCTTTCGCACGAGTACTACTGTATGCTTCGCTCCATAAATAACTTTTCGTACATTTCCACAGAATCCAAATATATGATGCAACGGAATCGCACATGAAAACGATTTACGCTGTCCTGCCAACATTGCTATTCGTGTTGCAGCTCCTAGATTGTACTGTGGATCAGTATTTATAATCATATATTCAATTCCAGCAGGGGAGGGAGGACCAGCACGATCATTGGGTCGTCGTACAATAAATTGAGTGGGTCCAGCAGTGTTTTTATTATCCTTTGCAAACATCATAGACGGACCTGCTGATCTTGTATAATCGTCGGAATATCTTGCTAACCCAATTATTGTTGTAGCCACATCAACATCACGTTCTATAGACTGAATCTATTTTCCGTCAATGAGATATCTCGCGGATTCAAATAGCGCCATGATACCATTATTGACTAAGCCGACTCTGGTGCCATCTGGATACGGTGCGGGTACAGCTGAAGTATCAGTAAGTCGTACAAGTTCTCCTTCTACTTCGATAAACGCTTCACACGACAAAAAGTATTTGCTGGTATCATGGACTTGAAGTTCAATTCACGATCGAATATCTGCTTGTATTGCATGATAGGAATAAAATTGATAATCGCGGACAGAATCGTCCTTGCGTACTTGGGCTTCCATATCTACGCGGGATCAGCTTGTCGTTTAAACATTTTATTAAAATACTAGTGTTTTCAATTGTGAAATTCTTTGTAATCATCGTCGTTTTTGTTTTCATTTCAAACCACTTCCTGCTATCATGTCTGCGATATCATCTTGGTTACTGTTCGCCAACGACGCTAATTTTTCTTCCACTGCGCTATTTATTGCTTTGCTGATTTTTGCAGGCATCATTGTTGTAGATGGCAGTACAACTGGTTGCTTTTTTCGTGTTATCACCCATGATGCTAATTTATGTTTCGCGGCAGAAAATGCCTTTCCGGCAAGATTTCCAACGAAATCTCCGATTTTGCTGGTTCCCTTATCACGAATAATATCAATGGCTTTCATTGATAATTGTTTAGCTAGTGGCGCCACCTTGGGAGCCATTCTTGTAAATAACCCCGCAATGATATTGCCGAAACCATCTCCGTAATATGCTCTATAAACAGGCAATCGTGAGTTCACCACGTAGACGCTTACGGGTTTATCATGGTTGTAGAGTATAATCATCTTGTTATAGAACTAGTAGTTTTTCAATTAGTGATCAATCGCTAAGATCCATAGGATTTTCATCATAACGTAGGGCGTCTCTGTGATTTTCAACTAATTCAGCAATGAGTTCTCGATATACATCAATGTCCATGATGCCGCCGGCAAATAATCGTCTGCAGATATCAGCTGCTTCATTAATTACTTCCGGTGAGTTATTTCCGGCTCGTTTCCCTCCGATGAGAACCTCTAACCGTGATATATCACTAAGGATGTTACCAGGACATGTCACGGTTGCGTTGAAATCCAAAGGATTTTTAATCGAATATCCTTTTCCGCTTGTTTCCTCAGTTGTACCAGTTGCGCCCTGACTATCATCAAGTAGTTGCTTTTGTCGGCCTAGACTTGGTTTTTCTCGTTCTTGTTGTTTTTGTGTACCATAACTATCAACTCCTCCTTTAAAAGATCTATACTCAATTGTATCCTTTTTCAAATTACCAGTAATCCCCTTATTCGTTTTATACAACCAATTAACCCATTCATCTCGGCTTATTCTACTGTTTTCATACTCGTCTTTTAAAAAGTCTTTTCTAGAATGAAAGCTTTGGGCGGCGAAATCACCAAAAATCTTATAATCTTCGATTTTTATTAATTGAAGTCGTTTGATTTCCTTTATAGCTCCTTCGGTGAGTTTGTCTAAAAAGGGAGCACCTCTTGGGGTGACGACATCAACAGATTGTGGTTCAGGCGCAGAATCATCAATATCAGCTAATCGTTCATATTCGCGTTGAGTTTTTATATCACTGGATTGCTGTTGTATCCCTGCGCGTGTTTGTCCGGTCCCTGCTCAAATCTTTTCAAGCGTATCAAGCAGCGGCGCCTTCTTTGCTCGTTCTGGCTCAGGAATATCCCCAAATATTGCTCGTTCAGTTGCTGTTTTCACATCGCTGGTCGCCTTAGTTACCGGGGCGAACAGTTGTTCACTTGACACAGAAAAGTCAGTCTGCGCTTGTTGTCGTTGTTGAAGTTTCTCGCGAAGCCTGTCTCGAACCGGTATAAACTTTTTAATTGCTGATAGCCGCTCTCGGGCTAATCTAGTAGTAAGTGATTCACCTACCATATATTGTTTGTGAACTAATTTTTCAAATGTGAAACTATCACAATTAAAAGATGAGTTATTAAATAATGTACCATCAAGCTAACGTATCCATCTTCGACAGGATTAAACTGTACGACGCTATCCACGAGTGTTTCAGAAATAACATCGCTGGGGGTTTCAGAATTGTAATATCTGAGAACAGCGATGAACGATTTGTATTAACGACGCGGCAACAACAACAACTACGTGAAAATGGAGGCGTCGCGGTGATTACTTGCTACTACGACCGTATTATCCATTATGCACATAACTGCATGGACAAGTCCAAACTGATGAATATCCTTTCAGGAGAAAATCCCATGTGAGTGTTACAAAACACGCTAAAAAAAATAATTATTTTTTACTGAAAATTACTGAAGGACTATTTTTATAG
Organism: Unio delphinus; assembly: GCA_029339505.1. Lineage (NCBI taxonomy): Eukaryota > Metazoa > Mollusca > Bivalvia > Unionida > Unionidae > Unio > Unio delphinus. Next base: position 1,059,251 of record JAQISU010000168.1, on the reverse strand, counting down.
TAACGCTCACGTGGTTAAGATACTGGTTTTCCCTCGTTTAATATTTTTCTAAGATCACGAACCTTAGAACTAATTTCAGCTCGTTTTTGATACTCTTGGCCGAGTTTTTGACGTATTGCTTCAACGGTGCTAAATAGCGTTATAAATGCATTAATATCGTTACCGTACAAGCAAGCATTGATGGACTTTTGAATTCCTTTCACGAGCCTGTACATCTTGGGTAAAACATAACGACCCTTACTAAACTGATACTCTATGTCTTCATATTCCGAGGCAATCTTGTCACAGTCGAGATCTTCAGATAATACTATCCCTCGATTCTTCAAATTTGAGATTTCAACAATTATAGAATTTACATCTTTGATATCCATATTTTTATAAAAATATAATATAATACATTTTATCTTTAATTTAAAAAAGTAACACTTATTTGGCAATCTCGCTGGAGCCCTATGACGTCAGAGAGACCCAGAGGTTACTTTATTAACTTAATTAAGTATCCTTAAAAGATTTATTTCCTTCAATCGTTTCACATGTATACGAATTTTATTTTATGGCCATTTTTCTTTGAGATGGCTGTTTGACAAATTCCTTCTGCTACTCTTTGTACTGAAGGCCCACAAATGTCAAAATATTTTCCAGCCGCTCACATTAATTGAAATACCCTTTCTTCGTTAGTTTCTGTATCAAATGATTTCACACTCTTGGGGTGTTTTGCGTGTTTGCCGGTTCCACCTAATTTTGTATTCTGACTTTGAGTAACAACTCGCAAGTTATCCAATTTGTTATTTTGAGGGAATCCATCAACGTGATCAATCACAAATCCGTCTTCGATTAATCCGTTGTGACATTCGTATGCGAATCGATTACAATAATATTTCTTCTTCCCGGCACCAAACGTCAAATATCCCATATTATTTACCCGTCCAACCGGTTTTTTTAGTCTGCAATTTCTAACAACACCATCACGGGATGCTTCGTAATTAACAAGCACTGAATGGGGTCTGAAATCTTGACTCATTTGTATAATAGTACTATTTGTCTAATTTATATCTGCTTTAATTATAAACCTCTTGATATAATCTTGAGGGGTTTTATGATTTTGTCATCGTTAGGGTCAATGACGGTATTTTTTATTCGTTTGTCATAGTAGCGTTTTAGTTCCCTGTAACGTTTGCCGCCACAACTGAGACACATCTGCGATTTTCCTCTAACGCCCACCCCACATTGGAAGCATGGAAGAGGACCGAAAGAACCGTTGCGAACGCTTTGTAAATGATACCCACAGAATTCGCTTCTGCATGATTTGTAACACGGGGTTGTTGATCCAATCATTAGCCACTTGCAGTGATTCATTATACTATATTTTTCTATTTAAATACTTGTTTTAATTATAACATGGAAGAGTTCAAGAGATTATCGAAAATTAAGCCTTGGAGAAATACTAAATTCATTGAATATAACATGGAGGAGTTCAACAGATTATCGAAAATTAAGCCTTGGAGAAATACTAAATTCATTGATTATAACATGGAGGAGTTCAAGAGATTATCGAAAATTAAGCCTTGGAAAAATACTAAATTCAATCTCGATAAGGAGTTCAAGAGATTATCGAAAATTAAGCCTTGGAAAAATACTAAATTTAATCTCGATAGAGTCTCTGATACACCAAAACGTCTAATCGGTGATAGAACTATACTAGGTAAAATCAGGGACTATTTTAATGAATTCTACAGAGACGGTGCAGCATACTGTTGGTCGACATTTCGAATTATTGATGAAGATGTCAATGTACCCAACATCGATGCTACTATGAACGATGAAAGAGCAGCTGAGATAATTTCAAACCTTGGCCCGCCAAGGGGCTGGAAATTCAAGGGTGTAAAATCCAAAGGATTTTCATGGAAAATCAAAGATTTTCAACAAACCAATTCCCAACAGAAGTATTTTTTCAGAATAAAACTCATTATCGAAGTCGAAGGCAAATGGATTATCAGGGATAAATTTGAACCAATCCTCAAGGATAAAAAACTGTCATTGTAAGTAGAGATTCCAAACCAGGAATTCTAACTGGAATTGACAAACCATACTATGAGAGATCTTATCCCGTAACAGCCATTGCTTATGGGATATATCCGTTAATGATAAACCCGATATTGCAAAACTAGCTCGTATGAAATATTCTAGTTCACTGAATTGCTATGCAACACGGGTAATGGAACACTTCACAAATGCATCCCGAGGAAATAAACTAACTGATCTGCGACGTAGGAAAATAACCGAATGGGAACTGACAGTGAAACAGCACGGTGCAAAGATTTCTGCTATAGCTAAATTAGAAACATCATTAAGATTCCCAATAACCGTGATGACGATAACCGGAGAAGTTTTATACGAACCGAAATATAACAAAAATGGAGCGCCAATACAAATTATTGATCATAACAAACACGCGTGGACACCTGCAGTAACAATATTTCCACGAGAACGAACCGTGAGATATATCCCTCCAGAATTCGTCGGGGATGTTTTTTTATAATGAGAAATTATTCGATGCTATTCATGCGTTGTGTAAAGATGATCCTGTGTCAGTGTGGTTACTTAGAAGTGATGAAGATCCCGAAATAGGATTTGATCAATTTGTAAGACCAAATGGTGAATTATATCGCTTTGAAGAATTAGATAACAGAATGAGAAAAATAGCTAGTGATTTTTCACCGGAGAGTTCCCATGAAAAACAATTAACGGATAGTTTTACTATTCCATCAGTGGTAGCTCACTTCGCAAGAGAAAGAAACTCATGGCGTCCAACACGAAGTGATTTTCTCGAGGACATTAAATTGAGTTGCGTCAAATTTGGTCATGGAGGACTGTGGAATACAAAATTCCATCGTGGCGGTATGATTTCAATTGATATATCCGCGTGTTATCCTGGACGTTTTCTCGGGTATGGAGAATGTAGTAACTATTTTAAACGATTTGGACACCACACACATGAAATGACTCGTGTTGCGATTAATGGTCCATTGCCTGATTTTGATTTAACTGGATTCGCTCGTGTGATATCATTCGAATTCGCTACATGGTTACATCCGTGTAGTTATCTTTGGCTTGGTAGACATATATCTGAAAAGGCCTGAATGCCAATAGTGCTACTACGATATATGATTGATTGTGGTATGCTAATATCGTTGATTGTTTCCGAAGCTATTATATGCTATCGAGCTCAGAAAGAAGTTTGGCTACCACAACCCGATCTAGATCGTATAATTAGCGAACAGCGAAAACAGTTTCTAGATGGAAATTCTTCGAATGGAAAATCAGAGATTTTCAATGAAAAACAAATCATGAATTGGTCTAAGAAGTTATTTGAAATTAAAAAAGAACAAGCAAAAGATTTTGGACGAAGAATAATCGGTACATTTACCCAGGGTGGAAGAAACGACAATGCAAAATATTCTTCGCGGTTGATCATAGACATCGCTGAATACGATTTTATTGTAACGGATTTAACGAAACAGGGAAAACTTGTAAATCGTAAAGACGCTTTCCTATCCGATGGAAGACAATTAGGTACAATTGTTACCTATTGTGATGGATATATTAAACAATATACGCATTTGAGAAGTTCTATGCTAGCTTATGCTTCTATCAATTTATTTTCGATGATAAATAGATTTCCTAATACCGCAGTTAGAGTAGCCTCTGATTCTATTTATATCCACAAGAAATACAAATCAGATGTAGCTAAATTCACAGATCCAGAGGCAAATTGGGGATGTTGGAGATTTAAAAAGGAGACGCTACATGAGTATTGTGAATCGGCAGATGTTACCATGGATGAAAAGTACTTAAAATGTGATGAGATTCAATCCGAATTTTCTAATGCACCACCGGTATCTGATCCAATATGTAGATACAAGACAGTTTATTTAAACGGTTGTGGTGGGTCAGGAAAGACAACTCGTGTAATTGAATTATTCCGCGTTTGAAAATCAAACATGATTGTCCTAACACCTACTCACAGACTCGCCAGAGAGATGAAACAACGAGAAGTAAATGCCTGTACTTATCATAGTTTCTTTCGATGGAAAGGCGATGAATGGACTCCTGATCGAATGGGCGATAAATTCATTCCTGAAATTATAATTTGGGATGAAATATTCACAGTATCGTTGAAGGTATTACAAACATTTCTTGAGTGGTTGTTATTGAAAAATACAAAAGTCGTCATGTGCGGTGATCACGGCCAACCACCACCATTTGTCGGCGCACTTGATGAACAACTACGCGAGTTCAAAGCGCTAATTAGATTACAGCCGGATAAAATCCAATGTGAAATAGCGCGTGAAATAATTTCAGAAACTCCAATGAATCATTTCTGGGAAGCGTGGAAACCAAACGATTTGATAATTGCAAGTAGAAAAATAGTCAGAGACACACTTCAGATGAAGTTATTTGAATTGCATCAAGAAAAATTTGCAACACTTCCAGTACCCTTGTGTTATAGACCTTCGGATACACGAAAACAGAATATTGAAGTTGATATTCCAGGGAAGAGTGAAAAGCAGATTCTCGTGTCAAATGATATTGTGCTGGTTGATATCAGCGTCGTCGAAGATGCATTGCGTGCTGATAAATCCCCATGGACGTTAGGTTACGCAGCAACAATACATTCTTCACAGGGATTGACTATATCAGATACAATTGTTTGGATGGTGGATAATCACATCGAATGGTCAAATTTAGTCTATCTTGCAGTATCCAGAGTACGAAGAATAAATCAACTTCGAAGAGTTGTCCTGGATGATAATGACACTACAATGGATGATGCTAACATCGTTGATGTTAAAATTATTGATTAAAAACTCTCCGGTTACAAACAACAAGACAAAAAAAAAAACAGCGAGAATTTGACATTGATTCTGAATTAATAATTACGCTGAAGCAACAACAGAATAATCACTGCGGGAGTTGCAATTGTATAATGCGTTGGCAGTATTCGGATAAAGATCCTGGCCAATTTACCGTAGACAGAAAGAATAGCAGCATTGGTCATATCAGAGATAACGTTATGCTGACTTGTCTTGAGTGCAACAGACGAAGGGGTGCTAGTTAAGACCACGCGGTGTTAATTGAGTATCCTCGGGAATTACCTGTAGTTGTTGTCGAGTAAATCCTCGCAGAGGAGCAGTTGAATCCAGTTTATAAATTGGAGGTCTACCAGTAGATCGTGTTATACCGGATATCTTATGCGTAGTGACGCTCCAAATAGGATCGGTAGCTCTTTTTTACCACCCTCAAGCTCTCCTGGTTCGTATAAATACCTAACAGTGACATTACTACCAAGAATTGGTTCTTTGAAATCTTTTTGTGAAATTCCTTGGATTTCCATTTTAGGTATAGACTTCTTTTTAAACGCATTGATAGGTTTCATGTTGATTGTTCGAGTAATCTCGTTATTGAGTGCGGTAATCACAGCTGGTAATCTCTTAACCCATTCACGGGATCTTTTATCCTGAATAACCTTCTTCGCGTATTGATATCCAAATAACCGCTCAGCAAGAGTCCGATTAAATCGTTCAACAATTGCCTGATCGCGATGTAGCGCAGTATGCCCTCGTCTGATGGTGACATTGTGATGTTTCATCGCTGATAAAACAGTGCCTTGAAATTCCTTGCCAGGATCAACTTGCAACAGATTTGGCCAGCGTAGTGGGCCTCGTCGATAAATCTTTTCAAATGCAGAAGCAACTTCAGGTGATGATTTTATTTTTAGCGGTTCTGCTTGTTTGTATCGACTCGCAACGTCAACTACGGTTAGCTCGTATTTGTAACCGTTGTCATGTGGTAAAAACAATAAATCAGCTTGATGAACTTCATTGGGTCCGGTAACATCAAAATGCGAGAAATTGATTTGTTTAGGGCGCGGTAGATAAATTTGCCATATAGCCTGTTTGGATAACCAATTAGCCGCAGTGGCCTTTTTCACTTTTGCGGCGTTGGTGAGTGTATTGATTGCTGCTTTACCCTTCCAGTATCCTTTTGGAGAATAATAAATAGATTCCATATTATTAATTACCAGCGCCCATCATCAATTTGTCTTTCATAGCCGATTTTACCAACCACGAAGCCAATTTTTCTTTGAAAGTTTTATCAGGAATAGCATTTAACGCATGAATTAATTTCACATCCGCGAGATGCCTGTTTTGCAGATTGCTGCTTTTATACGCAACATCATGAGCATGACACGCCTTATCAATAGCGTTTATCGGATACTCGCCGGGTCGGGGCTGATTTTGATCATCAAGTCTGATATCTAATCGTGTTCTGGGACCACAGTAGCTATATCCTGGAAGGTGCTTTTCTCCGGGGTACTTTGCCCATGGGGTTCCAGGGAGTTTTGCAAATTTGGCTGCGATATCACCTCCTCGTTTTTTTTTAAAACATCTCCGGATTGTAAAATCTTTGATTTTGTAGAAACAAATCTAAACTTTTTATACCACATGTTGCACATCTACCAGTAAGTGCTGATCTGTTATTTTTAGTTGGAATCGTCGTCACATCATTTGTGCCAGTACGCGTTTTACACTTCATACAATATAGATCCATAGTTTATGTATAGAGATATGAATATAATTGATTTTTCAGCGACTAAAACAAGAGAACCAGTTAAGCATCATGCAGCGCTACCAAACTCTATCCGGATGATTATAATCGGGCCATCTGGATTCGGCAAGACGCAATTGTTGCTCAATTTAATAATGAGATGGATGAAGTGGGATAAGTTGTATTTAGTTGCCCCTAGCGTAGATGATCAACGATGCTATGAAGTGTTAAAGTATTTTAACGAGAATGCATCAGAAATTAAGGGTGAGAATGCCATTGATTTTATAACTGATATTGACGAGGCACCATCCGTGGATGACCTTGATGGGAACATTAACAATTTAGTCGTATAAGACGATGTGATGTTAGACAATCAAAAAAACCCAGCTAGGTTCTTTTCCAGAGGCAGGCATAAAACACTGACGTGATATATGTCACTCAACGCTACACTCAGATTCCAAAAGTGATCAGAGATAACTGTAATATTCTTGCTGTGTTTAACGGCGTTGATACACATACGTTACGAAATATTTGGCAAACATGGTGTACCGATATGGATTTCAATCAATTTAAAAATTTCTTTAGTAACGCCCAGTCGACCCCGCACGGATTTATAACAATAAATTTACATGATCCTCGGACACGATATCGTATCGGACTGGATCAAATATTTGGTTGAAATCATTTTATTATTTTTGTTAACCAGAACTGAAAGTTCCAGCAGCAGAGAGGGTGAAAGACAACATAGTTGCGACCAAAATTGATTGAAAAATCGTAAAGTCTCCGTTTGATAAATGGAGACTTACTTTTTTTTTGGTTAAATGAGATTTCGTAGGAAGGCTTATTTTGTCTAAAAAGGTTGTAGGGTTCACCCTCTCTGCTGCTGAGCTTCATATATTAAAACGTAATATGCCATATGTTTCTATAAAATGTTCATTATAATAAACCAAAAGCGCGCCATACGTTCTAATTAAAACTTCATTATATCTATAACAATTACAACTTAATAAAACCAATGAATCACACTTTCTTTTACAAATTTAAAGAAGACTTTATTTGAAACAGTTTCCTCTGGTCATCTAGTAGTTATCCGGCTGGAAGTTTGACTAGTACTTGTCAAGTGACCTACTGAAAATTTGTAGAATTCATTCTAAGTTTTCTCAAAATAATAACATTTTATGTGTCAGTAATAAGGATTTGTTCCTTTCTCGAGAGGGAAGTGTTGCCTGAAACAATGTACGCGGTAATGGGAAAAATGTTCGTCATGCATGCACTAGAAGTCCGGCTTACGGTCAAGGGATTAAATATATAAATTCATCAATTGTCAAGAATCGTCGTATTTTCTTTCAAGCAGACAGTGCAAACAAATGCATACTAAATTTACGATGACCCCCCCCCCCCTCTCTCTCTCTCTCTCTCTCTCTCTCTCTCTCTCTCTCTCTCTCTCTCTGTGAATAATGTGCCATATTGATAAGATGTTATGATCTTAAACTAAGTAACAATAAAAGCGAAAACTACGTTCCGTAAAATTCAACAAATAATTTATTTCCCTAAAACACACTGTGAAAATTAAACTCAACAAGTTTAATGAACTAAACGTTACGATAGGAATGAATAATTCTAATGTAAGCAAAATTCATTTTTTTAAAAACAAAGACAGTTAGAGGACATTGATGAGGGTCAAATGTTCATTTCCAGAATATTCAAAGTTGTGAACAAGGTAAGGGCATTACCTAAATGTTAGTATGCACACGCAAATGATCAGGTAGACTTGGGAAGCCAAGAGCAAACCAACATATTTAACTCAGATGCAAGTGAAAATGTTTAGAACAAAATGACATTAGTCTGGTAGGCCAAAACTTCTACCCTCAATCATGGACAAATGGCAATAACATAATACACATTAAATATCTATATATAGCAGTATATATGTATTAGGCCTTGAGAGCGACGTTTCTGTTTATGGTCACCGTTGCAATAATTCGCCAAGAGCTTCGTGTGAGTGCGTTGAACGATGTTTAAATAGATAAAATTCAATGCTCTCATCTGAGTAACGCGTGATGTAATGGTCCAACGATTTAACACCAATACTTCAATTCACTTTAACATTTGGTATCTCCTTATCCAAAATAAAACTGCCTGGATTCAAGGCAGCTAGAATAGTTGTATTTCTACCACCAGAACCAAGGGTATGGATGATTATGGACCATGGCCTGTGATTTTAAAAACAGATACAGAATGATTTGGATCGTGCATAACCTAGGATAATATAACCTCTTGAATGATTTGGGTCAATAAAAGATACAAAGCCTAGGACAAAACAAAGCTGCTGAATAATGAGTAGTATAAGACGAAGAGACTGAACCTGGAAGGAATGAAGGTGTTGTTGACGTTTTGAGCAAGACAAGTAGGTTAATTAGTACCGAGTCAGAGTGCATTCCCAACTATACACCTCTGTTTAGGCCGTCACGAGTCCGGCACATTAATAAATGTGGCTCATTAAATAAAAATAAAATGAAGAAATGGTGATGAGTATTATTAATGTTAGATGTAATTTCCTCAGCAAAATGCGAGGTAAGAAACGAAATGGGTGGTGCGAAGGAAAAGCGTGAGGAGAGCAGGTATTGTGGCAGAAAAACTAGCTTGTATTGTTCATTATCATTCTGCCTTCTATTATTATTATTATTATTATTATTATTATTATTATTATTATTTGTTTTATTATTATTATTATTGTACAATTTAAATATTACATCATGTGTTGTGAGCCCATATTCCATACAGAAATTTCGACTAGTGATTGTTGTATCACAAGGTAAAATGTTTACACCGATTTCTTGATTTACGAAGGGTAAATTGTAAAAAGTTCTATGTAAAAATATACACGTGTAGGATGTCACTTTGATCGCCAATCTTATATCAGTATGTTTGCAGTTTAAATTGTACCGAGTCTACCAAACACCGGTGAAATACTCAATAATTTCAGTATTCATGTATCACGGTAAGTGGATAATTTTTATTTTTACAACAATACCATTTTAAAAATGTTTAGACATTGTGCACTATATTTAGAAAATCATTCAAATATATGACCAATATTCGATATCTAATCGAACATTTAAAGCATGTTTCAAATAATTGACCTATATTCGATGATTTATCGTGCATTTAAAGCATCTTTCAAACAAGTGAGCTATATTCAATGCTTTATCATACATTTAGATCATCTTGCAAACTATTGACATACTGATCTATATTCGATGCCTTATCGTACATTTAGAGCTTGTTTTTAAACAATCAACCAATATTCGATACCTTAGCGTACATTTAGAGCATCTTTGACAAAATTGACCAAGATTAGATGCATTACACCATCTTTCAAGCAATTGATCAATATTCAATGTCTTTTCGTACATTTAGAGCATCTTTCAAAGAATTAACATTTAGAGCATCTTTCAAACAATTGACCTAGATTAGATGCCCTTTCGTCCATTTAGAGCATCTTTCAAACAATTGATCAATATTCAATGTCTTATAGTACATTTAGAGCATCTTTCAAAACAATTGACCTATAGTCGATACCTTATCGTGCATTTAGAGCATCTTTGAGACAGATGATCTAGACTAGATGCCTTATCGTGCTCTTAGAGCATCATTCAAACAATTAACATTTAGAGCATCTTTCAAACAATGGACCTAGATTAGATGCCTTATCGTCCAGTTAGACCATCTTTAAAATATTTGACCTATATTCGATACCTTATCGTGCATTTAGATCATCTTTCAGACAGATGACCTAGATTAAATGCCTTATTGTGCATTTGGAGCATCTTTCAAAGAATTGATCTATATTCAATGTCTTGTCGTACATTTAGAACATATTTCAAACAATTGACCTATATTCGAAACCTTATCGTACATTTAGAGCATCTTTTAGACTATTGACCAATATTCGATTCCTTATCGTGCATTTAAAGCATCTTTCAGACACATGACCTAGATTAGATGCCTTATCATGCATTTAGAACATCTTTCAAACAATTAATATTTAGAGCATCTTTCAAACCATTGACTTAGATTAGATGCTTTATCGTCCATTTAGACCATCTTTAAAACAATTGACCTATAGTCGATACCTTATCGTGCATTTAGAGCATCTTTCAAACAATTAACATTTAGAGCATCTGTCAAACAACTGTTTTAGATCAGATGCCTTATCGTCCTTTCAGGCCATCTTTCAAACAATTGACCTATATTCGATGCCTTATCGTACATTAAGAGCTTTTTTTTGAAAACATTTAACCTATATTCGATGCCTTATCGTTACATATTTTGTTCGATAGTTCTGTAAATACTTTATATTGTGCTAACTTTGAATTTAATGTAATCTAACACAAGAAGAAGTGTCGAATCAATCGGGAATATCGATGGAATAGTTGTACCAATTTAAAATTAATATCACAATTAATGCACAAAGGTCCGTGCAGTATTATAAATTAGAATAACGTAATTGTTATTATTTTACAGAGTTATGCAGTTCCTTTGTATTGTTTGATATATGTGTTCTGTAGATTAGGTAACTTTCAAAACAGGCGTTTTCAACTTCGTCTTGCTATTAGAGAGTAACAGTTCCCGAAAAAGTTGATTTCTCCTGATGTTATACACAATACAGTACAAATAAAGTTCATACAATCTTTATCAACAGGAGCTCTGCTGGAGCAGGATGTTATTCCTGCAGTGTTTAACGCCAATTTTCAGCTGTACATGGCGGCCAGTATGATTGGTGGCGGAAGAATCCGAGAAATCCCCAGAAAAAAAAAAAACAACAACACCTATCACGAGATGCTACTGACAAGCTTTCTCACATACCTACATTGGCTGACTCCGAGACTCGAACCCACGCAGACTGGTGAGATGGAAGTGATCCGTAACGGAGAACTCTTTAGACCACTTGGGCACTCGGGGCCCACCGCTGGAGCAGGTAGAATCAGTGATATCCTAATGAAGATATAAATGCATTGGGAAAGAAAGAACTTATATAACGTAAGAGCAAAGAAATTGGATATGTTTATTTATACAGTAATAAATTGGGTAACAAATACGACATGAGTGAATTATTGCATGAAACAGTTTTTACAGAAGTTCAATTTATAAAATCAATCCTAATGAAAGATGTTTCGCATCTTTCGGGCCATAATATGATACAAATATGAGGGTCTGACATAGGAATAAACCAGCAGGAAAGTTGCTGAATTGTATGATTCGCCTGCATCGCCTGTACCTTATATGTGTTAAGGCACAACACGTCTAGCACGAACGCAAGTTATTACAGCCACATCTTACTTTCAGTCTTAAAATATGTGCGCGTGTGCATAGAAAGATGAGTTACAAGCGATATAGAGTGTCAGGAATAACATGCAACAGGAAATGTGTCTGACAGCAATGGGAATGCAAACGATAAGGTTACGTTATGCTTTCATTCTGTGATGACCTCAAGGATCTAATGACACCGAAATCATTTGCTGTATGTATTACTCTAATGCAGTAAGCATTAATGTGTCGAAAATTAATACTCTACTGCACTAAGCATTAATGTGTCGTAAATTAACTTCGTCCCTATTTTATTGTCATTACAGTTATCTCTCCCTGTAGACTACCATCTATTAGTCCACTGTACTAAATTTTGAATCGTCATGTGACCATATTAGCCATAGTCAAGCTCTGGTTTCAGACGAGGTAATTCCTAGGTAAGGGCCCCGAGTTCGAGTCTTAGATTCGACCAGTGTGGGTATGTGAGAAAGCTTGCAAGTTGCTTCTCGTGGTTTGGTCGTTCTTTCTTTGGTTTCTCCTGGGTTCTTCCTCCACCATTATTACTGGCCGACATAGCCACCGTGTGCTGAAAAATGGCGTTAAACTCTACAGTAACAATTCCTATGTACATCTAAGTTTGTCATTCATCAGTCGTGATTTTCAAACTTTCTAAATTGCTTTCTTAATCTCACAAGCATTTGACATTCGGAATCAAATAGAAAATAAAATGCAATGCAGTGTGTACGAAAATGTATAGACCAGTGTTCCTTAAAGTGTTGCCCCTAATTTTAGATGCTAAGATTAATTACAAAAGTTTCTACAAATCTGTGTTGGGCTTACCTTATAATGAGACTGATGTACTTGTGCAGACACTATCAAATCCTTGTCTCATTAAAGAAGGATGACCAAGCAACAAGTACGATCACTCGATCTAAAGCATATTAATGTCAATTCCTTTCAATATATGCGTTTTCCATTGAAACTTGTGCTATCCACGTTACTGTTGAGCTAAACCCCTCGCCCTTCCTACTATGTAAGTCGAGAAGATGCGCTGAGCCCCTTGCCCTCCCCATTATCTACGTGCAAAAAGATGAGCTGAAACCCTCGCCCTCTCCACTATGTATATACAGGAAGGTGAGCTGAAAATCTCACCCTCCCGACTATGTACATACATGAAGGTGAATAATGGCATAATATCATCGAAAAACTAAACTGTTGTTGTAAACTCTATTATTTCTTTAGCATGTGAGACGGGTAAACCATTTTGCTATTATAACAATATCCTCTCTAGTCTCATTTGGAAACACAGTTTAAAATTGTCCTGCAGACAATTTTAATTACATCGAACGTACTGGATAGACAATGCCTCTATTATTGTATACTTATTATTGTATACTTTTCTTTATGACCTTGAGAAAGAAAACCAAGTAACAAAATTCCTCCTTGACATCAAAAAATATAAACAGACGTAATATACCCCATGAAAAGTAAACCAATCTAGTAAATGATGACTTTTTAAAATCATCTAACGAAATGTACTTCAGAAAAGTAGACAGTCCCCCTATTAAGTCACTTTTTCAAAGTCACTGTTGAAAAATACAAAACGACGACTTGCAATATATCAATGGTTAATTATAACAAACTCATGGTTGACTAATGTTGCACTCTATACATTTGAAATTTAAGAAAATCTTTTTGAACAATATAAAATAAAATCCGTTGTTTCAATATTTCCTTATACGGCAAAATAAATATTTGCGTATTTGTCTGTATCACATAAATCTTGGTGCCATTTACATATAAATTGTGAGAAGTGTAAATAATAATAATAATGACTTTGTATAGCGCCTAATCTTTAGAAGCTCTAAGCGCTCTACACCATCTATATTAATATGACTACACTACAGAAAATCAAATGACAAAAACAATAAAAATAGAACACATAAAAACATGATGAAAACATATAAGACTCAGGATGCATAATAGTTTAGCGGAATGCATGCTATATATATTTGGAAGATTTTATTTAGAGGTCATATAATCATGCTCATGAAAGATTTGTTTTAGGATATGTTATAAGCAACCTTTAGTGTTATATAATCAAGTCATATAATCATGCTCATGAAAGATTTGTTTTAGGATATGTTATAAGCAACCTTTAGTGTTATATAATCAAGTCATATAATCATGCTCATGAAAGATTTGTTTTAGGATATGTTATAAGCAACCTTTAGTGTTATATAATCAAGTCATATAATCATGCTCATGGACGATTCGTTTTAGGATATGTTATAAGCAACCTTTAGTGTTATATAATCAAGTCATATAATCATGCTCATGGACGATTCGTTTTAGGATATGTTATAAGCAACCTTTAGTGTTATATAATCAAGTCATATAATCATGCTCATGGACGATTCGTTTTAGGATATGTTATAAGCAACCTTTAGTGTTATATAATCAAGTCATATAATCATGCTCATGAAAGATTTGTTTTAGGATATGTTTTAAGCAACCTTTAGTGGAGACGTTGTTCCATTTCCTGAAATGCTCAATAATAATAATAATAATAATAATAATAATAATAATAATAATAATAATAATATTAATAATAATAATAATAATAATAATAATATAATGATGATAATTATAATGATAATAATAATACTACTAATAATAATAATAATAATACTAATAATAATAATACTAATATCACTGTAACGCGATGATAGCCAGTGCTGTTATTAAGATAATCCCCAGCAATGAATGTGAACAACAAAACTGAAACAAAGAAGATAAACAAGAGAAAAATGTCATACAATACAGGACTCGACATTAGTGCAATATTTCAAAATTTAAGTCTATCTATTGTAAATTAGTGAAAATGCAGCTTGACCTAGCTCTGCCTAATATATTCCTTATACTAAATTTGGTTTCAATTTATGAAATCCTTAAAAGCTTTTATTTAAAAAAGGAACTGTATAATGGATTGACGTAGAGGTAGGGACGTACGGACACGGGTACACTTAGTAATCTTCATATAATATGACCAGATAGTTACTCTCTTTGACATCCACATACGATCTTCAGCTTCGTCCAAAATTTGCCATTCACCATGGAGTACAGATAGAAATTGACAGAGTAGATGGAAAATTGTATCAAATAGGTTATTGTTCTCACAAAATCAAATATGAACTCGCTATTTTTGATTTGCGAATGTCTTCTATACGAGTCCACGATGAAGACCACAGAGACGGGGAGAGTAGCAATGAGAAAATAGCACGTGCTATGTCGCTTCTAATATATTAAGCCTTATGTCAACTTTGTTGTTCTCTTGTGTACAGCTTAAATCGATCCGCTGGAGGGCATGACAAAGAACGGCAAAGGCTATTGTAACACTACGTTATTTCTTTGACGCTTAATCGAATCATAAATGTCGAATCACTATTATAAATATAATGAACCGATATACAGCGCATACAGGGCATCAGAAAGTCAGTTTTGTATTCCTGGATTATGCTTCAATAGTTCATATATTGATTATTAAAATTTGGTTTAATACCATCTCAAAGCAAGTACAAACACAAACACAAACGATAATGTTTACAGAGAATCTCCTTTAAAACAATTCGAGTTTTAATAAAGAACACGTCACCAATTCTTCCAATGTGATCGAATGTCGACATGCCGAAGGGAGGGGGTGTTTACAAGTTTAGATAGAAATGCACAGTCCATGGTGTCTAATACTAAATATACTCAGTCTTTTATAATAATTAACATTCTTATATTTAAGTGTATTTAATGTGATAGATGTAGATGAGTAAACGAAATATTTGCATCTATAAAACTAGACCCAATATCATGTCATGCCAGACGTGAAAGTGTCTATTCTATTCCTATGAGTTTAATTTGATTATAAATTAAAGGTGATTATCTAACGGATAGATTCGAAGAAAATTACACGTATTTGTGTAGATTCATATATCCCACAATGCTGATACATGGATAATTACTCAAAATTTGTGTACATTCAAACGTCCCCATCTTCCTGTACATGGGAAATTACACGAATAGTACATTCACACATCCCCAAATTCCGTTACATAGATAATTGCAAGTATAGTACATTCATACGTCCCCAAATACCAGTACATACGAACAATTACACCCCGTCTCTCAAAACTCGTGTCGATAATTACCAAAATTATCAATGTTTCCCATGTATGATTTGATCATAATACATTGCAATAGTAACATTATAGCTGTGTTGCAATCTTACACTTCTTTCATTGTCCTGGCGTAAAGGAAGCTAAACGAAAGAAATGAAATACATACCAATTGCTTGTAGGTTCTTCGAATGAATCAGAACATCTCTGTTAAAATTTGGTTTTCTGGCATGCGGGTATTTTGGGGCTGTTCATATTCTTTAAGTAGAAGATTACTTCCTTTACTCTATTGTATTTCCCAGGTAATCTAACAACTGGATGCTGTACCGTCATAACCCCCACCGTAAATTCAACAGAGTGACGTACACATATACACAAAGTGTCTGACAGCAGGAACTGAGCATGTAAACTGTGAGCTGAAATTAAAGTCGCTGAGTGATTTATATGACGTCATTCGGCCTTCGTTAGAGTAGTTTGTTCCTTATATAATATGTTATCACTTACAAAGCAACGTAGGGAATATTTACTTTCCCTTCTTTAATTACATTGTTCCTATTTTATGCTTCCATCTCACTTCCCACACAACACGCACATCAACAACCTTCTAATTAGGGTTTCTAACAGCTGTTTTACTGTTACTGTTAAACAGCTGTTGTTTTTTTTTGCGAAAAATCAAAAACAGCAAACAGCTGTTTTTTCAGAACTGATTTTACTGTTTTTTTTTAAAAAAACTTTGCTTAATAAAAAAATTAAATTAAATATAAATTGTTAAAAATGTTTTTGCCTAATAATATAAAAATGAAGTTACGTTACATGTAACGGTCTTTTTTCAAATCCTTTCTCGAAGTGTGTTCATAGCTGGAAAAATTTCGTTGAGCGTGAACTTGCCTATAGGCAGGCAAGTTCACGCCAAACTCGCAAAACATTTTTTGGCGCGAACTTGCCTAATAATATAAAAATTTATTATTATTTTTTAGTAATAATCAAATAATATTTTTAAAACAAATATTATACAATCTAAGTAAATTATTATAAAAATAAGTTCATAATATTTTACATGTAATAGATTCTAAAAATAAATAAAATACAAAATAACTTATAGCAGCAGAGGGGGCGAATCAGACAACTTTTTTTTGTTTTTATTTTTGATTATACCCCCTCCAAAATAACACTAGACCCTTCTCGCGAAAAAATAAGTCTCCGACCCTTGTCTGAAAACATTCGCGTTTTCGTTGATGTCGCAACGTCGTTGTCACTCACCCCTCTGCTGCTAGAACTTTCAGTTCTAGGTTTACGGTGATTTTAACCGAATATTTGATCCAGTCCGATACGATATCGTGTCCTAGGGTCTGCTAAATTTATTGTCACAAATCCGTGTGGTTTTGACTGAGCGTGACTAAAGAAATTTCTAAACTGATTATGATTCATATCACCGCTGCACCAAGTTTGATGAATATTTCGTAGCGTATGAGTATCAACGCCGTTAAATACACACAACACATTGCAATTATCTCTGATCACTTTTGGTATTTGTGTGTATCGTTGAGTGACATAGATCACATCAGTGTTTTTATGCCTGCCTCGGGAAAATATTCTAGCAGGATTTTTTTGATTATCTAACATGATATCATCGTATACCACTAAATTGTTAATACTTCCATCGATGTCTTCCACGGAAGGGGCTTCCTCTATATCAGTAATAAACTCAATAAAATCTTCATCGATTTGAAATTCTTTTGCTTTCTCGTTAAAATCCTTTAGCAATTCATAGCATCGCTGATCGTCTACACTCGGGGCTATTAAATACAATTTGTTCCATTTCATCCATCTCGTTATCAAATTAAGTATCAGTTGTGTCTTTCCGCTTCCAGATGGTCCGATTATAATCATTCTAATTGAATTCGGCAACATTTCATGATGTTTAATAGGTTCCCGTCGTCGGGTAGCTGAATAATCAATTATATTCATGCCGTTATATATAAATTATGGATCTATATTGTGTGAAGTGTAAAAAACGTACTGGCACAGATGACTTGACGACGATTACAACTAAAAATAACCGATCAGCGCTTTCTGGTAAATGCGTACAATGTAGTACAAAGAAATTTAGATTTGTTTCTAAACCCAAGGAACTCAAGGGACCTTTAAAAAAAAACGAGGAGGTGATATCGCAGCCAAATTAGCAAAACTCCCTGGAACCCCATGGGCAAAATACCCCGGAGAAAAACACCTTCCAGGATATAGCTACTGTGGACCGGGAACAAGACTTGATATCAGACTCAATGATCAAAATCAACCCCGACCCGGTGAGGAACCAATAAACGCTATTGATAAGGCCTGTCACCTTCATGATGTATCTTATAAAAGCAGTAATCTGCAGCACAGGCATCTAGCAGATGTGAAATTAATTCATGCGTTAAATGCTATTTCTGATAAATCTTTCAAAGAAAAATTGGCTTCCTTTTTGATAAAATCGGCTATGAAAAGTAAATTGATGTTAGGTGCTGGTAATTAATAACAACATGGAATCTATTTATTATTCCCCAAGAGGATACTGGAGGGGTAAATCAGCAATCCATAAACTCGCTAGTGCTGCAAAAGTGAAAAAAACCACTGCGGCTCATTGGTTATCCAAACAGGCACTATGGCAAATTTATCTACCACCGCCTAAACAAATCAATTTCTCGCATTTTGATGTGACCGGACCCAATGAAGTTCATCAGGCTGATCTATTATTTCTGCCACATGATCGTGGTTACAAATACGCATTAACCGTAGTTGATATTGCAAGTCAATACAAAGAAGCAGAACCGTTAAAAACAAAATCAGCCACTGAAGTGGCTTCTGCATTTGAAAGGATTTATCGAAGGAGTCCTCTGCACTGGCCAAATCTATTACAAGTTGATCCTGGCAAGGAATTTCAGGGTGCAGTGTTATCTACAATGAAATATCACAATGTCGCTATCAGACGAGGGCATACTGCACTGCATCGTGATCAGGCCATTGTAGAACGATTTAATAAAACCCTTGCTGAGCGGTTATTTGGATATCAATACGCAAAAGAATTCATCCAAGAAAAAAGATCCCGTGAATGGGTTAAAAGGTTACCAGCTGTGATTACTGCACTGAATAACGAGATTACTAGAACCATCAACATGAAACCTATCAATGCGATTAAAAAGAAGTCAATACCTGAAATGGAAATTCAAAAAGATTTTAGCGTTTCCCAACCAATTCTTGGTAGTAATGTCATTGTGAGGTACTTATACGAACCAGGAGAGCTTGAGGGTGGCACAAAAAGGGCTACTGATCCTATTTGGAGTATTACTGCACATAAGATATCTAGTATAACACGATCTACGGGTAGACTTCCAATCTATAAACTGGATTCAACTGCCCCTCAACGGGGTTTTACTAGACAACAATTACAAGTGATACCTGAGGATACTCAATTACCACCGCATGGGCTTAACTAGCAACCTTGCGTCTATTGCACTCAAAACAAGTCAACATCACATTATTTCTGACATGACCGAGATTGTTATTTTTTCTGTCAACGGTGAATTGGCGAGGATCCTTATCCGAATACTGCCAACGCATTATACAATTGCAACTCGCGCAGTGATTATTCTGTTGTTGCTTCAGAGTAATTATTAATTCAGCATCAATATCAAATTCTCGTTGTTTTTTTTTTGTCTTGTTGTTTGTAACCGGAGAGTTTTTTTATCAATAATATCATCTATTGTGGTGTCATTATCATCGCCAATGATTTCATCATCGCCACCAATGATTTCATCATCGAAGACAATTCTTCGAAGCTGATTTATTTTTCGTACTCAAGACACTGCGAGATAGACTAAATTCGACCATTCTATGCGATTATCTACTATCCAAACAATTGTATCCGATATAGTCAATCCCTGTGAAGAGTGTATTGTTGCTGCATAACCTAGCGTCCATGGGGATTTATTAGCACGCAATGCATCTTCAACGACATTGATATCAACCAGCACAATATCATTTAATACGAGAATCTGTCTTTGAAATCCTTCGGATTTTGGTCCTGGAATATCAACTTCGATGTTCTGTTTTCGTGTATCCGATGGCCTATAACATAACGGTACTGGAAGTGTTGCAAATTTTTGTTTATGCAATTCAAATAACTTCATCTGAAGTGTGTCCCTGACTATTTTTCTACTTGCAATGATTAAATCATTTGGTCTCCACGCTTCCCAAAACTCATTCATGGGAGTTTCCGAAATTATTTCACGGGCTATTTCACACTGGATTCTATCCGGTTGTAATCTAATTAATTTCTTAAACTCTTTTAATTCATTATCAAGTGATCTATGATCAGTATCAATTTCTTCATAATAGTCTACAAAACCCTTTAGCCATTCATGGGGAGATGCACCGACAAATGGTGGTGGTTGGCCGTGATCCCCGCACATGACGACTTTTGTATTCTTCAATAACAACCACTCAAGAAATATTTTTAAGACATCTTCGGACACTGTGTCTATTTCATCCCAAATGATAATTTCAGGAATAAATTTCTCTCCCATGCGCTCAGGAGTCCATTTATCTCCCTTCCATCTAAAGAAACTATGATAAGTGCAGGCATTTACCCCTCTCTGTATCATTTCTCTTGCAAGTCTGTGAGTCGGTGTTAGTACAATCATGTTAGGAACGCTAGCGTTTCCACGACGGAATAACTCAATTACCCGGGTTGTTTTTCCTGACACACCACAGCCGTTTAAATAAACTGTTTTATATCTACAGATTGGATCAGAAATCGGTGGTGCACTAGAAAATTCTGAACACTGATTGCTTTCTAAGTAATTATTTTCAATGGTAACATCTGCTGATGGAATATAATCATGAAGCATTTCCTTCTTAATTCTCCATGACCCCCAATTCTCGTTGCCAGTAGCCTTAAAATCAGCCATTTTGCTATTTATGTAAAATGAGTCAGTAGCAACTCTAACTGCGGTGGTAGGAAATCTATTGATCATTGAAAACAGATTGATAGAAGCATAACCAAGCATAGAAGCTCTCAAATATGTGTACTGCGGATGGTATCCATCAGTGTAAGTAACAATTGTACCCAATTTGGTTCCATCGGACATAAATGCGTCCTTACGATTGACATATAAGCCCCTATTCGTTAAATCTTTGATTACAAAATCGTATTCAGCATTGTCTATAATCAATCGTGAAGAATATCTCGTATTATCATCTTTGCCACCTTGGGTAAATTTACCGATTATTCTTCGTCCAAGATCTTTTGCTTCATTGTTTCTGATTTCAAATAACTGTCTGGACCAATCCATGATTTGTTGTTCATTAAAATCAGGAAACAGTTTTCGCTCTTCGCTAATTATTTTTTCTAGATCAGGTTGTGGTAACCAGACTGATTTCTGTGCTCGATAGGATATAATTGCTTCACTGACAATTAATGATTTTAACATCTTACAATCAAGCATATACCGTAATAACACTGTTGGCATCCAGTGTTTTTCAGACATGTGTTTACCAATCCAAAGATAACTACACGGATGAAGCCCTTCAGCCATTTCAAATGATGCTACACAAGCGAATCCGGTTAAATCGAAATGTGGCAGTGGTCCATTAATAGCAACACGGGTCATTTCGTGTGTAGGGTGTCCAAATCGTTTGAAATATTTCTCACACTCTCCATACCCAAGAAAACTTCCTGGATAACATGCAATCATATCAACTGAAATAACGGTATCAGCGGTGTATTTTGTGTTCCATAATCCTCCATGGCTGTATTCAAGACAGGACAATTTGACATCTGATAAGAACTCACTTCGGGTTGGTTTCCACGCGTTTTTCTTTCTAGCAAAATGTGCTGCAACTGATGGTACTGTAAAACAGTTTGCTAATAATTGATCGTTGTCTTCCCCCCCAGAACTCTGGGGAGAAAATTCACTAGCTAGTTGTTTCATTTGATTATGCAGCTCTTCAGTACGGTACAATTCTCCGTTGGGCCTTACAAACTGATCAAATCTACATTCTTCGTCTGAAGTACTATGAAATAGCCACACTGACACAGAATCGTTTTTACTCAAATGGTAAATAGCATCAAATAATTTCTGCTCTGAAAAAAACTCTTCGGTTCCAAACAGATATTTTACGGTTCTATCCCGTGGGAATATTGTTACTGCAGATGACCACGCGTGTGCGTTATGATCAATAATTTCAATGGGAGCTCACTGTGATTTATATTTCGATTCGTATAATACTTCTCCGGTGATTGTCCTTACCGATATTGGAAATCTCAATGATGTTTCTAATTTGGCTATATCTTGAATTGTTGCCCCATGCTGTTTCACTGTCAGTTCCCATTCGGTTATTTTTTTTCGTCTTAGATCAGTTAGTTTATTTCCCCGGGACGCATTTGTGAAGTGTTCCATTATTCGTGTTGCTACACAATTGAGCCCTGTCGAATATTTCATGGGTGCTAGTTTTGAAATATCAGGTTTTTCATTGAGCGGATATATCCCGTAAACAACTACTGTGACAGGATAAGATCTTTCGTAGTAGGGTTTATCAAGTCCAGTCAAAATTCCTGGTTTTGAATCCTGAGTCACAGTGACAGTTTTTTTGTCCTTAAGAATAGGCTCGTATTTGTCCCTAATGATCCATTTTCCATTATCACGGATAAGGAATTTTATTCGAAAAAAATTTCTTTCTTCCCCAAGACGTGAGATTATCACTGCTGCTTTTTCATCATTCATGGTAGCGTCAACAACACCATCAATTCGAAATGTTGACCAACAATGAGCTGCCCCATCACGCTTGAATTCATTAAAACAGTCTCTGATTTTACTAATCAAGGTTCTATCAAGAATTTTATTCTTTGGTGTATCAGAAACTCTATCAAGATTGAATTGAACACTTTTCCAGGGCTTAATTTTCGATAATCTCTCGAACTCCTCCATACTATAATTAAAACAAGTATTTAAATGAAAGATTTAAGTATAATGAATCATTGCAAATGGCTTATGATTGGATCAGTGACACCGTGTAACAAATCATGCAGAAATGAATTCTGTTGGTATCATATGCAAAGCTTTCGTCGTGGAAGCCTTGGTCCGTTACCCTGTATTCGATGTGGGGTTGGGGTCAGGGGGAAGTCGCAATTATGCGTTATGTGTGGCGGCAAACGATACAGGGAACTAAAACGCTATTATGATAAAAGAATAAAAAATACTGTCATTGACCCCAACGATGACAAAATAATAAAGACTGCTCAAGATTATATACAGAGACTTATAATTAAACCAAACAATGAATTAGAAAAATAGTGTTATTATACAAATGAACCAAGAATTCAGACCTCACCCGTGCTTGTTAATTATGAAGCATTTCAAAAAAGACAGGACAAAAAATTCGATTTTTGTATGTGTCTATAACACCAAGGGAGACAACTCTTAAATGATATAACCAAGGGAGTTATCATTGTGATTTAGCTTCTGAGTATTGTTTTATAGCAAAAGAAATATTTTCTTTTTTTTTTAGTGTTTAAGTCAAATATTCTCTCTCACGTGCGATTAATGCGTATTTCATAAACATAGGATGTGATCCGGAGATGCAGGCGTTACAGGATAACACACGTGTATACTTTCTCCCTTAGATTGTGTTAACTTGTTTAATGGGTATTGTGATTCAGCGCTGGGCATTGTTTTGTAAGAAAAGAAATGTTTTCAAACAATTATATTCTTTGTTTTAGTGTTTAAGTCAAATATGCTGTCTCATTTAAATACTGTGAAACACCATTTATAAGTAATTCAAGAAAATAAAATAGCATACCTTGCGGATTGATGTATTAATTCCCTTTATATACTCTCTCCCTTAGATGGTGTCGAGTTGATAAGGGAGGGAATAACAACCCCTCCCACCTACTCATATATGTTTCTACTATTTTCCTACTCATATATCTTTATTATATGTTTCTACTATTATGTGTAAATATAAGTGTTTTTAAATGTCTGTATGTAGTGAGTGTGGTGAAAATGTGTGTATGAGTGACGGGTGCTGGTGGGTGTTTTGACTATCATTTGTATAATTTAATATGTAAATATTGAATAAAGATTTTATGAAAAATAAAAAATATATGTTTCTACTATTATGTGTAAATATAAGTGTTTTTAAATGTCTGTATGTAGTGAGTGTGGTGAAAATGTGTGTATGAGTGACGGGTGCTGGGGGGGGGGGGTTGACTATCATTTGTATAATTTAATATGTAAATATTGAATAAAGATTTAAAAAAAAGAGGATGCCGACATGGCACCTATAAAAGATGTACAAATGCTACATCTATAAAAATTACATTACAGTATGGCGTGGGTTATTTCCCCTTAAATTGTGATTCAGCGGCTTGGGCTATAATTAATTAGAAAAGAAATCAAATATAAAATGTTTTCAAACCATTATATTCTTTTTTTTTTAGTGCTTTATGCAAATATTCTGTCTCATTTAAATACTGTGAAGCACCATTAACAAGTAATTCAAGAAAATAAAATAACACACTCTGTGGATTGACGCTGCTGTATTAGTCACCTTATATACTAAATGAAAGGTTTAAAGCTGGGGCTTTCAAGGCCAATCCGACCAGTCAAAAAATAACCCACGCCATTGACACGTGTGCGTGGTTGACTTTTACTCAATCATGCAACCGGGTTTAATTTCATGGGTTGCTTTGATTGGTCGAATTGGCCTTTGAAAATCAGCCCCGTCGTTTCATGTTTGTGATGTCTGTGCCGTCCCATCATCATTACATCATCATTGAATTATAATCCATCCTTAATTAAGTTAATTAAGTATATGTATACCTACAATCTGAATGGAGATATATACGGTATTTGTGCTGTCCTTAATTAAGTTAATTAAGTATATGTATACCTACAATTTGCCACAACACTCGAGTGGAAATATATACGGTATTTGTGCTGTCCTTAATTAAGTATATGTTGTGACGTCACCCCAAGCATATCTTCTGGGCGGTCTAAGATGGCGTTTGCCACGTTTGCTAAAATAAAAAATATATGTTTCTACTATTATGTGTAAATATAAGTGTTTTTAAATGTCTGTATGTAGTGAGTGTGGGCTTACTTGGATGTGAAGGCAACCAAGGAGTTCCAAAGATGTGTTGTCGTATATATGTAACCTCTAGGTCATTTCACGTAAACATACCCTCTTGTGATTCTAACCCGTTATTTGACGAGTTAGATTCACTCTTAGGGGAATATGTTTCCGGTGAATGTAAATATAAATGACCTAAAATAAATAACATCCATGGATGTAATTAGCTCTCCATCACATTTGGGTAGCCCCGTATGGTGTTCAAAAATGAATTACCGGCCAAATAGTGTCAAATCGAGATCGAAGAAATCTCAGAAAAAAATGGAAATACTCATAGAAAGAACCCTATGAAAGACACAGTGGCCTATATCAAGGGGGCCAAATGACTGATAACCGCTCATCATGGTTGTTATTTATTTTTGTCTGCATTTATATTTATATATACAGACTAAATTTTTAAAAAAGATATTTATATATACAGACTGAATTTTAAAAAAGATAGTTATATATACAGACTGAATTTTTAAAAAAGATATTTATATATACAGACTGAATTTTTAAAAAGATATTTATATATACAGAATTAATTTTAAAAAATATATTTATATATACAGACTGAATTTTTAAAATATTAACGGCTCATTTATTTTTGAAAAATGAATTAGAAATATGTATTATCATATATGAATTCTGAAATTATGAATAGCATCATAGTTGAAATTGGAAAATTGAAAAATCAGAATATTAAATTGTCAGATGGGTTAAATCCAGATCAAATCAAGTCGGATTTTCAGGATATAGAATACGGAGTTAGCACTAACAAGTATATGTTACCAAAGAAATATGCACTCATCAAAAAAATTCAAAATTCTATTCGAGACTCTCTTGCATTTCCCAGTGAAGTAGATGTGTTTGTTCCGTTATATACTATCGTGGAAGGAATACGAAAAGAATTGGGTAACGAATATGAATTGAAAAAGGAAGTTAATTCTAAAATTAGAAACTTACGAGCGTTAATTCAAGAAAATGAACTATTTTGATTGACCGGCCCTCAAAAGATTTTGTCAGACAGTAAAATCTCCTTGAGATTTTCATTTTTTTTTTTGTCATTTTTTGATTGAATCAGTGAAAATATTTCACATTGCGAAAATAAAAATATTTCACAGCAATAAAAAATTGGACCGTTAATTAATGGAATCATCGATGGGGAAAATTGTTTTACAATTGAAAAATGGTTTCTGATTTCAAATAATGGTCAATGAAGCATTAACGACCCGATTGGCTCGTGAGCGACTAGATGCAATTAAGAAATTTATACCAATTCGCGACTCTGTAAGAAATAAACTGCAACAACGACAGAGTTTACAAACTGATTTTGCTGCGGGATCTGAAGAGTTGTTTAAACCAGTAACCACAGCAACGAAAGGGGTAGAGCGTGCTATACTGGGAGATGATCCTGACGGTAAAAGAAAGGAAGAGGGTCTTATTTCTGTACTTGAAAAACTAGCAACGAAAACTGAACAAACTGAAAAAACTGATCCGAAAAAAACGACTGTTTCTCTGTTGAATAAATTTACTGATCATGCTAAAATATTAATAAAAAAACCTAGTTTATTGAAATCAAAGGATTATCAAGCCTTTGGTAATTTTGCTGCTCAAAGTTATAATTCAAAAAAAGATTTTTTAAAGGACGAGTATAAAAATGATAGAATATCAAGTAATGATTGGTTCGATTATTTGTATAAACTAAATAAAGGGATTGGTCGTTTGAATAAGGATGAGATAGGATACAAGGAATTTAAAAAGGGAATTAGTAATTATAAAAGAGAACAAATAGAAGAGCGACAACGAGAAATAGAAGAACGGCAAGAACTAAAACGTCAAACACCAACACGTAGACAAACAAGAAGACTAAAAAAACAACAACTACCACCTGATGATGATGATGATTTAGAAGAACGACGTCAAACACCAACACGGAGACAAAAAAAACAAGAAGAACCTAAAAAACAACAACTACCACCTGATGATGATGATGATGATACTCTTGATTATTTACAAACTACGGATACAGACAAACTAGATGAAGCAGCTGGTTATAGCGGAAGTGGAGTGCAAAATCCAAGAATTGGAAACACTTGTCCTGATAGTGTTATCAATGATATATCACGATTAGATGTTCTTGTAGGAGGATTCCGAGCTGGAAATAACTCTCCAGAAATAATTAATGAAGCAGCTGATATCTGTAAACGGTTATTTGCCGGCGGTATCATGGATATCAAAACATATCGAGATTTCATTGACGAGTTAGCAAATGGGTATCATAGCGATTAAATAACAATTGAAAACACTATTGTTTTTATAATAATGATCGTACACTACAATCATGATAAACCAACCCTCGTCTATGTAGTTAATTCACGGTTTCCAGTTTATAGAGCATACTACGGAGATGGCCTCGGCAAGACCATTTTAGGATTCTTTTCAAGAACGGCCCCAAAAGTGATGCCGTTAGCTAAACAACTAGGAATGAAAGCCATTGATGTTATTCGTGATAAGGGTATTAGTACTGTTGGAGATCTTGCCGGGAAAGCGTTTTCAACTGCGAAGAATAAAATAACATCATTAGTGAGACGAAAAGAGAAACAGGTACCATTGCCATCTACAGCAGAGATGCCTGCGAGTGTCAGTAAAATTATAAATAACGCAGTAGATGAAAAACTAGCGTCGATGGTAAATCAAGAGGACCAAAATAACATGACAGCAAACATGATAGCAGGAAGTGGCTTTAAAAAACCACGGCGAAAACGCTACCGTTTTTCACGATGAAATGGAAAATCCGATTTAGACTCTGATAAATAGAATAAAATGTTCAAAAGGTCATCTGATCCTGCATTTGATATGGATGCCCCAGTGCGTAAAGATGATTCTGTACGCGATTTTCAATTTTATTCTTATCACGCAGTACAACCAGATCTCCGATCACGAATTGAACTTCAAGTTCATGATACCAGTAAATACTTTTTGCCTTGTGAAGCGTTTATTGAAGTAGAAGGAGAACTTGTAACAAATGATGCTGCACATAATGATCCTCCATATGACATTAGCCAAACTACCCGAGTTGGTTTTGTCAATAACGGTATCATGGCGTTATTTGAAAGCGCTAGATATCTCATTGATGGAAAAGAAATTGAATCCATTGACTGTGAAGTTGATGTGGCCACAACAATCATAGGGTTAGCAAGATATTCTGATGATTATACAAGATCAGCGGGTCCATCTATGATGTTTGCAAAGGATATTACTGATCACCCTGAACACAACCAGTATTCTAGAGTCAAGGCAACACGAGCTACAGCACTTGATCCAGCACCAGCCGGATATGTAAGACCAGCTACTGAATTTGATGTCATAAATACTATTACTACTTACAATCTAGGATTTGCAACACGTGTAGCAACATTACAAGGACAGCGTCGACAATTTTCATGTGCAATTCCACTGCATCATATATTCGGATTCTGTAGAAACGTCCGAAAAGTTATTTTTGGAGCTAAACACACAGTAGCGCTTGTACGAAAGGGCACTGATAATGATGCGATATGGCGTGATGCTGCTGTTCCTGATGGTAAAGTCGTTTTAACAAAACTATCATTGTGGATGCCAGTGTTAACTCCATCAATCACAGCAGAAGGAAAATTGTTATCATTTATGGACCAAGGAGGAAAGTCGTTATTGAGTTGGTTATCAGTGACTACGGATACTAAACAAGACAATGTTGATGGTACATTCACATGGCACCTGGCATCAAAACAAGGGGTTTCAGCTCCACGTCATATATTTATTGCATTACAGAATAATGATCGAGTTGGTAATCAACAACGAAGTCATATGATATTTGATCAGTTAGGTGTTAGAGAGGTCTCACTGAGAATAAACGGACAACAGGAACCATCTGAAGATGTGCAACTTGATTACGGTCAAAATCATATTGCACGTGTCTATCATAACCTGTTGTCATTTATGGCACGTGATCAAAATGTGGATACCGGTTTGCAAATATCACAATGGGATTTCAAAAGCCTCTATCCGATTTATTACTTTTCGCTGGAACATCTCGACTTGGTGAGACAATCTGTCGTTGATATACACTTCAGAGCCCGTGTAACCCGTCCTGGTGGTATTATTAATTATAGAGCGGTTGCTGTCATTCTCAGTGATAAATCAATGCTACTTGAAGGAGTTGGAGGAAGAATGAGAGCGGTAGATGCACCAGTGGAAAATATGTAATTGAAAATCCGAAGGATATTTCCATTGAATCGTTTTACGATTTAGAATCAATCAATTATGTATAACATGTCATATAGTGTTATTAGTGTTGCGTTAACTCCTGGTCAAATCAAAAAATTGCAATCAGAATCGGCTAAAAAATGTGGAACCACAATCACGTTGAAACCTAATCAAATGACTGGTGGTGCAAATAAATTATCGCTGACAACTCGTCAAGTGAAACATTTCAATGATGCTTTCAAGGATAAAAAAGGAGTTCAGATCACACTCTCTTCGGCTGCTATCAAAAATATGATAAAAACAGGTGGTATATTTCCGTTGTTTGCTGCAATACCAGCATTGGTTGCGGCAGCAGCCCCAGCAGTAGCAAAAGCGGCCGCATTGGGGGTAGTTGGAGGCTTGGGAACAAAAGCGGTACAGAGCATTGCTGAATCATATGAACCGAAGAAAGGTCAAGGGTATAAAAAAAAGGGAAAGGGTCTAAGACTACCAGGAACCCCGTATTCATGGTACAGCGGAAAGGGTCTAAGACTACCAGGAACCCCGTATTCATGGTACAGCGGAAAGGGTCTAAGACTACCAGGAACCCCGTATTCATGGTACAGCGGGAGATCCGTTCACGGATCAGGCCTGAGACTACCAGGAACGGTTTATTAATTGAGGAACCTATGGTTCCCAAATCTTCGATGGTTCCAATGTCCAATTTTGATTTAATGGATGCTGCTAAAAAACTAGTGATTAAAAATTTCAGAGGTGTTTTTATGAAAGATCAATTACCACATCAACCAAACAAAACTGAAACAGGTATTATTAATCTCGATAACAGCACCGGACCTGGAACTCACTGGGTTGCATACGCTATTGATCCACGTGGGATTGTCTATTTTGATTCATATGGATTAGCCCCACCAAAAGAGTTTATGCGTTACATAAAACAATTTCCAATGAAGACTTGGTATTCTACGCTACCAACACAACAAATCAATGACCCACCAATATGCGGCAGTGAAGTATTAAATGTCCTTGACGCTATTTCAGCATCTTGAAAACCACCACACATTGTCGTAAATGACTACACTAGTAATCGCTTTTTAGAGAATGGTGTATAAAATATCATGATCGATATTTGGGGAAGACTTCTGAAACCCAAACCCGATGACACTGCAACCGGTAATGTAAAAAAACTAATCAAAGATGAAATCGCTGAGACGTTAAATTTAGTAAATGTTGACCCGAACGAAATAGTTGTATTTCAAGACAAACAGGGTAAATTGAAAAGCAGTGATGTGTCATTGGATGATACTTTAGTTAAACAACGAAACGCAATCGAGAATACTATCGCGTTATTTTCCGATCAGGGTAAACTCAAACCGGGTGTACTTTTTTCGACGATTACAGATCGATTTACAAACCACGATAAAGAATTTGAAGATCATTTAAGAAACTACAATAGTTTCCGTAGAAATGTCATTCATAAGTTCTTTGGATCCCCAATTGTAGTTACACCATCTATCGCTGAAATTAAAACGTTTATAGATGATCAAAAAGTCATCAATGACCGCAATAATGATTTGTACCTGCTTAATTTAAGATTTTTCAGCGATGAAAATTTAAAACTAATTACCCTCCCTGAAATGATATACACATTAAAAACTATCGAACAATCGTTTGTAGAACTTCGAGATGCCCGCAAAGTAAAAATCCCGAATCACAACGATGAAGTTAAAAATGTTGTGAACACGATAGCCAGTGGAATTTTCGATTGGGTTAAAGACGGACCATCGCTCAGTTACATATTTGGTGGTTTGAATTACATTGAGGGAATTTATCGATTTACAATCATAGCTAACGAACATTTTAATATAACATGTGTCGATTTAACCGATAAAATTTTAGGAACAGGTGTTAACACGGTAATGTTTAAATCTAATCCAGTTGAAGTACTTTTTAAAATAAATGTGGTTAGAGGTAGATCAGTTAGATTAACGATGCCGTGGGTGATAGAATATGTAGCAGAAGTACCTGGCGATAAATAATTCTGCAATTCAATGATGAACATTTAAAATAAATAATGATTTCATCATCGCAATATCGCTATGATCAGGTCAGAGAGTATCAAACTAGACTCAAAACCTTGTCTGAGGAGTATGCAATGAAAATTAAAAAATATCGCAGGAGAATTACCGCAATTGATGTTACTGTGTACGCTGTGAGTGGTGTAATCACCGGAGCTGGTATTATACTGTCTTCAGTGACAATGATGGCCCCGATAGCTGTTCCAATTCGCATTTCTGCGGCAACAACAATCGCTGGAATAATTTCAATAATCACAAAAAAAATATCATCATGCAGCCAACGGAAACTACAAGACTACATAATTCAATTTCATGTTGTGTCTACTGCATACTCGCAATTATCCTCATTGATATCGTCATCTCTCGATGATACAATTATATCAGAGAGTGAGTTTTCAGCGATGGTAGATATATATGATTCTGCGATGTCAAAATTAGAAATACATCATGAGTATAATAACAATGACCACACAGATGGAATTACTTCAACAAATAGTGGAGAACACAAACCCAGTACAAACCAGCATGATCTCAATAACCTCAACGAATCCAGAATTCAGTGTGAATTTCCCCTCTCCGGTCCCAGTGAAGGAAATCGCGCTAGCAAAATTACGAGTATACCATAGTTGGCCAAATATCAGATCAAAATCATTTGGTGGTCAACAACCGAATAATTCCCTGGTATTTGCAAATAAGAATAAAGACGACGGTACCCCAGACTGGAA
Source organism: Unio delphinus (assembly GCA_029339505.1). NCBI lineage: Eukaryota > Metazoa > Mollusca > Bivalvia > Unionida > Unionidae > Unio > Unio delphinus. Next base: position 1,026,965 of record JAQISU010000168.1, on the reverse strand, counting down.
CGTTGTTTCCATACCAACCGGATCATACCAAATTGAACAAATCAATAACGAATTGCAACGTAGAATAAAATCGATTACTGGAAAAGAATCAAAAATAGCTATAACAGTTCATGAGCCAACACTATAATCTGCCATTGAAATAAGCACAGAGGGTTACGTCGTAGATATCTATCAGAGTTCTATTAGAACCGTACTGGGATGGCCTGAAATCCCACCCCGGGAAAAACCCGTTGATTTACCAGAACCACAAAAAACTGATTATGTCACCGACGTGATAGCACCTGATAATCCAATAAAGAGTTATGAAGATCACGAGATTACTATAGATTTTTTTGGTATCAAGAAGCCAGGGGAGGGAATAGGGGGACATAATTTTGTTGACGAACCTGAAATCATTAAAAATTTCACAGCAATGAATAATGATTTTTCGCTGTTGTTAATATCTCTTAAATCCGGCTCTCTCACCCGAGATGAATTTATCAGCGGCGTAGAAACATGCAACAAAATTATCGACGATATGGAAACATTTCATTTGCGAATCATTCAAGTGGTATTAGGTGACAGTAATCCTATAACGAGAACAGAATTTGCAAAACAATATAAAATTCCCGTGAAGGATATCCCCACATTCAAACTACCAGGATATAACGTACCAGAACTAAAAAAACTTCTCAGTGATGCCATTGATGTTGGTTTTAAAATAATTCATGATGCATGGAAAAAAACATCATCACCGGAAATAAAAATCCTCAAACACAATAATGACCCAGATGGTGGCGGCAGGCATATTGCTCCGTTCAATGTGAATATTTCATCGGTGATTGCGCTCAATTTAGTGTGTGATGTGATCAAAGGAAGCTATCAAATAAATTTAGAACGATCAAATCAAGCTCAGCAAGGATATATTTTGTATTCATTTGCACCAACAGCTCCTCCAGGGTTTTTAATAATTGAGTCCCCGGTGAATCCAGTCTATATGCGATGTCATAATAATTCATTAACCAGAATTAATTTCAAACTCACTGACCAGTCTAATAATCTGATTGATTTACAAGAGGAGGTTTTACAAATTAGTCTATTTGTGAAATCATAAATGATTTTCGTCCTAAGGACTTTCATCCTGAAAGGATTTTCGTCGTAGTAAGGACTGGATCAAATATTCGGTTAAAATCACCGTAAACCTAGAACTGAAAGTTCTAGCAGCAGAGGGGGTGAGTGACAACGACGTTGCGACATCAACGAAGACGCGAATGATTTCAGACAAGGGTCGGAGACTTATTTTTTCGCGAGAAGGGTCTAGTGTTATTTTGGAGGGGGTATAATCAAAAATAAAAACAAAAAAAAGTTGTCTGATTCGCCCCCTCTGCTGCTCTTATTATTTATAAATCATTAATTACATTTTAAAATTGCATTATAGTTATATTTAAACATATATTGACTGTAATAATGATTCTTTGGTATCTACATTCCTATGTTTTTTCTTTAATAGTTTTTCAGTTTTATTTGTACTTTTCATGTATTTTAGAAAACTACACTCCGTTTTTTCTTTTTTTCGCAAGAAAATAAAAAACAAGATTTAAATATTAAACCTGATATTTGAAATCCAATCCGGTACCATGCCTCAAATAAATTTATCATACACAAAAGATTTTAATACTCTAGTTTCTCAGATTTTAAACCCCTGTTTTAGATAATAGATTTTTCATTTCCATCATAATTGTTTTAAAATGATGTTTCTTTTTATTTATTTTTTATAAAACAGATGTTCTGTGATGTATGTATCAAGGCAAAGTTTGTCAATCAATTGATATTTTGAAGAAGGAGTGTGTCACCAAACATTAATCCAGGCGGTGTAAATAATATTTGTGCATTTTGCTCATTGATCTTTTCCTTTTTGCCATCAATCCCGTGTTACAGCTACAGAGACTTAAACTCCGCAGGAAGAAATAGCAAACAACAAAGAAATAAGTTTTGCATAATTAAAAATAATTATTTATTTCTCAAAATACAGGAGTGAAAGAATCCCTATATTGGGTGTTAACTTATGCTAATATATACGGTCCAATATTGCCAGGTGTTTACTCTTGTAAATTTCATTCGTGGGAATGGAGATCCTATTTTGCTTGTTGAGAAAATTTATACAGCATTCAGTGATCATTCTTTTGGGATTTAGGAAGCATTGTCATTGTGAAAATAATCATTAAAAGTTTCATTTGCAAATAATCAGCAGGTAATTATGCAGTTTAAGTAACTGTTGCATAAATATTAATTGTCTGAATTTAAATCTAGCCATGTCTTTATGGGATCATGCAGTAAAGCGAAAAAATGCAAAATCTAAAGAACTTGAAGGTCAGTGCAACCGATGCAATAAAGTCATAAAATGCTCAGGAAACTCAACAACAACTCTAAAGAGCCATCTCAAGACACATGGAATAAATTTCGACAGAGAACAGCAACAATAACCAACATCCAGCAAAAATGTTGTGAGCGAGAAGCCAACTCCCAGGCCAACTCTTACAATGGATGCTTTTTTGAAGAAAATGACTCTTAAGGAGATTGTTACTGACATGGCCACGGACAGCATTACAATTCGTGCGATAACAAGGAACAAATACATCCGCCAGTCAGTATCGAGAGATGGTTTTAATCTTCCAAAAAATGAGACTGGCGTAATGAAATTAATTTACAACGATTTTGACGAAAAAAGCTTCTCATGGTTCGCAGCAGCAGGGAACTGTTAAAGAAAGGCGCAAAGTTTAGTCTTTCGGTTGATGAATATACCAGCTCGAGGAATCGTCGATATTTCGGTATTAATTTGCACGAGGACATCAATAGGAAGACAATAAAAACTGGATTAGTTCGCATGCTTGGATCTTGCTCAGCACTCGACATGATTGAAATTGTCAAAAATCATGTCAAAGATTTTGGATTATCGTTTGATCATGACATCGTTGGATCGACTCTTGATGGTGCTTCGGTCAATAAAAAAATTCTTCGACATGTCAAGTCAATTGGACAACTTTGCTTGAATCACGGTATTCACCTATGTGTTTGTGACACATTATTTCCAAAGAAAGCTATAGAAGAACCAAAATTTGATGATTCGTTGCTGGGGTTGCTGGATAGTGACGAAGTTGCTGAAGATGACGATTTCGATGACATTGATGATGTTGACTTTATTGAAGACACTCATGCTGAGGAAGAAATTGACTACAATGAAATTCTTAAGAATGCACGAAAATTGATCAAATTTATCAAAAAAATCTTCAGTTAAAAATAAAGTATTCCAAGACAAAGTCTTCGCTGAGCTTGGACATCATAAGGAGTTGCATTTGGATGTCAAGACTAGCTGGAACTCTATTCCAACAATGCTATCCTTAATTCAGACAGAGAAACCTCTTCGTGAGATACTTTTGGAGTTCGAGGCAGAAGAATATATTAATTGCGTTGATTTTGAGGCATTGAAAGTTCTGAAAAATGTGCTAGAAACAGTTGAGCTTGCTGTCAAAAATTTAAGCAAAGAAGATGCTACATTGTTGTCTGCAGATGTAATAATCAAGTTTATGCTTCAAAAACTCTCAGACATCGATCATGAAATCAGTCGAAAGCTTCATGACAACATAAAGCGACGTATTGATGAGCAAATTAACAACGATGTTATGAACCTTTTACCTTCACTTAAAGATCCTTCTATTTCGCCATCAAAAGACACACTCATATTTGCCGCCAGTCCTGCTTCTCGCTTATTCTGTGTTATTGACGATTACGATGATGTTGATGAAGAGAAACAATCTGAAACTCTTTCAAATGATGCCGAAGAAAGAACAATGTCACTTCAAGAGGAACTGAATTTGAAACTTCAAGAGAGTACCACCACCACTAACGCTGCTCAAGATAAATTCAAATGGTTGAAGAGCGAATTTGTATTGTTTAAAAACACTGTTAAACGAACAGATCATCTTCAAAAGCTTTATGATGCTCTACTATCGATCAAACCCATTTCAACTGATGTGGAGCGTGTTTTCTCCGTGAGTGCTAGCATTTGCACTAAAATCAGATCTCGCTTATCTGACAAATCGCTGAATGCACTGGTCTTCCTCAAATGTTTTTATAATAAGTCGAAGAAGAAGTAAAAAAAAATTTTTTGAAACATGTCATTAAAAACATATAAATAAAAAACTTTGCAGAACAAATTTTTTTTTTTAATGCATTTTAAGGAAAAACAGTAAAACAGCTGTTAACAGCTGTTTTTTGGAAAATAAGAAACAGTAAACAGCTGTTATTTAAAAAGTACTGTTTTTTTAGAAACCCTACTTCCAATACTAGTAATAGCCAGACACGTTTTTTATTATGGTTACCGAGTTACTTAACATTAGATATAAAACAGTTCTAATATTTACAACACTCCAGGAATTCAGTCAAGTATTGTTTTCTACAAAAATATTCTCCAATAAAATTTAGTGTTTCACAGTGACAGTAAATATCAACAATGGAGCTTTTATTGGTTAACAGAACACAAAACATTTTAATGGAAATCCTAACATATAAGCCAAATGTCCACAATAGTTACTAAATTTGTGTTTTTAGAACAGAAGAACGTGGCAGCTTTGATTTATTTTCAGTTTATCAGAACTATTTTTTACCGACCACGCATTCGCCGTCTCATACTTGCCGTGGTGTAGTGCGCCTACAGATTATAGTTGATACAGGCTGCTTTTATTTATTACGTATTCAACAGTACATACCTTGATTTGTATCGGCATTATCCCAATTAAATTTTTACAACCATATACATCGTAAACGAAAGTTCTGACATTTACCATGTTGCAGTTTTACAAACGCTTATCTGTAGTTCATCTGCTACTTTATTTTGCTAAAAACTCTCCCAACGCCATTCTATAGATGTTTATGCTTGATTAAAAGGTCACAATATTACGTAATTGCGGAAATAAAAGCATTAAAGTTCATACCTCTAAATAAAAATATAGATATAAAGTAATAAACACTGCAAACATAAAAGTACACACACACACACACACAAATATATATATATATATATATATATATATATATATATATATATATATATATATATATATATATATATATATATATATCTGTGTGTGTGTGTGTGTGCAGAGGCGTAGCTATGGGGGAGGGGGTACATATGTCTCCGGGCGCCAAGGTACAGGGGCGCCAAAATGAGGCATGCAACGTTACATTATAATAAGTAAACAAGCGTAATAAATCGGTCACAAGATCGCTGGGGCGCCAAATTTATAGTTCGTCCCCGGGCGCAAAATATCATCGCTACGCCTCTGTGTGTGTGTGTGTGTGTGTGTGTGTGTGTGTGTGTGTGTGATACCTACAAATATACAGCAACATCTACAATAGCGATGATGTAGTAAGAAACAAATTCAATACATTTCAGAGTGGGTTGTATTTTCTTAGTTTACACTGAATAAATTGTCTTGGATTATTAATGGAATCCTTGTCTTTATATATATAGCTAAATTTTTGACATTCGAAAGTTAGTTGTGTAATTTCCATACAGGCACTGAGTGAATTAATAGTGGAGCAGGTGTGCCCACCATTTTAATTCAAGTGTTATTTTGTTAAAATGACTGTTATTATTCTTATTTCCTGTTTGAATAAAATTGTAGAGCAGGTCTGCCCACCACTTTTATGCAGGTGTTATTTTATTATTATTTTCTGCCTGTATAAAAATGGTGAGCTGGTGGCCTTACAAACTTCACCCAAATGTGATCTTTGCTAATCACGACTACGTGTTTCAAGTCTAAATCGTGTTTGATTGGGCTGCGATTAATTAAATCGTCGTTATAACAATAATGATAGGAGAATCACAAACAACTCGATTAACTAGAGAACGATTAGCTGCCTGCGATTAAAATGTTTACTCGGTAAGAAATTCGCTCAGAAATAAATTATAAACGTGTCAAGAGGCTCAGGTTGATTTTGTTACCGATACTGAACAATTATTTAAACCTGTTACTACGGCTACTGGGGATATTAAAGATGAACAACGAGGCAAAATGGCTCTTCTTCTAGTACTTGAAAATTTGCAAAAAGATCAAAGCAAGCAAAAAAAAATTCTTTGAGATCTTCCAACAGGTATAGTTGCCGCACAACTACAACCTGAACCCGAGGTAGGTATTCGTACTGAAATTGCTACTAAACGAAAACCAATCAAAGCAAATATTGAATTAATAACTAAATTTAAAGAGGGAGTTATTAAGCAGCTCAGAGAAATATAGGAAGATGATTTACCCCATGCAACATTAATAAATTTGGCGCATAAGGATAAACTTTTAGAATCAAAATATGCTACCATAAACGATAATACTTTAATTAGGTGGATATATCGTATATATCACAATAAGAAACAAGCTAGAGATAATGATCCAAAATTTGCCAAATTTATAGGAGACATTATAGTACTTGATAAGGAATATAGATCACCGCCTCGACAACCACCACCACCCCATTCAATACCTGAGCAAGCCGAAGATAGGGATGATATTTTAGAAATTTAGTGGGATATTAGGAAGTATTTCCTTCGACACAAGAAGGAAAAAGAGCAGATGAATTTTCTCAGAGTGTAACTCCATCTGGAACTCAAGGTAGTGGTCTTGTTTCCTGTCCTAATAATATTCTCGCTGACATATCACAATTAGAAGTTCTCATCGGAGGTAAACGAGCTGCCAATAATTCCACGGAAATAATGATTTGAGCCGTTGTTATCTGTAGAATATTATTTCAAGGTAGTATCATGGATATCGGTGTATATCATGAATTTATCAATGAATTAGTTGATGACTATCACAGCGATTAGATAAATAGCATTTAAAGAAAATGATCATACATCGTAATCACGACAAACCAGCTAACACATACATAGTACATTCACGGTTGCCAGTTTATCAAGTATACTACGGAGATGGACTCGATGATATTATTCGTGGATTATTTACTAGAATCGCTCCAAAAATCGCACCTGTCACAAAAGAACTATCAATGAAAGCAATTGGTGTTATTCGCGATCAGGATATAAGCACCATTGGTGATCTCGCTGGAAGCGTGCTTAATACAGCTAAGGACAAACTAATATTGCTGATTCAACGACAAAAAGAAAAACCAACTCCGATAAAACTTCCATCTACTGAGCTTATGCCACCGTGTGTTAGCAACGTAGTAAATAGCGTGGCAAATCAAAAATTATCATCGTTAATAAATCAAGATGGCGAATCGCAAACAAATATCACCGCGAGTTTAATCGCTGGTAGCGGTTTGACAAGATCATCGACATCATGATTTAGATCGACAACTATAGAATAAAATGTTCAAATCGAATCCAGATGAAGCTTTTGATGAAGATTCCGTGCGCGATTGTCAGTTTTATTCATATAATGCGATAAACCCTGATTCTCGGTCCAAAATTGAACTTCAAGTTCATGATACCAGTAAATACTTCTTACCATGTGAAGCTTTCATCGAAGTGGATGGTCAGCTAACTAATAATGTTACTAATTTGCAGTATCCTAATCTCCCAACTGAGCAAATCGGATTTGTCAATAATGGTATTATGGCGTTGTTTAGTAGCACACAGTATATGATTCACTCTAGAAGGACTGAATCTATCGATAATGATGTTGATGTCGCAACTACAATAGCTGGACTAGCTCGATATTCCGACGACTATATACGATCTGCTGATCAATCAATGATGTTTGCTAAGGATACTAATGATCGAGCTTATAATAATCAATTTACTGTACGACGACCAAAAATGGTTACTGTTGCTGCAAATGACGCTGATACAGAAGCTGTTGTTATCAATAGTAATCCTAATTTCACTCTAGAATTTTCAACACGTAAAGCAATGTTAAATAAGGATGGAAGATGTTCATGCACGATTCCTCTGGCTCATATATTGGGTTTCTGTAGAAATGTTAGAAAAGTTATCTTCGGATCTAAACATACTGTAGTTCTTATGAGAAAATCACATGACAACGATGCAATCAGGAACGCTGCTGGTGTTGATGATGGTATAGTAACTCTATCAACAAAACTTTCATTGTGGATGCTAGTAATGACTCCATCGATCACCACAGAAGGGCGATTGTTATCGTTTATGGATCAAGGTGGTAAATCATTTATGTCATGGTTGGATATTACAACGGCCACAATGACAAGTCTGGTTGCTGGTAGATTTACATGGCATATAGCGTCAACGAAGAGTATCTCAGCTCCAAGACATATTTTCATTGCGCTGCAAAATAAAAATGAAAAAAACAGATTAGAGGGGGATAATAAAAAACCGCGTTGTCATATGATATTCGATACTAGGTAATAATAAGCGGTTACCATGAACCTTCCGAAGATATTCTGCTTGATTATCCCAATAATCAAGTAGCCCGCGCGTATCATAGTTTATGGTATTTTAAGGGGCGTGATCAAAATGTTGATACTGGCCTACAAATATCACAGTTGGATTTCCTAAGATTGTATCCCATCTTTTACTTTTCATTGCAACATCTCGATCTATCCAGGCAGTCAGTCATTGACATAAATTTCCATGCCCGTGTAGCAGAACTCCCTATTGTTCACTCCAGGTGCGCCACCTGAACGTGGTTCGTATAGAGCAATCGCTGTTATTCTCAGGGATAAATCATTGTTACTTGAAGGTGGTGGAAGAATGAGAGTCGTTGACGTCCCAGTAATAAACATGTAGACAATTAGATCAATCTATTATTTAAATTAAAATATCGTATAATCATGTTAATTTCACATTGACTCCAGCTCAAGGAAAGAAATTACAATCAAAACACGGCAGCACATGTGGTGCAAAAATAACTTTAATTAATAATTAATTTGTTAAATTTGGTATGACCCAGATGGTAACGAATCTGGAGTAGCATCGGGTTTATTCTTACTCGCAAACACCAGGGAATTATTCGGTTGCTGACCACCGAAAGGTGCTGATCTAATATTTGGCCAACTATGGTATACTCGTAATTTTGCCAGTGCTATCTCCTTCACGAGAATCGCAGTAGGGAAATTCACACTGAATTCAGGATTGGTTGAGGTTATTCAAAACATGCTGGTTTTCACCGGTGTGGTATTTTCTGCTGTTCGTTGAAGTAGTTCTTGCGATGACGCCATTGTTATTTTATTCGTGTTGTTTTTCTAATTTTGACATCGCGGAATCATAAACACGTACTATCGCTGAAAATTCACTATCAGATATTAATGTATCATCGAGTGACGACGATATCATCGAGGATAATTGCGAGTACGCTGTTGACACAACATGGAAATTAACTGATATACAAATTGGAACAGCTATCAGGGCAACCATTGTCACCGAGGATAGTATTATACGAGCTCCGGTTATTACACCACACACCAAGTACACGGTAACATCAACTGTGGTGATTCTTCATCGATATTTTTTTTTATTTTTACTTGATACTCCTCAGTGAGTTTTGAGTTTAGTCTGAAATTCTCTGACCTGATCATAGCGATATTGCTGTGATGACATTTTATTTATTACAACAGAATTCAATTAAGTATTAACTCAAATCGGATACAAATTCCATATACCATGTTAATGAAACTCTAGCCAAATTATTATCAGTGGATATTATTGTGAATTGTTTAATTCTTCCGTAGTCGATGATCGTTGATATCATATTGTTGACCCCAAATGAACTCGTTGATGAAATATTAAATTGAGTCGGTGACACTAGTGTTAGTCGATAAATACCTTTGACGGTCGCGGTAATATTTAATATGTTATTTTGTGGTGTCCACGTAAATGATCCGTGCTGGATCGTGTACACGTTATTTATGATATTTTTTTGTTCGTGAGGGATTTTTTTCTCAAGTTTTTCTATCATCCTCGGTAGATCATCCTTGATGGCATCGTTGATCGTTTTAAAATCCGTGATTGTCCTCATTATTTCCGCGATTGCATCTGAAAATAATCTCTCTTCATGAATAGCTCCTATTCGCTGATTAATCGCTGTTATTTCATCGATTTTCGTGATAATACCAGTGAGATCTATTTTAACATCATCGGGATTCGAATTGTTTTTACCAAAACATTTATCAATGGAGTCATCGGTCCTGTTAAAGTTTTTACGTAACGTAGTAAATTGAGATACATGAGTCCCATAATTCGATCGCAATTATATCAAATTATCAATGGCTGCTTTTATCTCCGTGGGTTGTGGTTTGGTAACCGGTGGGTCTCCAAAGAAATCGTTTAAGGGGACCTGAAAAGTGTTAATAGCTTTTTGTACGTGAATGTTGTATTCATCACGTAATTTTTTAATAATTCAATCGTTGATGAATAATTATCACCGAGCGATGCTAATTTTTCTATGAGCGTCGAAACAAGTACACCTTTGAGTTTACCCTCCTTGGAAAACAATGTGATAGTATCTTCTACTGCGTCTCGTCGTTTAACTAAAATATCATCAAGGGAAACATTACTCGTTTTCAATTTACCCTGACGATCTTGAAATACAACTATTTCATTGGGATCAACACCTGCTAAGATCAACATGTCGGATATTTTATCTTTGATTATTTTTTACATCACCGGTTGCAGATATTTTCGCGGTGGTTTTTTTTTCTGGCTTGATAAAGATCTCCCCTAAATATCAATCATGTTATTTTATATAAGATTTCTCTAAAAAGAGATTACTCGTATATTCGTGTACGGTTTTATGGGGTCGTTTTCCCGATGATGAAATAGCGTTGAGGACATTAAATACTTCGATGCCGCATATTGACGGTTCATTCATCTTCTCTGTTGGTAGCGTAGAATACCAGATAGGAGTTGTTAAGTGGTTTATATAACACTTAAATTCTTTTGGCGGCGCTAACCCATATGAATCGAAATAGACAATTTCACGCGGATCAATCGCGTATGCAACCCAGTGAGTTCAAGGTCCGGTGCTGTTAACCAGATTAATAATACCGGTTTCAACGCTGTTTGGTTGTTGTGGTAATTGATCTTTCATAAAGACACCTCTAAAAAATTGTATCGCTAGTTTTTTAGCAGCATCGAGTAAATCAAAATTTGACATGGGAACTATTGTTGTTAATAAACTGATGCTAGTCTCAGGCCGTTTCCGCTGTACCATGAATACGGAGTTCCTGGTAATCTTAGGCCCGTTCCCTTTTTTCTATCCCCGCCCCTGTTTTGGTTCATATGATTGAGCAATTCTGTGAACTGCTTTTGCACCAAGACCTTTAGCAGCTCCTAACGCGGCGGCTTTACCAGCTGCAACTAATGCTGGAATCGCAACGAGAAGTGGGAATACACCATCTGATTTTATCATGTTCTTAATCGCAGCCGCAGAAAGAGTGATCTTAACACTCTTTTAATCTTTGATGGCATCATTGAAGTGTTTTATCTGACGAGCAGTCAATGACATTTTATTATGACCGCCAGAAGTCTGATTGTGCTTCAGCGATATTGTGGTTCCACTTTTTTTAGCTGATTTCGATTGCATTTTTTTTAAATTTGACCAGAAGATAACGTAACACTAACATGACTATATGACATTATATTAATAACAGATTGATCTAATTGCTACATTACATATTTCCACTGGTGGATCAACTACCTTCATTAGTCCACCGACACCGAGGAGTAAAATTGATTTGTCACTGAGAATTACAGCAACTGCTCTGTATTCGGGGATAGTGATAGCACAACCAACAACCGGATGAGTTACACGAGCTCGAAAGTATATTTCAACGACGGATTGTCTGATCAAGTAAAGATGTTTCAGGGAGAAGTAATAGATGGGATATAGTTTTCTAAAATCCAACTGTAATATTTGAAGACCAGTATCCACATTATTATCGCGTCCAATAAATGACAACAAACGATGATACACGCGTGCAATTTGGATGGTTCCGTAATCAAGTTGTATATCCTCGGTTGGTTCCTGTTGACCGTTTAACTTCAACGAAACTTCAATACAATCAATTTGATCAAATATCATATGGCTGCGTGTTTGTGAACCCAATCGCGAATTATCCTCTAACGCAAGAAATATATGACGCAGAGCAGAAACACCTTGTTTTGATGCCAGGTGCCATGTAAGTGTACCATCAATAGTAGAATCCATGGTATCTGTGGTCACTGTAAGCCAACTTAGTAATGATTAATGATTTTCCGTCTGTACTCATAAATGATAGTAAGTTTTGCTCTACGGTGATTGATGGAGTCATTACTGGCATACATAGTGTTAATTTTGTTATATTCACCTTGCCACGGTCATCAAACGGATGTGCAGGATCTGCTGGAATTTTCCAGATTGCATCATTTTCATCACCCTTTCTCCATAGATAACGTTTCTAACATTTCTGCAGAATCCAAATATATGATGTACTGGAATCGTGCATGAGAATAATCTACGATCTCCTTCCAACATTGATATACGTGTTGCAGCTCCTAGGTTGTAATTAGGATCATTATTTATAATCATATCTTCGATATTAGCAACATCAACATGAGGAACAGCACGATTCTTTGGTTGTCTTATAATATATGGAGTCGGTCCAGCGTGATCATTAATATCTTTAGGAAACATCATAGCTGGACCCGCCGATCTTATATAATCATCGGAGTATCTTGCCAACCCCACTATTGTTGTGGCAACATCAACATCATGTTCTATAGACTTGATTTCTCTGTTATCAATCATGTGTCTAGCGCTGTTAAATAGCACCATGATACCATTATTGACCGAACCCACTTTGGCAACACGTGGATACGGTGCTGGTACAGTAGGAGTATCAGTAGCTGTTACAATTTCTTATTCTTTTTTTTTTTAAACGCTTCAGAGGGTAGAAAGTATTTGCTGATATCCTGGACCTGAAGTTCGATTCTTGATCGACTATTTGGTTGTACTGCATTATAGGAAAAATACTGATAATTAAGTACTGAATCATTCTTGAGCATTGGGACGTCCATATCAAACGCTGGGTCAGGATCCGATTTGAACATATTATTACATTTTTCTTGATCTAAATCGATTTCAAACAACTTCCCGCTATCATATTTGCAGTAATATTTCCCTGAGTGTCATATCCATCATTATCCGCGATGCTTTATTCTGCTCCACCGCTTTGTTTATTATTTTACTAATACTCGAGGGCATAATTTCTGTAGATGGTATTGGCCCTAGTGACTTCGTCATTGGTTTCCTTCGCAGCCGAACTAACGCTACTAGTTTTCTTTAGCTGCGGAAAATGCCCTCCCGGCAACTTGACCAACAGCGCTAATACCCTTATCACGAATAACATCAATAGTTTTCATTGATAATTGTTTTGCGATTGGTGCTATTTTGGGAGCCATTCTTGCAAATAACCTTGCAATGGTATTACCGAGACCATCTCCATAGTACGCTCTATAAACAGGTAATCGTGAGTTTACTATATAGACCATAGTTGGTTTTCTGCTGTTGTAGTGTATCATCATCTTATTTAAATGCTATTTATCTAATCGTAAAATTGTAAACGATTTCCAATCCTACGGATTTTCAATGAAGTCATCAAATTAATCACTATCGTAACCGTAAAAATCCGTAGGATTTTCGGCTAGCTCATCAATAAACTCTCGGTATACATCAATATTCATGATACACTCTCAAATAGTCGTCCGCAGATATCAGCTGCCTCCTTAATTACTTCCGGTGAATAATTTCCGGCTCGTTTCACTTCTACGAGAATTTCTAATCATGATAATTCCCCATAATACTATTAGGACAACTAACTTGACCACTACGTAAAACTCTGTTTTGGGTTACACTCTGAGAAAAACATTAACCACCACTACTACTATAACCAATTGCACCCTGTGCTATCATCATTAGATTCATCATCGTCAAGTTTTAGTTGAAGTTGAGGTGAGAAAGATATATATTTTCTTTGAAGGCTGTTGTCTTTTTCTTTGCAATCTTTGCGGTTTTTTATTTTTGTTTTTAGTTCGTCATATTGATTATACACTGTACTCACCGCTTCTAGATATTTAATGTATGATGTATTTGTTGTATCAATTCGACTTGTGTTAGTTTTGATTTTGTAAAACACATCAGCCCAATGTTCAATACTTTTAATATACGTGTGTTGTTCTGTTTTCAGCATTACTTCCCTGTTTTCATAAGTCGCAACAACAAGAGCAGGAATTCCTGTTGGATCAGTCTTATAAATTGCTGCTAACCCCTCCTCATTAAATCTCGCACGTAAGTCCTCTACTATTTTTTCATTGGTTTTTTGGGGGATCAGGAGGGGATTTTGTTAACAACGCTGATGTTTTTTCAGTTTCCTTTGCTATTTTTTCAAGTATTGGTACAGTATCTTTAGTAGCAGTGGATACTGGTTTGACTAGCTGTTTAGTGTCCGCCGCAATGTCGGTTTGAAGGTCCTGTCTCGTTTGGAGCATATTTCGAACAGGAATAAACTTCTTAATCGAAGATAATTGTTGTTGTGCTAATTTAGTTGTCAGTGCTTCGCCCACCATTATATATATATATATATATATATATATATATATATATATATATATATCTATACGATCTGAATGTAGTGATGTAGTGAGGAAGTCACCAGTGAAAAATTCATAGATTGCTTCACCCACCCCAATTCACTACATTACTTCCGTATAGTGACAACCCATTGAAAAAGTCACCATCTATTAAATTACCGTGCCAAAAAATCGTCTATAGAATTTTGTTCAATTTTAGTAAGCGCACATACCTGTCTATAGAATTATGTTTTAGGTGAGAAAGTGCATTCCTGTCTGTTCCATGCCTTGTATTACTCGTGTATGTATGGTTTGTTTACTGTGTTGAGGAAATCAAGGGGAAATTTCATTTTGGTGGATAATCTCTTTTATTGTTTTGATTTTCGAGTTAATTGTGCGTTTGATTTCTTATTATTTCCCCAATTCGTTTCCGACCTTTTCGACAGCAGTGAATAACGGGACAAACTTATTGATGTCGTTACAGAATGCAAGGGGGTAATAAATAGCGTGCTGAATTCTCTTTATAAAGGAATATGATTTTGATAACACATACCTGTTATTCCTAGCGCTATCATCAATATCTTGAAATTCAGAAAGAATATGATCACAATTTAACTTATCTGACGATTGAATTCCTTGATTTTTCAATTTAAAAATTTCGGTTATAATCTCATTGATATTTTCAAAATTCATTTACATAAGATATTATATTTGTAATATTTTTTATTTCAAAAACAAAACATGGGGGTCAATTTTGACCCGTTTTTGTATGAACTACGTTCGCATTAATGTGTATTCACATCTTATTACGCCTAGAGATATATATGAAAATTCCCATATGGAACCCCTCAGGTGTTATTCACATCGAAGGGACCCAGAGGTTACATATATAAGGCAACACATCTCCATATGAACCCCTCAGGTGTTATTCACATCTGACCGGGTCCAGAGGTACCACGAAACATAGTCTCCATAAGGAGATCTAACTCGTAAAATAACGGGTTAGAACACCAAGAAGGTATATTTCGTGAATGGACGTCACTATATACATTGTATTTACATATTTGTACATGTACATATAGATATTTACAAGTATATACCTAATGCTATTTACAATGAAATTATAGGTACGATATATACAATGAAATGATAGGTATGATATATATACAATGTAATGATAGGTATGATATATACAATGAAATGACATACACACACGGCAGCACTTCTACATTCAAACTGATACCACCATACGACCCCCCCACAAAATCACCCCGGGTTGAATGAAAGAAAACCATTCAAACCGTGTGTCGGTGTGTGTGGTATGGTGGTTTCACGGTTTGAATTTCGAATGACTGAAAGACCCCAATTATATAGAAAAACCTCGATATCGGTACCGTCGACAATAATGCCTGAAACGAGATTCGAACGATAGGCCCCAGGACGAGATTCCATCTGTGTATACAGTACACT
Organism: Unio delphinus; assembly: GCA_029339505.1. NCBI lineage: Eukaryota > Metazoa > Mollusca > Bivalvia > Unionida > Unionidae > Unio > Unio delphinus. Next base: position 1,010,926 of record JAQISU010000168.1, on the reverse strand, counting down.
AGTGTCCGTAATCTATAAATCCATAATTATGAAAACGATATATGTGTATCATGAGAAAGGGTTTATCACAGTTATTCTGTATGCCGTGGCATATTTTCCAGTTTGTTTATCCACTTTGTTATTTTCGACAAATCCGTTATTGTTGTTGTGGTTTTTCTTTCCATATTAGGGAGGAATTTCGGAAGTGCCGTTTTGTTACATCTTATCAGTTTGGGGGGTCAAAGATACCATCTGGTTGCGGTCAAATTGATATAATGATGACAACAATAATGATTGCTTTATGCGGAACTTTTCTACCCGATGAAACATTAAACCACACCAAAAAAGTCATTATCCCATTGAGATACGTGACTACAACAAAAGAGTTATCATTGTTTCAAAACCACACACAAGCCCACACGAATTATTTCCCTGGGTGTTACAAAATAGAATTCAGATATATGTAAATTGAATTCTTTTTTTAATTTTTCTAGAAAAAGCCAATCGATATTCCAATTCTGCTACTTTTCGTACTGAGGGTTCGCCAATATCGAAATATTTTCCGGCTTCAGTCATTTATTGAGATACTCTTTCTTCGTTATTTTCTGTATTAAATGATTTTATTAGTTTCTCACTTTTCGAATATTTCCCAGTCCCTTCTCGTTTGGAATTTTCACTTTGTGAAATACCTTGTAGATTATCTAAGGTTTTTATACCATTTATGTGATCAATAACAAGACCATCTTCGAGCAATCCATTGTGACATTCGAACGCAAATCGATGACAATAATATTTCTTCTTTCCAGGACTAAACGTCAAATATCCATGATTATTCACAACACCAACTGGGTTCTTCAGTTTTCGGTTTCTATCAATACCTTCACGAGATGCTTCATAATTGGTAAACACGGAATGTGGTTGAAATTCTTGGTTCATTTATATACTAAATACTATTTGTCTAATGTATTATTTATTTTAATTATACTTGAAAATCTTTCAATATTGTCTTCAGATGTTCTTATGATTTTGTCAGGGACGGAGTCAGAGTCATTGACGAAATCATTGATGGAGTTTTTGATGGAGATTTTAACGGAATCTTTGATGGAATCTTTGATTCTCTTATCATAATAGCGCTTTAACTCTCTGTATCGCTTACCACCACAACTGAGACATAACTGCGATTTTCCTCTCACACATACCCCACATCGGATACAAGGTAAGGGCCAAAAAATCCCACCACGTACACTTTGCAAATGATATCCACAGAATTCATTTCTGCATGATTTGTTACAAGCGGTTACTGATCTATCATAAGCCATTTGCAATGATTCATAATTTAATAACTTTTTTCTTTAAATACTTGTTTTAATTATAATACGGAGGAGTTCGAGAGATTATCGAAAATTACACCTTGGAAAAATGTTGAACTCAATCTTGATAGAGTCTCCACTGATGTACCAAAGAGTCTAATAAGTCATAGAAGCATGTTGGGTAAAATCCGTGATGGTTTTAATGAATTCAAGCGCGATGGAGCATCTCACTGTTGGTCGAGATTTCGAATTGATGGCAGTGTTGATGCTACCATGAACGACGAAAGAGCAGCAGTGGTAATCTCAAATCTTGACAAGAAAAAGTATTTTTAGAGTGAAATCCATTATCCGCTCAGAAACGGGGAATTGGATTATAAATTTGAACCCATCCTGAAAAATAAGAGAACTGTCACTGTGAGTCAGGATTCCGAACCAGGAATTCTGACTGATATTGACAAACCGTATAACGAGAGATCCTATCCTGTAACCGCGGTTGTTTATAGAATCTATCCCATAAACGACAAACCGAGTATTTTAAAATTAAAACCAATGAAATATTCGTCGTTGAATTGTGTAGCAGAAAGAATAATAGAACACTTTACAAATGCGTTGCGTGGAAACAAATTGAGGGATCTAAGACGCAAAATATTAAATGAATGGGGATTAACAGTGAAAGAGAGCGGAATAACAATTCAAAATGTGGCCGCGTTAGAACAGATACTAAAATCCCCAATATCCGTAGAGACAGTAACAGGCGATATATTATATGAACCGAAATATAAATCGAGAGGATCTCCAATCAAAATTATTGACCATAATGCACACGCTTGGACATCTCAGTAACAATATTTCCGCGGGAAAGAACCATAAAATATTACACGGGGAATTTATTTGATTTTATTTACGAGTTAAGTAAAAAGATCCTGTGTCAGCGTGGTTATGTCAGAGCTTTGAAGACGAAGAGAGCAAATTCAATCAATTTGTAAAACCCAATGGCGAATTATACCGTACTGAAACCCTCCACGACGAGATGAAAATTTAGCTAATGGTTTTTCAACGGAACACGACGAACAATAATTAACAAACTGTTTTAAAATTTCATCAGTTGCAGCTCATTTCACGAGAAAGAGAAATCTATGTGTAACAAGATAACTGGGACGGATTTTTCGGATTGATAACAGAATACGTTTTATGATACAGATATAAAAATTATGGTTTAATGTGGCGATATATATATAAACAAAACAATGAAATGCGTGCGTAGTGTAATCCAAATATTGGATTTAATTAAAAATAATTACGTACAGACTAGAAGATGCTAACAAATTATACAATGATACAAAAATCAATTATACAATGATACAAAACAATGATACAATGATACAAAAACCCCAGATAAATATACAAAAAAATGAATACAGTTTACTCACGTAGTAAACAATGCAGGATTACTCATAAAGTAAAAATGTATACGCTCAAGTAGCGAAACTATATTTGAAAATAATAAAGGGACACATAAGAACTTATCTTTCCAGTCCCAAAACATATACTGGGTTCCGCAAACCCATATTAGACTACGGCTAACAAATTACAAATAAATAGATATATCCGACTATTAGTATTCGTCTCCACAGATGATACAATTAAACTTCACAATTTCTACAGACTCCGGTCACTCGGAATACTGCGAAACATTATACCCTCCAGACCCTCCAAATATTAGACCCTTCGGACACTGGTCATTTAGATAGCTCTACTGCTGGGTCACCCTTGTCACTCTTGACATTAGACACTCCGGACGCTATACATGAGACATTCCGGCACATTTAACAGCTCTGGACACACTAGTGCATTTAAACACAGCTCCCGACGTTTGACAGCTCCGGACACCTCGGATGTTTAACACCCTCGTACCAATAGCCCTACAGCTAAAGTTGTGCCAACCCTCCCTCCCTCGGATCAATAGCCCTACAGCTACAGTCCTTTAAACCAGCCGCTTGTTGACAAAACCCTTAGTAATATGAAGATCCTTCACATATAGCAAAGTATTTATACGGATTCGTTCTCCGTATCGAGAACACTCTGCACGTGCGGCATTGAGCGAATTGTACTCACTATTCCGAAGTACAACTGCCCATATATAAAAATCACCCTCAGGTATCGTTGCACTCGATAAACCAAACCCGAGTACATGTATTTCCTGAATAAAAACTACATCATTCCGTGACACTATGAAAACCAACAAGAGCAGAATTCCTCTCTGATATCCAATAAAGTTGTGTTGATTATGGCCATGGTGGATTATAGAATACAAAACACGTCCCTGAAAGTATTATTTCGGTTGATATAATTGCGTGTTATCCAGGGAGTTTTCTTGGGTACGGAGATTATTCTGAGTACTTCAAAAGATTTGGACATCCCACACATGAGATGACCCGTGTTGCGATTAATGGAACACTGCCTGATTTTGATCTCACCGGATTCGCTCGTGTGGTATCATTTGAATTGGCTAAAGGACTTCATCCGTGTTGTTATGTTTGGTTTGGTAGACGCATCTCTGAAAAACGCTGGATGCCAATAGTGTTATTACGGTATATAATTGATTCTAAAATGCTGATATCGCTGATTATCAGTGAAGCAATTATATCATATAGAGTACAGACTGAAGTCTGGTTACCGCAACCCGATAGTCTAGATAGTATAATCACCGAAAACAAAAAAAACCAATTAACCGATCTCGATGAAGAATATAACATGAAATGGTCAAAATAAATCTTTGAAGTTAGAAATAAACACGCAAAAGATCTCGGTAAAAGAATAATTGGTAAGTTAATACAAGGTGGAAAATGCGACCATAAACGACATTCTTCGTGGTTGATTATAAATGATGTTGAATATGATTTTATAATCGAAGATGTAACATCTAGGGGTATATATATGTAAATCGTAAAGAAGCTTTCTTATCCGATGGAACCAAATTAGGTACAATTGTTACTTATAACGACGGAGAAAATCCTCAATACACGTGCTTAAGGTAGTCTATGCTGGCTTATGCTTCTATTAATTTACTTTCGATGATAAATAGATTTCCTAACACCGCGGTAAGAGTAGCCACTGATTCATTTTATATTGACGTAAAATATAAAGAAGCAATAGCTGAATTCACTAATTCAGACGAGAGTTGGGGATCGTGGAGAATTATAAAAGAAATATTACGTGATTACTCCAAATCAGCAGATGTTGCGATTGAAAACAATTACTTGAAAAATAATCGGATATCAGAACTATCTAATGCACCGTCGTTTTCCGATCCAATATGTAGATATAAAACCAGTTACTTAAACAGCTGTGGTGGGTCAGGGAAGACGACTCGTGCAATTGAATTATTTCGAGGGAAATCAAACATGATTTTCCTAACACCAACACATAGACTTGCAAGAGAGATGAAACAATGCCTGCACTTATCATAGTTTCTTTCGATGGAAAGGTGACGAATGGACTCCTGATCGAATGGGCGAAAAATATATGCCTGAAATCACATCATTTGGGATGAGATACGCACGGTGTCGTTAGATGTATTACAAAAGTATCTTGATTGGCTATTGCTAGCGAATACAAAAGTGATAATCTGTGGCGATCATGGTTAACCACCACCATTTGTTGGCTTGTCTCCACATAATAGGCTGAAGAATTTTGTAGACTATTATGAAGAAATTATTACTGACCACAGAGCACTTGATGAACAATTACGCGAGTTCAAGAAACTAATCAGATTACATCCGGATAGAATCCAATGTGAAATAGCACGTGAAATAATTTCAGAAACACCATTAAATGATTTTTGGGAAGCGTGGAGACCAAACGATTTGATAGTGGCAAGTAGAAAGATAATCAGAGACACACTTCAGATGAAGTTATTTAAGAGGCATAAAGAAAAATTTGCAACACTTCCAGTGCCATTGTGTAATAGACCCAAGGATACACGAAGACAAAATATCGAAGTTGATATTCCCGTCTTGACTGAGTCAAGAAAACGGATTCTAGTGTTAAATGATATTGTGTTGGTTGATATCAGTGTCGTCGAAGATGCATTGCGTGCTGATAAATCCCCGTGGAAGCTAGTATGCGCAGCGACGATACATTCTTCGCAAGGGTTGACTATATCCGATACAATTGTTTGGATCATAGATAATCACATCGAGTGGTCGAATTTAGTTTATCTTGCGGTATCCAGACTACGAGGAATAAATCAACTTCGAAGAGTTATTTTAGAATAAAACGACACTACAATAAGTGATATTGTCAGCGATGATATAATCAGAAAAAAAACTCGCTGGTTATAAACAACAGGACAAAAAAATAACAGAAAATTTTGATATTGATGCTGAATTCATAATCACACTGAAACAACAACAGAATAATCACTATTAGAGTTGCAATTGTATAATGCGTTGGTGCTGGTCGGATAAAGATCCTCGCCTACCGTAGACAGAAAAGTAGCAGTATTGATCATACCGGAGATAGTGTGATACTGACTTGTCTTTAGTGCAACAGACGCAGAGGTGCCAGTTAAGACCACGCGGCGGTAATTGAGTATTCTCGGGTATCACTTGTAGTTGTTCACGAGTAAATCCTCGCTGAGGAGCAGTTGAATCCAACCTATAGATTGGCGGTCTACCCGTGGATCGTGTTATACTAGATATTTTATGTGCAGTAGCACTCCAAACTACGGTTAGCGCATACTTTTAAAAACCATCATGCGGCAGAAATAATATATCAGCCTGATGAACCTCATTAGGTTTGCTGACATCCATATGCGAGTAGTTAATTTGTTTAGGCGGTGGTAGATAAATTTGCCATATCGCCTGTTTGGATAACCAATCCGCTGCAGCGGTATTTTAGTGAGTTAAGTGATTGCTGCTTTACCCCTCCGGTATCCTCTTGGAAAAAAATAAATAGATTTCATGATGTTATTAATTGCCAGCACCCAGCATCAATTTACTTTTCATCTCCGATTTTATCAACTATGAGCCCAATTTTTCTTTGAAAGATTTATCAGTGATAGAATTCAACGCTTGAATCAATTATACATCTGCGATATGTCTCTGTTGCAGAATACTAATTTTATAAGCAACATTATAAGCATGACAAGCCTTATCAATGGCGTTTATTGGATACTCACCGGATCGGGGATGGTTTTGATCATTGAATCTGATCTCGAATCTGGTTCCGGGTCCATAATAACTATATCCTGGAAGATGTTTTTCTCCTGGATATTTTGCCCATGGTGTTTCTGTGAGTTTTACTAATTTGGCTGCAATTTCACCTCATCTTTTTTTAAAAACATCTCCAGATTTCATAGAAACAAATCTAAATTTTTTGTACCACATTGTACACACTTACCAGCAAGTGCTGATCTGTTATTTTTAGTTGTATTTGTCGTCAATTCGTTTGTGCTAGTACGCTTCTTACATTTCACACAATACAGATCCATAATTTATTTATAATAACATAAATGTAATTGATTTTTTGGGGACTAAAACCTAAAACGCGACAACCAGTTAAGCATCATGCAGCGGTACCAAATTCCATTCGTATGATTATAATCGGACCATCTGCAAGTGGCAAGACGCAACTGCTACTTAATTTGATAATGAGATCGATGCAATGGGACAAGTTGTATTTAGTAGCCCCGAGTGTAGAAGATCAGCGATGTTACGAGAAGTTAAAGGATTTTAACGAGAAAGCGAAATCGGAAATCGATGAGGATATTATTGAGTTTGTAACCGATATCGAGGAATCACCAAGCATTGATGATATTGATGGAAGTATTAACGCTTTAGTCGTATATGATGATGAGGTATCGGATAAACAAGCAAACACTACCAGGATATTTTCCAGAGGTAGACATACAAATATTGATGTTATTTATGTTACTCAAAAATACACACAAGTACCTAAAATTATCAAAGAAAATTTTAATATTCAATGGAGTTAACACTCATACGATACGAAATATTTGGCAAACTAGATGCTGCGGTGATAGGGATAATAATCTCTTTAGAAATTTCTTTAGTCACGCTCAGTCAATCCCACATGGATTTGTAACGATAAATTTGCACGGCCCGAGATCAAGATATCGTATCGGACTTGATAAAATATTCGGTTGAAATCGTAAAGAGTTTTACCATAACAATTCATCTCCGCAGCGACATCGGTGCCGGGTCTGTATAGCGTGACAAAACGAAACCATTTCTCTTTTTTTTTTCTCTGCCTGAATTGGTTCCGGTTTGCTTGAAATAGTTTCAGTTTGCTTTAAATAGTTTCTGTCTGTCCACCCTCTTTGCTGCTAGATCTAAATTAGATAAATGGGATGAATTGGTTAAGGACACTGGAGCCTCAATAAAAGATGTAATCGAACTAGAGAAGAAATTAAAATTCGAGATAATCATAAAAACTGTAACCGGGGAAATATTACATTCATCGGAACATTGTTAAAAAGGTGGAACTCCGATTGAAATCTTCGATCATAATACACATGCATGGAGTAGTTCTGTGCGATTATTTCCTCAGGGAAGAACAATAAAATATTTCTCGGGTATATACTTAATTACATCCACGAAATCAGAGTTGCCACATATTCATTTTATTTTAATCAGGAACGTTGGAGAATAGTAGAAACATTTACTGCGATACTGAACGAATGGGGATCATGGAGAAAAAACAAGAAACATCACACGGATATTTGAATCAGCTGATGTTCCCATCGAAGATAATTACCGCGTGGATACAATAATGGAAATATCATTGTCGCCGTATGTACACGATCCAATAACCAAACATAAAACTGTATATTTGAACGATCCAGAAGGATGCGGTAAAACAACCAGAGTAATTGATTTTTTTAATAATTCTGACATGATGGTACTAATGCCAACTCATCGACTTGCCCGAGAGATGACATCCCGAGGAGTAAATGCTTGTAGATATCATAGATATTTTCGATTTAACGGCACCGCCTGGACTCCCGAACGAATGGGCACAAAATATATTCCCAGAATCACCATTAGGGATGAAATATGTAATGTATCGTTGACGCTGTTAAAAACATTTTTTGAATGGTTACGAACACAAAACAACGTTGTGATAATGTATGGTGATTATGGTCAACCATCACCATTTACCCGATTATCACCTCATCAACGGCTGAAAAGAACAGTAGATTATTACGAAGAAATTAATACTGATCATCGATAGCTTGACGTAGAATTAACCGAGTTAAAATGCGCGATAAGATTACAACCAGATAAAATTTAGTATGAAACAACACGTAGAACAATACCTGAAACATCGATTACTGATTTCTGGACAACATGGAAACCGACAGATTTGATAATCGCGAGCAAAAAGAAAATCAGAGATCTACTTCAGATAAAAAAAAATTATTTACAAAAAGAAAAATTTCCAATGGATCCATTTCTGATATGCTATAGACCTATAGATACACGACGAAAAAATATCGTAGTTGATTTTCCTGGAAAATCCCAGAAACAAACATTAATATTAAATGACATTGTGCTAGTTGATATCGCTGTTGTAAAGAGATGCAATAAACGCCGATAAATCCCCATGGCGGTTATGCTACACGATGACAATACACTCGTCGCAACCATTAACAAACACTGATACAACTGTTTAGATCATCGATGACTTCATCGAGTGGTCAAAGTTAGTTTACTTCGCGGTGTCACGAATACGAAGAATAAATCAACTACGCCGAGTTTACGTCGATTTCAACGACGGAAAAAATATTCTTGATGTAGTCAATGATACCACTATAAGAAAAAAAACTAGCGGAATAAAAACAACAAGATAAAAAAATAACAGAGAATTTGATCTCGATGCTGAATTTAATCTAAATATAAAACAACAAAAAGATAACCATTGTGCGAGCTGTAATTGTGTAATGCAATGGTCAGGGAAAACTCGAAAACAATTTACCGTGGATAGGAAATATTACAGTCGTGGCCATACCCGAGATAATGCAACATTAACCTGTCTAGAGTGTAATAAAAATCATGGTGCTAATTAAGACCACATGGTGATAATTCATCGGGAATAACTTGTAATTGTTCACGAGTAAATCCACGCTGTGGAGCGGTTGAATTTAATCTTTAGATTGCCAGTCTATTTTTAGATGTCACTACACAAAATATTTTATGTAATAAGTTATTCCATATAGGATCAGTAGCTCATTTTTTTACCACCTTCAAATTCATCTGGTTCATATAAATATCTTACAGTGACATTGCTACGTAATATCGGCGATGAAAAATCACGTCGGCGTAAATTTATATTTTTTTGTGATTGCGATAATAGGTTTCATGTTGATCATTCAGGTAATTTCACTGTTGAGAGCGGCAATGACCCTTGGTAATCTATTGACCCATTGACGTGATCGATTATCTTCTATGAATTCTTTCGCATATTGATAATGAAACAACCGCTCAGCTAATGCTCGATTAAATCGTTCAACAATTGGTTGATGGCGGTGTATTGCAGGATGTCCTCGTCGTATGGCGACATTATGTTGCTTCATCGTTGACGATACTTCACCATGAAACTCTTTACCAGGATCAACCTGGAGGAGATTTGGCCACCGTAGAGGACCTCGACGATAAATTCTTTTAAATGCAGAGGCAACCTCAGTTGAAGACTTATTAGTTAACGGCTTAGCTTCCTTGTATCTACTCGAAATGTCAACGACGGTTAACGCGTATTTGCAAACACGTTTTTTGACAGTATCATAAGGCAGAAATAATATATCAGCCTGATGAACTTCATTTGGGACGCTAACATCCAATGAAGCATATTGAATTTTCTTCGGTGGTGGTAGATAAATCTGCCATATTGCTTGCCTGGATAAACAATCTACCGCGGTAACATTTTTAACATTTGCGGCGTTAGCGAGTTTACTAATCCCGGCGTTGCCTTTCTAGTTTCCGGTTGGAGAATAATAAATTGATTCCATGGAATTAAATACCATTCCCAATACTGATTTAGTTTTCATAGCTATTTTTATCAACCATGAAGCTAATTTTTCTTTGAATTAAATGCAACGCATGAATTAATTTTATATCTGCGATATGTCGTTGTTGAAGGTCTTTGCTTTTAAATGTGACATCATGAGCATGACAGGCTTTATCTATAGCGTTGATCTGATATTTACCAGGACGAGGCTGAACTTGATCGTCGATTTGAAATCAAAGTCGAGTTCCCGGACCACAATAAATATATCCTGGAAGATGTTTTTCACCTGGATATTTTGCCCATGGAGGTCCTGCAAGTTTTGTTAACTTGGCAACGATATCACGTCCCTTTTTTGACTTATAAATCTATAATAAAAAAGGTTATACCATGTCCACACTTGCCAGTGATTGCATCTCTGTTATCTTTGGTTGTAACAGGCGCTGGATCAATTGTCGGCGTACGTAACCTACATTTCACACAATATAAATCCATATTTTAGACGTAGATAATATGAATGTAATTGATTATTCAGCAGCACGTGAACGAGAACCTGTTAAACATCATCCTTTACTACCAAATCTCTATGAGAATGATTATAATAGGTCCATCAGGTACAGGTAAAACACAATTGTTAATTGATATGATAATGAGATGGATGAAGTGGTATAAATTATATTTGATAGCTCTGAGGGTAAATGATCAACGATGTTATGCAGTATTAAAAGATTATAACGAGAGCGCATCAGCGATAACTGGAGAGGATATTACCCAATTTATCACTGACATTGAAGAAGCTCCTAGCGTCGAGGAGATTGACAAGAGCATCAACAATCTAGTTGTGTACGATGATGTAATATTAAACAAACAAACAAATCCTGCTTTTATATTTTCACAAGGAAGACACAAAAATACCGACGTTATATATGTCAATCAGAGATATACTCAAATCCTTAAGTGATTAGAAACAACTGTAATATCCTCGCAGTTTTTAACGGAGTTGACACTCATACACTTAGAAATATTCATCAAACATGGTGCGATGGTGATATGGATTATAATAATTTTAGAAATCTCTTTGGTCGTATTCGGGATATTCCTCATGGATTTGTAACAATGAATTTACATGATCCTAGAACAAGATATCAAGTCGGACTAGTTAAAATATATAGTTAATTAATCGCAGCCCAATCACACACGATATAGACTTTAAACAAGCAAGCGTGATTAGCAAAAATCACACTCGGGTGAAGTTTGTAAGGTCACCAGCCCGTCATTTTTATGCAAGCAGGAAATAATAATAATATGTTATTTTAAAAAATAACACTTGCATAAAAATGGTAGGCAGACCTGCTCTACAATTTTAAGCAAACAGTAAATAAGAATAATAACAGCTATTTTAACAAAATAACACTTGTATAAAAATCGTGGGCAGACCTGCTCTACTACTGAATTATATAACGTACAACAAAAAGCTGGACAAATATAAAGCACAGCTAACCTCACCTGTCTTAAATTCACACCGACGTTCAGAAAAAAATGACTTTGATATTGATCTTAACGAGGATAAAGATACATAAATACAATTAATCTTGCTATTTCGCTTAGCAAATATTTCATTCTTCAATTCTATAAATTGAAATTAGATCTTGTTCTTAATTTACTTGCATTTGTTTAACTCACTTGCAATCAAAACAAATTATTTCCATTATGTATTTTGTTTCCATTAATATAATGTCTTATATTATCAAACAATTATGTACGTTATTTCATGAGTGATCATTTGCATTTGTATAATATTCATGTCCGTTTCATCCGATCAAGCCAAGGACACAAATTTACCCAGCTTGTAATTATCAAATCGAATGGTAATTTTTTGTAGGTTTAAGCAATAACAACATTAAATAAATGATTTTGATAACACTTGATTTACATTCTTTCCGCTGTTGTGTCTTTTTTTTCATTTTCATTTTTTGATAATGAACAAAAAATGGAAACAAATTATAAGATGGAACCACGCGTATTCGCTTAGCTTTCTTGGTAACAAGCCTATGTTATGAGACAGTAGACGTGAATAAAAAAAGTTTTCAGCTTTTGGAAGTCATTTTTTAATGTAGATGCATCCTGAAATTTTTCCAACAGGGATGATAAGATATGTACATAGTAATATGGTAAAAGTAACGTATGCATTCCGAACTATTTCAGAAACTGGTATCATATTCATTTTCCAAAATTGGGTTACACATACGTTTAATGACAGTTATTCACCTTATTTGGACCCAGATACATTCATATTCATTTCTGAAGGTCATTTTTTAAATATCTAAGCAAACACAACAAAAATCATTATTCAATAGGTCAAGTTCAACCAAAAGATGTGATCCAGTACAAACCATATTGAATGTTGCTTGCAAAGCTAAACTTGTTGAAAAAAATGTAACTAGATTATATCCTGATGTTTAGAGCTGACATTCTCATTTCTTGAGCCAGTTGCATACCTGGCTGCCATTATAAAAGTCCAAAATAATCAATAATTTTAATCTAGAAGTTTCTTGGCAAAACTGACAGTTAAAATGCAGAGCATTCAGTACATGGGACTAAACATACTTTGGTTAAATTATATTAATACATTTTAAAGCAACACTATTTAATTTAAGATGAGTCAATTTGCAAGTCAAGTTTCAAATGACATACACTATTATATTAATATGACATACTCTGTAATATCAATATGACATACTCTAAAATATTAATTTGACATCCTATATAATATTAATTTAACATACACTGTACACTATTATATTAATATGACTTACTGTATAATATTAATATTACATACTCTGTAATAAAATTAATTTCCCTACATGACATACTCTATATTAATTAATAATTTGCCTTCATGAAATACTCTATAAGTATAATATTAATGACAAACTCTATAATATTAATTTGCTTACATGAAATACTCTATAATATTAATATGACATACTCTATAATATTAATGTGACATACTCTATAATATTAATATGCCTACATGAAATACTCTATAATATTAACATACCTACTTCATGGATGGGGTACTAAAATACCTGTGTGTATCAATGGAGCAGCTGGGTGTGATTCACACCAAGTGCTTTTTTAGCATATTGTCATAAAATTGGAAGGTAGTGCATAGATATTCTTGAATCAAGGAGTACTCTTACTTGATACCATTTTGACAACTTTAGCCATATTAATTTTATTAAAATATTGATAATGTTCTTATATCAATTTTTCATTTGGATTGTCCACCATATTAGTTCATCTAATACTTAAATAAGGATTACACAGATAGCATATTACTAATATTATTAGATGAGGGCAATATGTTTTAATGATAAGGCTTACACAGTTAACACTTTAGATGAGGGCAATCTGTTTCCGCTGACCCATGAGGGCGAGTCAAAACATGATCATACAATCTGTCTATTCAGGTTTCTCCATAGAGCCAGTCAGGACCAACACCACACTCAGCTGACCAGCTAGTTTTCAGGCAGCTGCATGTATTATTATGACTGGTTTTAAATACAATTGTAGAAAAGATAAAAAAGCAACAAGATTTGCTAAAGAACCTGGAGCATTGTGAATTAATTCTCAAGCAATCCAAAAAAATTATCACAAGTCCTAACAAAGTACCAACTAAATTCCAGCGGTATTCAAATTACAATCTAGCATTGAAGGTTCAGTGTGTCTGTAGTCTACTTTGTACTAATGTGCCAGTGCACTGAAGTGTGTGTGTGAAATGGATTTTAAATGTAGCTTTTTTAAAATTCAGTCATATTGCTCTAATCTCTGCAATGTGGCAGTTTATAGTGATGTCTACCACTGGGACATCATGCTGCAGACATGTAGCTTGATGTCCCACCAAGTCACATGATGCTGACACCAGGCTTACCAGTCCTAACAATAATATCATAATGCTGAGCTCCAAGCAAAGCAGCTTTTAGTTACTATACATTCTTTGTAAATAATGGTATGACTCAGTCGGGGGTTAAAGCAAAGACCTAACGAGGCAGACACAAGAACCACTAGGCCACTGGAGTGGTTCCCTGAAGCGTGATAATGTGCTATCATTCTTCCAATTAATCACAGTAATCATCCTAGATGACCTTGCCTGAATTCACTATCATTCCAAATTAAGGTTCCTGACCAAGACTATTATTTAAGAGCACTTTGTATTTCCAGTGTATAATAATTTCAATAAATATTATCATCCAAGTCAAATGTTAAACACAATGATAAGATTAATTCTATTATGATTCTATGTCATTGTTAAAGCAAGAATGAATAATTTGTAAACAAGCTTTATGAAAAATTAAGACACAAAAGAAGAGCCAGGATATATGGCAAATGTTCATTTCTAGAACAACCTCTTACTTAAATTATAATAAGGAATGTGCTAAAGTTCAAGTGTTACCTTCTTATTGGAATTCCCCCATAATAATACCAAGCCTACCAAATAGGGTAATTAGTTTTATGGTGAATTCCAATATCCCAGACCCAGACCAAAATAACGTTTACAACAATTAAAAATGATCTGAATATTTAACCCATTTATAGAATGCAATTTAACATCAATTTCTCTAGTCATGAGTAATGAACATGATTTTGGACAAGCATCAAAAGTCCAAAATACCATTTCACTTGACTTAGGATGATGGAAAAGAATGAAAATCATACAAATTAAATATTTTTTTAAAATCATACAAATTAAATATGTAAAAAACAATCATACAAATTAAGTATTTTAAGAAATCATACAATTTAATATCTAAAAAGACAATCATAGAAATTAAATATTTACAAAATATCATACAAATTTCTTTTTTTAAAAACGATCATACAAGTTAAATATCTTTTAAAAAAATACAAATTAAATATTAAAAATAATTATATAAATTAAATATTTTTAAAAATCATACAAATTAAGCATGTAAAAAATCATACTGTAATGTTATTTATTATTGAAGATTAACCATAGAAGTCGTTATGTAGAAATTTCTTCTATACAATACATCTATACAGCTTGGAAGGGGAGTAAAGTCTGCCCTGAGAATATATTTCCCATGGAACTTAAACCCTAATGAATGTATAACACAAACCAGCTGTTGGTGTGTATCAATTCTAGTCCAGTGTGAGATAACTGATTAAATTTACTGTCTGGTAATATTTCTAAGCTAATTAGAGTAAGGCTTACACTACATCTCCCCATCTGACAAGTTTACCATTAACACGAAACTTGATCTGATGACCGCATTTCTAAACAAGCTCCATTAGCTGATTTTGTTTTCTATAAGTTCAGTCTCTGAGGTGGTTTCGATAACTTTCCCGAATGTGTGAAATATCCGTTTTGAGTGGTTGGCATTGCTTTGCTTTCGTCTGAGTCAGTCAATGTATCAGGGTTTGAAGCAGTCACTCAGAGAGGCTGTGATATTATGGTAGGCATTGGAATTAAATTTCTCCTATTACGCCGTATCTCTCTCTCTCCCTCGTCAGTTACTACCATGTATGAACGAGGTGTAGATGCCTGAGATTTAATTATCCCTGATGAAAATTGATCTTTAATCCATACTTTATTCCCTACCTGAAGTTTTTTCATATTTTGGGCGCGGTGTCGGCGATCATAATTTCTCTTTTGAGTTTTCCTTTAAAAGTTTTCCCATTTCTTCAGTTTTATTAAATCTGGCCATTTCGGCTCCAAGTTGTTTGGTGCCATTGGCAAAGTAGTTTGTAATTTTTTTCCCATCAATAATTCGGCAGGGCTATATCCATTTTGGTAATGGTGTTGCGCGATATGTCAAAAGAGCTATGTAAGGGTCGTTTGCTTTTTTAAGCATTCTTTTAATTGTGTGAACAGCTCTTTCGGCTAGACCATTGCTCTGTGAATATTTCGGACTACTTGTAATATGCCTGAATCCATAACTTTTCGCAAAATCTTTGAGTATTGCGGATGTATATTGCGGACCATTATCTGAAACTAATACTTATGGTATACCATGTCGCGCAAATATTGATTTGAGATGATTGACAATTGCTTTAGAACCTGTGCCTTGCAATTTGCTATTTCAATGTATCGTGAGAAATAATCAATCACCAAGAGATATGTTTGACCATTTAGTTCAAACAAGTCTGAAGCGACTCTTTGCCAAGGTCGACTTGGAAATTCATTTGGTATCATTGGCTCAGCTTGATCTCTTGAGTTTTCTATGCAAGTTTGGCAAGATTTCACCAAGTGTTCTAGCTGAGTACTTAGTCCTTTCCACCAAACTGACGTTTTGGAGCGTTCTCGGCATTTCACTATGCCTTGGTGACCATCGTGAATTCTCTCAAGGATTTCTTTTTGAAGTGATTCTGGTATTACCAGGCGTGTACCTTTCATTAAATGACCATTTTGAATTGTAAATTCACCTCTATCTGCCCAGTATGATTATAGTTTTCCGTCCATAGCGGATTTCTCTGGCCACCCCGTTTCACAGAATTGGACAAGTTGTTTGCAAATCGAATCATTTCGATATTCAGACTTTATTTGTTCAAGTCGAGTATTTGATGCAGGCAAATTACTAACTATGAAGTCAACGTAGGCGTTAGTTTCAGCCTGAAAGTCTCTGTCACTCTCAGAGTAATAAGTTAAAGGTGCTCTGGACAGAGCATTAGCAGTTAATAGATTCTTGCAAGCAACATGAACTATGTAAAAGTTGAATCTCATCAAACGCATTCTAAAGCGTTGAATTCTAGAGGGTAAATCTCCCAAGATTTTTGTGCTCATTAGTGGTACTAATGGCTTATGGTCAGTTTCAAGTTTGAATTGTGACCCAATTAAATAGCTACTAAAGCGTTCACAAGCCCAAGTGATTGCAAGGGCCTCTTTTTCTATTTGAGCATAGCGTTGCTCAGTTTCTGACATACCTCGTGACGCGAACGCCACCGGTCTCAGAGTGCTACCGTACTGCTGCCGTAGCACAGCACCTAGTCCAAACGAAGATGCATCTGCAGATACAACTATTTTTCTATTTGGATCATAATGTGCTAAAGTAGGTGAAGATATAATTTCTTGCTTGATATCTCTAAAAGCTTGTTCTTGATCTGGACCTCAAGTCCATGAGTTTTTACCTTTCAAAAGCTCACGTAATGGTTTCGATTTTTCTGCCAAATTTGGACTAAATTTGCCAAGCTGATTTGCCATACCGAGAAATCGTCGTATCTCTGTTACGCATTTCGGTAATTCCATTTCAGTTATAGCTTTAACTTTTTCTGGATCAGGTCGGCAACCATTTTCGTCAACAATATGCCCAAGAATCCTTATGGATGGTCTCGAGAATTCACACTTTTCAGCGTTCAAAGTGACACCGGTCTTTTGAATTGATTTCATGACCATTTCTAGTCTTTCGTCATGCATTTTCTGCGTTTCTCCAAAAACAAGAACATTGTCCATGTGACAGAGTGTTCCGTCAAATCGTTCCAGAGTTTCTGACATCCTTTTTTGAAAATATTCAGGCGCAGAACTGATCCCAAATGGAAGGCGATTAAAATAAAACCTACCAAAAGGAGTAATGAAAGTTGTAAGGCGGCGTGATTCTTCTGACAGGTTTATCTGCCAAAAGCCCGAGTTTGCATCAAGTTTGGTGAAAAACGTTGCATCTGCTAGTTTTGCAAGGGATTCGTCAACTGATGGTAGTGGGTGATTTTCTCTTTTAACCGATTCATTCAGTTTAGTTAGATCCACGCAAATTCTTACCTTACCGTTTGGTTTTGGAACAACAACCATTGCAGCGCACCACTCAGTGGGCTCATCTACTTTTGAAATAACTCCCATTTGTTCCATTCTAACCAACTACTCTTTAACTTTATTCAATAAAGGGACAGGAACCTTTCTTGGGGTAGACAAGACATAAGGTTTGGCATTTTTATCCAGAGTTATGTTATAGAACCATTTTGTTTTCCCAAGACCTTTAAACAAATTTGGATATTTCTCGCGATAGTCCCTATCTAAATGTATGGACGTATCCTGAATTTTGCTTGCATTTTGTGAGTTTAAACAAGTTGTTTGTAAATCGAATCATTTCGATATTCAGACTTTATTTGTTCAAGACGAGTATTTGATGCAGGCAAATTACTAACTATGAAGTCAACGTAGGCGTTAGTTTCAGCCTGAAAGTCTCTGTCACTCTCAGAGTAATAAGTTAAAGGTGCTCTGGACAGAGCATTAGCAGTTAATAGATTCTTGCAAGCAACATGAACTATGTAAAAGTTGAATCGCATCAAACGCATTTTAAAGCGTTGAATTCTAGAGGGTAAATCTCCCAAGATTTTTGTGCTCATTAGTGGTACTAATGGCTTATGGTCAGTTTCAAGTTTGAATTGTGACCCAATTAAATAGCTACTAAAGCGTTCACAAGCCCAAGTGATTGCAAGGGCCTCTTTTTCTATTTGAGCATAGCGTTGCTCAGTTTCTGACATACCTCGTGACGCGAACGCCACCGGTCTCAGAGTGCTACCGTACTGCTGCCGTAACACAGCACCTAGTCCAAACGAAGATGCATCTGCAGATACAACTATTTTTCTATTTGGATCATAATGTGCTAAAGTAGGTGAAGATATAATTTCTTGCTTGATATCTCTAAAAGCTTGTTCTTGATCTGGACCTCAAGTCCATGAGTTTTTACCTTTCAAAAGCTCACGTAATGGTTTCGATTTTTCTGCCAAATTTGGACTAAATTTGCCAAGCTGATTTGCCATACCGAGAAATCGTCGTATCTCTGTTACGCATTTCGGTAATTCCATTTCAGTTATAGCTTTAACTTTTTCTGGATCAGGTCGGCAACCATTTTCGTCAACAATATGCCCAAGAAACCTTATGGATGGTCTCGACAATTCACACTTTTCAGCGTTCAAAGTGACGCCGGTCTTTTGAATTGATTTCATGACCATTTCTAGTCTTTCGTCATGCATTTTCTGCGTTTCTCCAAAAACAAGAACATCGTCCATGTGACAGAGTGTTCCGTCAAGTCGTTCCAGAGTTTCTGACATCCTTTTTCGAAAATATTCAGGCGCAGAACTGATCCCAAATGGAAGGCAATTAAAATAAAACCTACCAAAAGGAGTAATGAAAGTTGTAAGGCGGCGTGATTCTTCTGACAGGTTTATCTGCCAAAAGCCCGAGTTTGCATCAAGTTTGGTGAAAAACTTTGCACCTGCTAGTTTTGCAAGGGATTCGTCAACTGATGGTAGTGGGTGGTTTTCTCTTTTAACCGATTCATTCAGTTTAGTTAGATCCACGCAAATTCTTACCTTACCGTTTGGTTTAGGAACAACAACCATTGCAGCGCACAACTCAGTGGGCTCATCTACTTTTGAAATAACTCCCATTTGTTCCATTCTAACCAACTACTCTTTAACTTTATTCAATAAAGGGATAGGAACCTTTCTTGGGGTAGATAAGGCATAAGGTTTGGCATTTTTATCCAGAGTTATGTTATAGAACCATTTTGTTTTCCATAGACCTTTAAACAAATTTGGATATTTCTCGCGATTGTCCCTATCTAAATTTATGGACTTATCCTTAATTTTGCTTGCATTTTGTGAGTTTAAATCTGAGGCATTTACGGAGGATATATTTACCTGTTCAATAATCTTAAGAGCCTGAATTGCTGGCCTACCCAAGAGTGCCTGATTCAGTCCCTTCACAACAAATATGTCTTGTACACTGAATGCATTGTTTGACTCCAGTCCACAGGTAAATCTTCCCAGCACTTTAAGTTCAGAGTTTTCAGGTCCATACAGTTTTCCGATCAGACTTTGAAAGTTTTTGTTCTCCGATTTTTCTTAAATCCTTCTCAGGAATTACATTCACTTCAGCTCCAGTATCAATCTTGAATAAAAGTGTAGTGGTGTTTAATCTCACTCGCGTCATCCATGGTTGACCCTTCTTTATGCTAACAGTCCCTAGAAATCCAGATTCCGCTCTACATTCTATTGTGCGAACTGTTGATTTTGACAGACAGCATTTTGCATAGTGTCCTCTTTTCTTACAATTATGGCATTCTGCATCTTTTGCAGGACATTGGTCTCGAGAATGATTTCTTTTCTTTCCACATGCATCCTTTTTTGTTGACATTATTTTGTTGAGCATTTGGAAATTTATGTTTCTGTTTCCAATATTTCAGTGAAGACGATTTTACTGCATCCATTTCAGTCATTCGTTCTCCACTTGCTCGTATCGCTGTTTGCTGCTTTTTCACAGACTCATTTTGTCGAGCTTGACTAACAGCAGATTCTAGAGTTAGATTCGCATCTAACTGCAATTTTTCTGACAGTTTTGAATCTCGCAGTCCAACTACAAGTCGATCTCTGATCATTTCATCATGTAGTGACCCGAAATTACAATTTTCTGCTAACGCATAGATAGCAGTAACAAAACTGTCTACTAATTCTCCCTCTTCCTGTTTTCTTTGATTAAATTTGGCTCTTTCAAATATTACATTCCTCTTTGGAATGAAATATCTCATGAATTTATCTGTCACAGGCTTCCACTTATTTTGATCTTCCTCTGTCAGGTTGAACGAAGACAAAATGTCATCAGCCTCACTTCCCATGGAATAAATCAAGGTATTCTCTTGTATTTCTTCCTCTTTTTCACTAAGTCCAGATGCTTGACGAAAGCGTTCAAAACGCTGAAACCACTTTTCCCAAGTTTCAGGTCTCGAAAAGTCAAATTTGTCCGGATTTGTAAATTGAAATGAAGCCATTTTCAACTCTGATAATTTCAATCCTGTGTTTTTACCGCTTCCACCATGTAATGTTATTTATTATTGAAGAATAAACATAGAAGGCGTTATGTAGAAATTTATTATATACAATACATCTATACAGCTTGGAAGGGGAGTAAAGTCTGCCCTGAGAATATATTTCCCATGGAACTTAAACCCTAATGAATGTATAACACAAACCAGCTGTTGGTGTGTATCAGTTCTAGTCCAGTGTGAGATATCTGATTACATTTACTGTCTGGTAATATTTCTAAGTTAATTAGAGTAAGGCTTAAAATACACATACAAATCAAACATTTAAAAAAATATCATACAAATTAAATATATAAGAAAAACGTACAAATTATTTTTTTCTTAAAATCATACATTTTAAATATAAAAAATAATCATAATAATTTTTAAAAATTTCAAAATCATACAAATTAAATATTAAGAAAACTAATCATACAAATTAAATATTTTTAAAATAAAAGATCATACAAGTTAAATAATTTAAGAAATAATATAAATTAAATCTATTAAAAAATATCATATAATGTTTGTTAATATTACAAAATCATACAAATTAAATATATTTTAAAAATCATACAAATTAATAATAAAAATAAATCATACAAATTAAATATATTAAAAAAAATCATACAAATTTAATATTTGAAAAAAATCATGCAAATCAAATGAATCAAATAAAAAATGATACAAATCAAATGTTTAAAATATAAAAAAAATGATACAAATTAAATATTTGTAAAAATCATGCAAATCAAATATTCATAGCAGTATAAGCAGTGTAAATTTTTACTCACTCTGCTCCACTTCCCCAAAATGAAC
This sequence comes from Unio delphinus, assembly GCA_029339505.1. Lineage (NCBI taxonomy): Eukaryota > Metazoa > Mollusca > Bivalvia > Unionida > Unionidae > Unio > Unio delphinus. Next base: position 988,974 of record JAQISU010000168.1, on the reverse strand, counting down.
ACTTGGAATTTTGATATTTTTCAGCATCAAACATTGATCAGAGTCCCGATGTCATTATCTGTTAATTAATATATGATTGTCTGGAAGTAATGTAAAAAAACAAAAAAGATTTGCAAGCAAATGATAGGACTAAATATAACATAAAGTACAAGGTAAAATATAAAAGATCTGTTAAAATTGTGTGTGTGTATATATATATATATATATATATATATATATATATATATATATATATATATATATATATATATATATATATAGATATATATATAAAGTATACTAGTGAATGTAAAAGACAAATACTATTAAAATATTTTCCTTTAAATAATTTCCAATTTGTCATTAATATAAACTATTTTTTTTAATTATTTTTCTTATTGGCATCTTTTCAATAAAAATCATAAATCAATCAAAACTTCTGTCTTTTGCTTCCTCATAAGAGGTCTGCAATTAATCAACCTACATATTCAATACAGCCTCCCTAAACTGAATGAGATAAAGTTAATATTACAGCAAACTAGATTAGTCAATATTCTGGTTCTATGTGAAACTTTTTTTTCTGATGATTTGTCTCTTCAAATATGAGTGTTTAGAAAGAAAACAAGGAATCCATGGAGACGGAAGTAGTCCAAAACACAAGGAATCCATGGTGTGTGGGGGTGTTCTTCTCTATGCACATAGTTCTGTTAGTTTTAACAGACGTGATGATCTCGAGACTTATGGGGTAGAGAATATTTGGGTCGATGTAAGCCAATATTCTTAATTAGGTTAAGCTTACATGTAGTCCGCCTAGTTCCACAGCTGATTGGATCGGTATATTTGAGATGCAGATTCAAATGGTATTACTTAAGGAAGATTTAGAAATTATCATATTAGGTGATACCATTAACATGGATAAGTCACTTTGGAAACTTACAACTTTACTCAATTAATTAAAACCCAAAGATAAAAGATTAAAGTGTAACAATCATTGATCATGTCAACATAAGTGAAATTAATGTACCAGTACTGAGTAACCACTACCCAGTCTATAGAACATGACATGTTCTAAAAATGGTCAACACATTGAAATAGAATACAGGGACTTTAAACAGTTTGATAAGGAAATGTTCTTAATTTATTTAGTTTAGCAAACCCTTCCAATCACTCTGCAATATAGCTGATGTCAACACTGCTTTAAACAAATGGTATCGTATCTTTGATGCATTCATAGACAAGCATGCCTCAATTTAAAACAAAAAGGGTTAAACATCAAATTACACCCAAGTGGATTACCCCTGAGATCAATGAGGATAGGCACCTAAGAGATAATTTTCACAACAAAAAAGACATTAAAAGCTGTAGAAAGTTGAAGAATAAAACTAAGCACCTGATAGATGCCTCTCTATTTATTATTTTCTACTTATAAATACCTCTCTCTCATCCAGGGAATTCCCATCATTTTTAAAACTGCCATCATAAAGCCTCTGCTGAAGAAACGAACACTCGACCATGACGATTTAAACAACTACCACTCAGTTTATAATCTCTTATTCATATAAATAAATCTTAGAAAAATTTGTTCTAACCCAACTCATCTGAATACAAGTTTTTGTAGCAATGTACATAACGCTCTTGCCACACTACTGAAACTACTCTTCTGAGAGTAGTTAATGACATTCTCTCTGCTTTGTCTCTCTTGATTTGTCTGCAGCATTTGACACAATAGACCATGATATATTACTTTACCATCTCCAGCATATATTTGGCATTCACATTACAGCCTTACTGTAGTTCAGGTCCTACTTAGACAACAGGACACAAATTGTATAGGTAAATGATATAAACTCCAGACCGACTTGATCTATGTTGGTGGTGTTCCATAGTGCGGCATTGTTTTCCTCAATCTGTCCACTTAGCTGCTTTCAAGTGTCATAGGTCATCAGTGTCTCACCAATTATACGCTGATGATATCCAAATATACAAGTCTAGCCACCCAACTGAAGTTGATGCTACCATCCAAGGAGTAGAGTGCCGCATTTCTGATGTAAAATCATGGATGGATACAATAAGAAGCAGATGAATGATGATAAAACTGAGGACTTTCTGATCACTACACATCTTTTACCTCAAACAATAAATATCATCAACACCAACATTAAATTGACACAGTCAGTATGAAACCTGGATGTTACTCTGGACAGTACCCTCACATTGCATGAACGTGTCATGAACATATGCAAGGCTGAGCTCTATGAGATGCATCAGCTACATTCGCAAAATATCTTTCAGTTGATGCCACTAAAACACTTGTGTTCATAAGTACTTTCAAGACTGGACTACTGTAATTTAAGTCTGTCTGGTTCATCTTAATATCTACTACAGAAACTGAAAAAAAGTTCAAAAGACAGCTTTGATCATCTTTAGAGTACATGTACCATGATCAAAGCACACCTCCAAGCTGCTCTGTACCATGCACTGGCTATCCATTCAATCCAGAATCAAACACAAAATTTGGTCTCGTGCTACATTTAACTGATGGACTCGGTGAGTCCAGCATACCTATCTGGCCTCACTCATATGTGCATGCCAATAAGATACTTATGCTCCTCTTATGACAATCGTATACTCATTATTCTAACTATGAAAACAAAAACATATGGACAACATTCTTTTGCATACCAGGGCGCAGCAACGTGGGATGAATTGCCTATTGAAATTAAACACAAAGACACAGTGATCCCTTTCAAGAGTGCTCTTAAAACTCACCTTTTTCGACTGTAAGAGTAAACTTAAATACCTAATAATGTTTTCTACCTTAAATATTTTCAGCATTTTTATGTTTTCTAATTTCGTGGAGTTTTTTTTATTTTTTATTGTTGTATCATTATAGATGTTGTCAAGCGCTTAGAGCTTCTAATGATTAGGTGCTATACAAAGTCTCATTATTATTATTATTCTAACTTGAATTGATAGACAGTGTAGAGTACAGAGCTTTGGAAAAGTGTGCTCTGATTATGGTACTCAAAGGATGATCCGTGTAGCTGTGTTTTGTACACTATTCATTCAGGGGTCTATCAAGGCTCTTTTTTAGCCCCTCTTCTCTTCCTTATCTATATCAGTGATCTACTATTAAGTAATAAATCCACAAATACAGATTTGTTTGCAAACCATGCAACCTGTATGTATTTAGTTCTGATAATTAAGTTTTCCAAATTTGATTAATCTCAGACCTTATTAGAGTCCAAAACTGTGTACAACAAAATAGGATGGTTGCTAAAAAAGGAAACACAATTATGTATGATTACATTAGAAGCTACATTAGTTAGGGAACCCAGAACGATCTCTTGCAATAAATAATCATCCATAAGAAAATGTCAAACATGAACAGCATGTAGATGCATCTGTAGATAATAATTTATGAAACTCAAAATCTACAAGTTATATATTCATCCAACATTGGATTATTGTTCTAATGTATTTTTATCCAATGCAAATACGGCCTCTTATTTACAACATCTCTTCATCAACATACACCATTTACATCTCCCATTTATTGGGAAGCTTATATTTTACTGTTACCAACATCTTACCATTTTTCTTTGAACTATTTGGTTTTCTATGTTGCTGGTCGATATAAAACCTTTTAGTATTTTAAACATGTATAAATACAACCAATTGTATGCTGCTAAATAGACTAAGTGTAATGGAGCGCCGTTAAATGTCAAGCAAACAAACAAATGTATGGGGAAACTGCTAAATCTGAGCTTTACATGATTTATAAACTTCAGAAATGAGCAGCCTGATAAAACCTGATAAACTTGCAAGCACATGTCATTTTTATTGTTCTGGTGTCATGTAATAAATTAAATATACTATTTCAGTGTGCTTATACATGTAAATGCTGACAGTCTGCTGGGGAAATTACACGATAATTTATAATATTAATAAAGAAGTCTATTATTGGACATATTATAATTTATGCTCAGATAATAATAAACTGGGGCAATGGACATGTCAGTTTGAAATATTTTGTATGGTTGCAACTTTTTTCATTCTTTCATTTGCCTCATTATATGAAGTAAACCTATCCCACTGCCTTTTAACATAATGTTTGTAATGACTAACAGGAATGTTACTTTATTCAAGAAAGAAAAATTGCCTCATTGATGCAAATCATTTATGAAAAGATTTATTTTATTAACAAGAAAGTTAGCTGTAGAAAAAGTATGGTTTTTATGAATATTTCTTTGCGAAAATGTACCATTTTATTTCCATATTTCTACTTTCAGAAAAAAATGTTTCAATGGAAAAAAGTTAAATTTTTGTGAATAATGTCACTTTATGAGACTAAAAATAATTATGTTTTCAGTCTCACTGCCAACCTTAGCATTCCCCTCCCTTCCCCCCCCCCATGAATTTTTATTTTAATTCCCAAAATTGATAAGTGCATCTAATTGAGCTGGGTTTTTTCCATTAATTTGAAGTGCGTCTATATTATGTACGCTAATTTACCTGTCTACCCTAATTTTAAAACCAGTGCAATAGTAAACCAAGATATTTTATCTCTTTTATCCTGAAGAATGCAATTATACGTTGATTATATCATTTAGGAAGAAACATTCCTTCTGTAGAACAAGGTTGCCTTTTTAGCAAACAATAGCTGTGAAGAAATGTAATGAAAAAAAAAAACTAATGTGCAAATTTTGTATGACAATGTTTTTGGTGAATGAAAAGCAAGATTCTTCATATAGCTGTTTTTTTCTTTTGTGAAGAGACTAATAAGAACAAGATTTTTAATGAAAAATCCATCATACTTGACCAGGAACATGCTATTACATGAAAACGTAAATTTTTCATAAAGATTTTCAGAGTATTAGCTAAACTAATTTTCATTTGTTTCAAATCTCTAAAACTCACCTTTTCACAAAATGTTTTGTTCCTGAAATACCACTATGGTAATGACTTAAAAAGACACTGATGGACTAATCAGACCAATGCTATGGTAATGACTTAAAGACACATTGATGGACTAATCAGAGCCATGCTAAATTAATGACTTAAAGAGATGGACTAATCTGACCAATGCTAACTTAAATAGACATTGATGAACTAATCAGAGCCATGCTAAATTAATGACTAAAAAGGATAGACTACCGTATTATCGCGCATTTAAGATGCGGGTTTTGACGATTTGTTTAAAACATTTTAAAAAAGACGCACGTGGCCTAGCCATCTGTTGAACTGAGCAACTTATCTCCAGTGGTTACCTTTCCTTTATCATAAATGAAAATTTGTCTAATGTTCCATCACCTGTCGGATGTAAACAAGACTTCATTACCATTTTTAGTTGAGATCAAAGGCCAATAGCGGATGGGTTTAGTACCTGGTATCTAGATTCTAGAACAATATACGCTGGATGTAAAGGCGGCTTCATTGATCCGTTAGGCCAAGCCTTCAGCGGATGGGATTATTAGTACATAGACCAATAAACGCTCGATGTATGCGGTTAGCAAATATAAACGTGGGAACAGTCTCTTGTTATATATAAATGAGTAATCAATTTGCTTAGCATTTTTAAAATTTATAAAATTGTCATATACGGCATGTGAGAAAGTGAAAATTACGACAATCATCCACGGCTTCAGAAGGTGTGGATTAATTCCGGAACCGGCTAGCTATATCAGTTCTCGGACGACGACTCAGCTGCATCCGATACCACTGACACTAATGAGGATCAATTTGCATCAGTTATGTAGTTATTCCGTGATGACGACAGTGAATTTGATTCAAGTTTCGATGGATTTCAAGCCGAAACTGATGATAATGAAAATGATGATGAATAGAACAATATGGTACATTGATTTTTGATAAAGTCCAACACTATTTAGTAACAGTTTATTATATTGTAAACACATACCCAATCGTTTTTACAACTAGGAATGAAAATCGTAAAATGTGAATATTTGCTGCAATAATCGTTCTTCAATATCACACACTGTACCATTCGTTCGTGTTTCGCACCCTGAGTGCGGGGTACGTAAAACTTTGTATAAGACGTGTCTTATATACACGAAAATACGGTAATCTGACCAATGCTAACTTAAATAGACATTGACGGACTAATCAGACACATGCTAGGTTAATGACTTAAAGAGATAGACTAATCAGAGCCATGAAAGGTTAATGACTTAAAGACACATTAATGGACTAATCAGATCCATGCTAAGTTAATGACTTAAAGAGATGGACTAATCAGAGCCATGCTAGGTTAATGACTTAAAGAGATGGACTAATCAGAGCCATGCTAGGTTAATGACTTAAAGAGATGGACTAATCAGATCAATGCTAACTTAAATAGACATTGATGGACTAATCAGACCCATTCTAGGTTAATGACTTAAAGAGATGGAATAATCAGAGACATCCTAGTTTAATGACTTAAAGAGATGGACTAATCAGAGCCATGCTAGGTTAATGACTTAAAGAGATGGACTAATCAGAGCCAGGCTAGGTTAATGACTTAAAAAGATGGACTAATCAGAGCCATGCTAGGTTAATGACTTAAAGAGATGGACTAATCAGACCCATGCTATGGTAATGACTTAAAGACACATTGATGGACTAATCAGACCCATGCTAAATTAATGACTTAATTAGATGGACTAATCAGATCAATGCTAACTTAAATAGACATTGATGGATTAATCAGAGCCATGCTAAGTTAATGACTTAAAGACACATTAATGGACTAATCAGATCCATGCTAAGTTAATGACTTAAAGAGATGGACTAATCAGAGCCATGCTAGATTAATGACTTAATTAGATGGACTAATCAGATTATTGCTAACTTAAATAGACATTGATGGACTAATCAGACCCATGCTTGGTTAATGACTTAAAGAGATGGACTAATCAGAGCCATGCTAGATTAATGACTTAATTAGATGGACTAATCAGATTAATGCTAACTTAAATAGACATTGATGGACTAATCAGACCCATGCTCATTATCATTTCTGCGAGGATTCAAATTAATTACATAATGAAAGAAAAAAATGACATGGACCATTACATAATTGATTCTTATTTGATATTTATGTCTACCAATATCAAAACAAAAATATTAAGGATTACATTATGGTACTACTAATGGTGTGAAAAATACAGGGCTGGATGGTTAGTGCTCATTTTTAAAAATTATTTAAACAACCGTGTTTAGCTTGTGTATAGGGTTCAAATGCAAAGTTACATGTTCAAAAGTCAAAACTGGGGTACAGTCAGAATAGTAATTTTGTGTGTGTTTACATTAAAACATTTTATGGTATGTCAGCAATTAGAAATGGGTAGGTTGGGTTACCAGAACAACACATAATGCGGAGAGGGCTAAGTTCCTCAATGTTATGCATTTTACTGCAGATGGTTGTTGTTATTGTTAGGAGTTTAACACCATTGAGCACATAATATGCTATACATTGCGGCCAGTATATTTTGTGATGGGACAACCTGGAAAATCCCAAGAAGAACCATCGTGGACAAAGGTGAGATGTCAGTGATCTGTAATGGCCAGCATCTTAGATCACTCAGCCACTCTGCTGATAACAAGCCGAGGAGAAGCCATTTTTCAGTGAGAAAATGGACCAATAAAGAACTAAAGTTAATAAACGTTAAATATTGTAACTTTTATAACAGTTGTATTAGCTCATCAATCTGTAAAGCCAAGTTGGCATGGTACCATGTTCCTTGATAAAACTTGGGCCTAATTTTTATATAATTCATAATATACAATATACTATACGATGTATTACACATATTGACTTGGTGGTCTTTTAATCTTTTAAAGGTCTCTCTCTGGTATGGTGGTGCCATTTTTATGTATTGACAGGCTGCTTCTATTGTTAGACTAACAGCTGCACTCAGCATTAAGAGGTTAGTATTAGGACTGGTCAACCTGGTGTCACGCTAATCTGACTGGTTGGAACATTATGCTCCATGTCTATGGCATGATGTCCCAGTATTAAGTAAAGACGTCACTATAAACTGCCACAATGCAGAAATCTTTGCAATATGACTGAAAATTGTTAAAGCTAAGTTATTGACTCTCAAGACAGAAATTAAGCATTGATGAAATTTGATACAGTACTCACCATTTGCCTTTCTAGTCACATCACTTCACAAATCTGTCAGAAATCTATATAATTGAATTATTATGTGAAATTAGACTATCATAGTAGTAATATTGGTCTTCTATGAGTTATATGAGAGAATTGATTGATTGCTATAATATTCATTTAAAGGCTATTTGGATATATAATAGTTGTATGGAATTACTGTGAATTCTTTCAAATGCATTTGATACTTACAAAAAATGGCACCTACAGCTCCTTCGCTTGGTGCTCAGCATTAAGAAGTTATAGTGGTATGACTGGTCAGCCAGATGTCAGGATAATGTGACTGAGTGGGACATCATGTTACATGTTTGCTACATGATGCCCCAGTGATAGACATCATCATAAACTACCACAATGCAGACATCATAACGAAATGACTGAAAAATTGTTAAAACTATATTAAAAATACAAGTTACACACATACACACACATATATACACACTCAAATGCATTTAGATTAATAACTATATTGGAATTTCCTTGTATTCATTTAAAGACATTTTCAGAGACAACCTTGGTGACTGGCATGCCCTGTTCAGAGACAACCTTGGTGGCTGGCATGCCCTGTTCAGAGACAACCTTGGTGGCTGGCATGGCAATCCCAGTTCAGAGGAGGATTGGAACCCACAACCTTCTGGTCAGAGGTCCAGCACATGACCTCCTAGCCACCTCAGATCCTTTTCCTCATTTTGTGTTGCAGAAATCAAAATTTAAAATGAGAACCTTTCATAAAGATCTCATATTAAAAACCCATAAAATAAAATTCTTAACGTTATTGCTATTTGTTAAATAGACTCGAGTATTTACACTGCTCTTTATGTACTGTAAAATACTTTGCAACTCCTTGTCCATGAATAGGAAGTTTGATATTTACCTATAAACAGTTTCATCCCAGACAGTGTGTATGGTGTAAATTTGTTGTCATCAAGGTCATTGCAAATAACATTAACAGATATCTCATTTCACTATTGTTGCAAACAAATTGTTACAATTATACATTAGCTGTATACCATGCTTGTCATCATCTTATTTTGTATTTATGTCAACATATTTAAATTCTTTTCAGCTCGATACCATCCCATGACATATGCAAGGAAAAAATTTAAGGTATCTGCATTACTCATCACCCATTCAATTTTGTCAAGCTCTCACTTTGTAGAAACTACAAATAGTAATCACTTCACTCTTGATGTATGTTGGCCACACCATAGATTACCTTGAGTGTGTGTTGGCCACATCCAAGATTATCCTCAAGTATGTGCTGGCCACACCCAAGATTACCCTCAGTGTGTGTTGGCCACACCAAGATTATCCTCAAGTGTGTGTGCTGGCCACACCCAAGATTACCCTTAGTGTGTGTGTGTGTGTGTGTGTTGGCCACACCCAAAATTGCCCTCAGTATAAAAGTTATTAACTTAGTTACGTCAAACAGGTGGACTTGACAGATGGTTTTCGCATTTTAGTTAGTGAAATTCTACATAATATACAAAAAAGTGAAACTTAAGCTTTATATTAATGCATTAGCAGATGTGAGACATGTTTATCACATTCCTGTGCTGGTCAGTTCAAGACTTGATCTACAAAATAGTTGGATCCAACTGCAAACATCGCAAACCCAGATCTACCATCACATAGTGTAATGAAAACATGTGTCAGCTTACCATAAGAAAAGATACCATCGACCCTGATCTGCCAGCACATGATTTGCTTGCATATCATGGTTTTCGTTGTTTATCGTTGGATTGAATATTTCAGTTGTGTCCAATGTTAAAATAGTCTGATGTTACTAAAATCTTTCTTTGTAGAGAGTAAATGTGCAAGTGATTTGGCAACAGATTCTGCAAAGCTGTTGGTCAGTTAACATATACCTGAAATTGTCATGGAAACAGTGCATAGGCTGACTCTTACCACATACATGCTATTCCTGACTGTGTCAGGGAACCGACTTGAAAATAGAAAGACCCAGGATGATTACCTGAATATTTGTCTGGATGGCCAGAATAATAAGAGTGCCCCAGGACCATAAGCAGACCTCATGTATAAGGTAAAATAGATATACATGTTAGTAGCTGAACGTTTTATCTAAAAAGACAGTCTTTGGAATATGTCAGAATTTTATCCCAGAAATGTAGAGAGAAATTGAGGGATTAGAAAATAATTGACATGTTTTTTTCTTAATACTTATAAATATCGAATAAATGTCCGGTGTAAATATTTTGCTGTCAGCTAAATATATATATATATATATATATATATATATATATATATGTGTGTTCTTGTTGTCACCAATGTACATACCAACGTTGTCGTAATTATGTAGTACATCAGAGCAAACACCATATACAGCCTTCACTACCAATCCCTAAAATTTGATTCGAAAGTGAATAAGATATCCTGAATTCTGTTCCTTAGCACATCAAGATATTAACTCACAGAGACTGGTTTTACAAATGATGAACAGACGCTCCATCCCCTTTCTCAATGTATCAATATAATTGGCGGCGGTAAGGTACAGTACATGAGGTAAGGTACAGTACATGAGGTAAGATGCAGTACATGAAGTAAGATGCAGTACATGAAGTAAGATACAGTATATGAGGTAAGGTACAAAACATAAGGTACAGTACATGAGGTAAGGTAAAGTACATGAGGTAAGGTACATTACATCAGGTGAGATACCGTACATGCATTAAACTACAGTTCATGCGTTAAAGTACAGTACATTAGTCTTATAACTTTGATGGTATACTCGTACTGCATAATATCCACAAGGACGTATCTGAACTATATAAATAAAATACATACGGATTGCTTCTAGGTTCTTCATATTCATAAGAGTGTCGCTGCTTAGATTTTAAGTAGAAGATTAATTCCTTTGCTGGATTGTTTTCTCATTGTTTTACAAACTGATGTAATCTACTAACTGAATAATGTGCAACACCCACCCAGTAAAATAGCAAATCAAGCTGGGATTAAACAACCGGATTAACTTCAGTTGTCTTTTTGAATTGTGGATTAGCATCTCCAGCTCTTAATATAATCAGATGAGATATTCAAATTCAAAGTAAAACTTTACACGCCAGTGCAAGAAAAGGTGTAGATAAAAATTATTATTTACTAGCAGAACCGATATCAGATAGATAGATAGAAAGATAGATTAGATTAACACACACACACACAGATAGATAGATACAAAGATAGAACGGATTAACACATACACACAGACAAACAGACAGACAGACAGATAGATAGATAGATAGATAGATAGATAGATAGATAGATAGATACATAGATAGATTCTAAAATAATTTGAATTTATCATATTTTAAAGCTGAAAAGCATTTTATTTTTCGGATCAACAAACAGTTTACAAGCAGCGCCCTCAAGTGGAATCTATTTTGCTATATTCCACAATATTTTTGTATTTTTATTTTTATTAGCTTTCTACAATTATTAAATTAAATGAGAAATTTCATTTATATATATAGAGGAAAAGAACGCATACTTGTGCTGTACAAAGGAAGTCGCAGAGAAATTAAAATGACCAAAAGCAATGCAGGTAAAATATTACGAAGCTGAGAAGAAGAAATACCCACCAAATACTGCAGGCAAATTGTTACAAATCTGTGAAGTAGAATGACAAGAAACTATTCCTGCATGCAAAAGAATACAAAACTGAGAAGTAGAAAGACCACCACCCCTAAAAAATGCAGGAAAAACATTGCAAAACTGAGAAGTAGAAATACGCCACAATTCCTGCGGGTAAACGTTTACAAAGCTGAGAAGCAGAAATATCCCCACCCCCAAATCATGCAGGCAAACTATTACAAAGCGGTGTTGTTACTTTTGTAACTGTTAGTGAAGTTCATCCCACCTCCCAATTCCCAATCAACTCCGTGTTCAAACTTCTCGTACATTTCACGCCCTCTCTTTTTACTATCCACACATGCGTAGACTCATATTTGCTATAGTGTTATGCGCTGAAATAGTTATAACAGCCAACAGGACATACATTGATCGGCTTGGGCATTATACCTAGTGCATTTTTAAGACCATGTGCATTGTAAACGACAGGTTTGATACATAAGTACATGTTGCGGTTTTACCAACGTCTATCTGCAGTTCAATTGTTACCCTTTCGCTGAGACCTCTCAGTTGAAATGACAAAGAAAACTACATTTCATACATTTTTATGCTTGGAAAAGACATTATGTATTACGCGACTGCAGAAATAACCGCATCAAGTCTTACACCGAAATGAAAATATTCGAAGTAGATATTGCTCTCAGATTTCATGCAAGATACGACTGCACTCATCCGAATGAATGGACGCTAGCTTTATTTGTAACCTTTCACCCCTCGAGTGGCTGTCAGTATGACTGTATTAGACTTTAAAGTGTGTCAAGGACTTTTCTACACATAAAGCATGGCGGTGATGGTAGAGTTTTAAATAAAAGCAAGAATTTAAAGGTTAAAGCATGCTGTATGGCTGTGCACATGTTGAAAAGGAAAAGCAATTGAATAATTGATATTTAAAATTATTTTTTTCCGGATCTTTAATAATTTATTTTCTCTATTATTTGAGATGTAATCTTCCTTAAGTTTATTGCCTAGCCAGCATTAAGTTGTTAACTGGTCTTCAGTTGATTTACCAGCCAATCGTAAGTTTATTTACCAACCTTACACAACTTTATTTCATCAGCCATACGTAAGTTTATTTACCAACCTTACACAACTTTATTTATCAGCCTTACTAAGTTTATCTACCAACCTTACACAACTTAATTCATCAGTCATACGTACGTTTATTTACCAAACTTACACAACTGTTTTCATCAGCCATTCGTAAGTTTATTTACCGACATTACAAAACTTTATTCATCAACCATACGTAAGTTTATCTACCAACCTTACACAACTTTTATTCATCTGCCATTCGTAAGTTTATTTACCAACCTTACACAACTTTATTCATCAGCCATACGTAAGTTTATTGACCAACGTTACCCAACTGTTTTCATCACCCATTCGTAAGTTTATTTCCCAACCATACATGACTGTTTTAATCAGCCGTACGTACGTTTATCTACCAACCTTACACAACTTTATTCATCAGCCTTACGTACGTTTATCTACCAACCTTACACAACTTTTTTCATCAGCCATACGTAAGTTTATTTACAAACCTTACACAACTTTATTCATAAGTTTATTTGCTAGATTTACATTACCACTCTTATGCAGGGGCCGCAAGTGGCCTTAACGCTCTCCGTTACATATCGCTGCCATCTCACTTCTATCTGCGTGGGTTCGAGTCTCGTATTCAGCCAACGTGGATATGTGAGAAAGATTGCCAGTAGTATCTCATGGGTCGGTGGTTCTTTCCGGGTATTTTCCCTGGTTCTTCCTCCACCATTATTACTTGCCAACATGTATGGCCTATCGTGTGCTGAAAAATGGTGTTAAACCCTACAACAACAACAACCAGTCTTTTTACAACCAGTTATATGCAACGTTATTTACCAATCTAATGTATTTTTGTACAAGCCATACCTCATTGTATTTACAAGCCTAATGTAATTTATTTACTAGCCATAAATCATTTTACTTACAAGCCTAATGTAATTTTATTTACTAGCCATACCTCAAATTTTTACAATCCTAACGTAAAACAATCTACTAGCAATAGCTCCCTTTTTAACCAGGCTAATGTAAATTAATTTACTAGCCATACCTCACTTTATTTAAAACCTTAATATAAAAGCAATCTGCTAGCCATACCTTATTTAATTTACAAGCCAAATTTAATTTATTTATTAGCCATACCTCACTTTATTTACAAGCCAAATGTAATTTATTTACTAGCCATACCTCACTTTATTTACAACCCTAATGTAATTTATTTACTAGCCATACCTCACTCTAGTTAAAAGTCTAATGTAAAACAATCTACTAGTTATAGCTCACTTTGTTTACCAGCCTAATGTAAATTAATTTACTATCCATACCTCATTTTATTTACCAGCCTAATGTAATTGTATCTACTAGCCATACCTCACCTTATTTACCAGCCAATTGTAATTTGATTTAGTAGCCATACCCCACTGTATTACCAGCCTAATGTAATTTTAGTTACTAGCCATACATCACTTTATTTTCCAACCTAATGTAATTTTACTTTCTAGACATACCTCACTTTATTTACCAGCCTAATGTAATTTTATTTACTAGCCATACCTCACTTTATTTACCAGTATAATGTAATTTTAGTTGCTAGCCATACCTCACTTTATTTACCAGCCTAATGTAATTTTATTTACTAGCCATACCACACTTTATTTACAACCCTAATGTAATTTATTTACTAGCCATACCTCACTCTATATCCCAGCCTAATGTAAAACAATCTACTAGTAATAGCTCATTTTGTTTAGCAGCCTAATGTAAATTAATTTACTATCCATACCTCAATTTATTTACCAGCCTAACGTAATTTGATTTATTAGCCATACCTCACCTTATTAACTAGCCAAATATAAAAACAATTTACTAGCCATACCTCACTTCATTTACCAGCCTAATGTAATTTTAGTTACTAGCAATGCCTCACATTATTTACCAGCCTAATGTAATTTTATTTACTAGCCATACCTCCCTTTATTCACCAGCCTAATGTAATTTTAGTTGCTAGCTATACCTCACTTTATTTACAACCCTAATGTAATTTATTTACTAGCCATACCTCACTCTATATACCAGCCTAATGTAAAACAATCTACTAGTAATAGCTCATTTTGTTTAGCAGCCTAATGTAAATTAATTTACTATCCATACCTCATTTTATTTACCAGCCTATTGTAATATATCTACTAGCCAAACCTCACCTTATTTACCAGCCAATTGTAATTTGATTTAGTAGCCATACCCCACTGTATTACCAGCCAAATATAAAACAATTTACTAGCCATACCTCACTTCCTTTACCAGCCTAATATAATTTTATTTACTAGCCATACCTCACTTTATTTACCAACCTAATGCAATTTTATTTTCTAGCCATACCTCACTTTATTTACCAACCTAATGTAATTTTTTTTACTAGCCATTCCTCACTTTATTTACCAGCCTAATGTAAGTTTAGTTGCTA
Organism: Unio delphinus; assembly: GCA_029339505.1. Lineage (NCBI taxonomy): Eukaryota > Metazoa > Mollusca > Bivalvia > Unionida > Unionidae > Unio > Unio delphinus. The sequence continues at coordinate 973,675 of JAQISU010000168.1, read as the reverse complement.
GCTATACCTCACTTTATTTACCAGCCTAATGTAATTTTATTTACCCGCCATACCTCACTTTATTTACAACCCTAATGTAATTTATTTACTAGTCATACCTCACTCTATATACCAGCCTAATGTAAAACAATCTACTAGTAATAGCTCATTTTGTTTAGCAGCCCAATGTAAATGTATTTACTATCCATACCTCATTTTATTTACCAGCCTAATGTAATTTTATATACTAGCCATACGTCACTTTATTTACCAGCCAATAGTAATTTTATTTAGTAACCATACTTCACTGTATTACCAGCCAAATGTAAAAACGGTCTACTAGCCATACCTCACTGTATTTACCAGCCTATTGTAATTTTGTCTACTAGCCATACCTCACTTTATTTACCAGCCTAATGTAATTTTATTTACTAGCCATACCTCCTTTTATTTACCAGCCTAATGTAATTTTATTTGCTAGCCATACCTCTCTTTATTTGCCAGCCTGATGGAATTGTACTTACTAGCCATACCTCACTTCATTTACCAGCCTTATGTAATTTTAGTTGCTAGCCATACCTCACTTTATTTACAAGCCTAATGCATATTTTTTCACGAGGTGTACCTCACTTTATTTACCAGCTTAATTACATTTTATTGACTAGCCATATCTCGGTTTACTTACCAGCCTAATGTAAGACAATATACTAGCCATACCTCGCATTATTTACCAGCCTAATGTAATATTATTTCCTAGCCATACCTCACTTTATTTACCAGCCTAATGTAATTTTATTTACTAGCCATACCTCACTTTATTTACCAGACTAATATAAAACAATCTACAAGCCACACCTCACTTTACTTACCATTCTAATGTAATTGTTTTTACTAGCCATGCCTCACTTTATTTACCAGCCTTTGTCTTAGATGACTTTGTTTACCGGCTTTTGCCTTGCAAATGTTTATTTACCAGCTTTGCATACGTTTGTTCACCAACATTATACATGTTTTTTGCAGCTTTATTTACTAGCCGTAAGTTTTTTTAACCAGCAATTGCCATATACTTTTCTTTAACAGACTTTGGTTTACATAGTTTATTTTTCACACTTTGTCTAGCGTAAGTTTTTTTTATCCTTATCTATAAATGTATTACCCGCTTTAAATAAGTGTATTTACCCGTCTTTGCCATACGTAGGCTTTCTTACCAGCATTTCGTCGCCAGTCTTTGATAAATTTATTTGCCAGCCTTTGCCTTACATAAGTTCCAAGTTGTACCAGCCTTACCAAAGTTTACTGACCTTTCTTACATAAATTTATTTACCAATCTTTGCCTTACATAAATTATTTTACAATGTTTTCGCAATTATTAAAGTGAAAGGGATGACTAATAACAGTTTCTAATTTCCGTCGAAAGTGTGCTGGTCAAACTGTTTCTTGCAATCATGCTCGTATCTTGTAGAATTGATAAGTCTTCGCTTAGACGTAGAGTACTGAACATTTTTTTCACTGTTCTAATTTTCTTTTTCTTTCTGGATGCAAAGGAACCACATCTGTCCCCATGGGAATATGTGGCTACCGAATGGTATGCCAATGGTCACATATGATGCCATAATATTAGTCTCTGAGAAATTCTGTTATGGTTGTAGCTTCGAAATGAATTTGATACTGATGAACCTGGATGAATTTTCTATCTGGGAAATCCGGTTCTTAAAAAAAAAGGATTTAAACGAACGACGTATTCATTTTTATTTAGCGTTTCATGAACTCCACACAATTTCTTTAAAATACCTACGTGTTTCAAACTTAATATCCTCTTCCCTTTGTTGTTTTGGTATGACTAATAATTATCTCGCTTCATCTTTTTCATTCTGCTCTATTGCTTTTATCTGTCTTAAATTCAATTCACCATGATGGGAGGAGATACGCGCATCTAATTTTTTTTTAATCTGGACATTATATTTATCTCACTGCAAATTTGATCCACCATAGAAACTTTCTGTCGTCTGCTTCCTCTTACAGGTAAACAATGTGTCATGCGAATATCAGCATTTGCATCAATAATGTCAAACTTATCATTTTCTAATGCTGAACTTGTTTTATTTTCGTCTCGATTTTGGAAGATGTTGATTCTGCAGGTACACTAAACTTAACAGATCCATAGTTCAAACTGTCGTTGGAAATTCGCAGACCACAACGATCTTGATCGTTAGCCTGACACTAACATTTCAGTTCCTCTAAAACTGAGTGAATTAAGTCCATTAAAAAGACTTTTAGCAGATCTACCGGAACGTGAGAGTTGACATCCGTGAAGTGGATTGTGTGCGTGCACGCCATGATTTTGAAAGTCAGTTTTTAGCTTTAAAAGCATCTTCAGGACTGAAGAGAGAATTTCCTTCTTGATTGGTGTCGCAGTCCAACAAATGAATATGATATTTAATCAGGATGTCGCATGGTCTTCAGATCAAGTCAGGTAAACTGCCAATACATCTGAGTGAGGGGAGAAAGAACCGTATCGTCACTTAGCTTCATGTTTCTCTTGTGAAAGGTGTGATCTTTTCATGATCGCCGATTCTAACAATATTTGACTAAGTAATATCTCGCCCTATATAGCCCTTTACCTAAGAGAAAATCCACTCAGAGTTTCAGTTTGTTTGTAAATATCAAGGGGATACAACAGTCACGACATTTACACGCATCATTCGAAAATACACATCAAACAAGACTTCTGGAAGGATATGAATATTGATTTATTTGGTAATTTTTTTTATACTATTATCTTTCTTCTAAGAATTAAGGCAGGCTCTATAGGGTTAGCATTTTTTTCCTTTAAGCATTTCCTTTAAGGGCAAATAATGTTGCCATTTTCAAAACACACAAACTCAAAATTTTGAACGAAAATCTTAACTTCTGGCCAGGTCTATCTTTCTATTTTGCAAAAAGAATATATCAGATTTTTCGTGCGTCACGAAATATATTCACAGCTGATCTGCCGTTTTGTAACTTGAACATAAAATGTTGCACATTTACAAGAATCTTAACTTCAATATGTCAAGTTCCACCTTTAGGTTAGTAGTGTGTTAAATGTCTCATAGCTCCCATGTCATATTTTCATATACATTTTAGGACAATGTCGATCTTTTAAACTGAGTCCCTTCAGCTTTCGTTATCTACAATTACAAGGACTTTAAATTCTACTTGTATTTTACACATGTCAAATGCTGACCTAGCCTTACACTATAGCCCTTGTTAAGTCAGCCAACGTATGGAATCTTAGACCAAAGCGCCATCTGGTCCCTTTAGAGGTCTCTATGTACAATTTGAATTATGTACTAAAATAACGTTTTCAAGGATGCTAATGAGTATTCTATATAATAAGTGTACTAAATAATGAGTATACTTTATAATAAGCATACTAAGTAATGAGTATTCTATATAATAAGTATACTAAATAATGAGTATTCTCTATAAAAAGTATACTAAATAATGAGTATACTTTATAATAAGTATACTAAATAATGAGTATACTTTATAATAAGTATACTAAAGGATGAGTATTCTCTATAATAAGTATACTAAATAATGAGTATACTTTATAATAAGTATACTAAATGATGAGTATTCTCTATAATAAGTATACTAAATATTGAGTATACTTTATAATAAGTGTACTACATAATGAGTATACTTTAGGTCAAACTTTAACGCAAATATCCAATGAAAAAATTGATCTCATCCTTTATAATAACACTAACCCTCATACAAGAAAAACTGATTTTCGCCGGTCTGTTAAGTAGTAGTTATGCGTAGAGTGGACAAGGTTAACGTGTGCAAGTAATCATTGACCACTACAAAGGAAACTAATGTCAGTACGTAACAACGTGTGCAAGTAATCATTGACAACAACTGATGTCAGTGCGTAACAACGTATGCAAGTAATCATTGACCACTACAAAGGAAACTAATGTCATTACGTATCAAAGTGTGCAAGTAATCATTGATAACAACAAAGGAAACTAATGTCAGTACGTAACTTAATAAGTATTCGTATATGGCATTAGTCAGAAGTTCACGACGTCATCTCATTGATAATGATTATAATTACACTACAAACTGAGCATCTCACGCAGAAAATAAACAGAATTGTGTCTCCAACTTATTACGTTGGAGGAGAAGGAGTTTGTGCATACAACATGGCTTTGCATTGGTAGCGGTGAAACAAATGTACCTGACTATGTTTTTTATGCACATTATGTGTGTACTTCCCCTTTTGCAAGAGTCTGTCCTATATAATATATGCATACGCAAGATAAGCCCACATGAATGCATGATAGAATCCATCGACCTTTTTCAAATACCGAAATACCTTCGAATATTTCCAACTCCAGCCGTGCTGTATTATTGCTAAATACCAAAACTAATATCATTCACATTTCCCTTCTAAGTCAGTTCTCTACTCCACAACGCTTTCAATTGCTGATGAGGAAGGCTGAGTCTCCAATCCAGTCAAATTAATGTTAGTCTCTGCAATAGTTGACAACTCCAACTATGACTCCTTGAATGAGGAATTGGGTTATGGCGTCTGGGAATTCATCTTGCATGACTTGATAGTCGAGCGTTTCTTTCTGTGGGATAAAACAAAATATACCTGAATAATGGGCAAAAAATAATCATTAATCACTACAAACGATTTTGTTTGGTTAGTATTTTAGAGTTTACCCAGTGATTATTTGAGCCTGATGAAAGACCATTTTCGCTTAGCGAGCTTTTGTTTGATAACGCATGTTTATAAACGTAAGGTATGCAAAGACAATGTAATAGCAGATTGAAAACAGCAGCTTCTGCGCGTGAATACTTACAAACAGGGATGAATAAACACAAGCATGTATTCGCAACATTCGTCTTAGATTATATTTACATGTAACTTAGAGACTCTTAGATTTGCATTTTTTAAAATACAGTTACATTATCAACAAATACGTCTTTGAAAGTATGAACATTATAGTTTTGAGCATGGTTCATTGTGCAGAGATAATCTATTTAGCCTATAGCATACATTTGCTTCAATGATCTACTACTTATTTTAAATATAGCACACAAAGACAAAAGAGAGACAGAAACAGAAAGCCATTGCGAACTGCTAACCAGTTTATTTTTATACAATCTCATGTTTTATGAGCTTTATATATTAAAACGAAATGTGCCATATGTTTCTATAAAATGTTTATTATAATAAACCAAAGTCCAGCATACGTTCTAATTAAATCTTCATTATATCTATAGCAATTACAACTTAATAAAACCAATGAATCACACTTTCTAATTAAATCTTCATTATATCTATAGCAATTACAACTTAATCAAACCAATGAATCACACTTTCTAATTAAATCTTCATTATATCTATAGCAATTACAACTTAATAAAACCAATGAATCACACTTTCTAATTAAATCTTCATTATATCTATAGCAATTACAACTTAATAAAACCAATGAATCACATTTTCTAATTAAATCTTTATTATATCTATAACAATTACAACTTAATAAAACCAATGAATCACACTTTCTAATTAAATCTTCATTATATCTATAACAATTACAACTTAATAAAACCAATGAATCACATTTTCTAATTAAATCTTTATTATATCTATAGCAATTACAACTTAATCAAACCAATGAATCACACTTTCTAATTAAATCTTCATTATATCTATAGCAATTACAACTTAATCAAACCAATGAATCACACTTTCTTTTACAAAAAAAGACTTTATTTGAAACAGTTTCCTCTGGTCATCTAGTAGGTATCCGGATGGAAGTTTGACTAGTACTTGTCAAGTGACCTACTAATTTTTTTTAGAATTCATTCTAAGTTCTCTCACAATAATAAACTTTAATGTTCCAGGAATAAGAATTTGTTCCTTTCTCGAGAGAGAAGTGTTGCCCGAAACAATGTACGAGGTAATGGGAAAAATAGACGATGAGTATCAATTTATTTGGGAATAAAAAAGAAATTTTTGGCCAAATAAATTATTGTAAATTGAAGGAGAGGATATACTTGTTGCACATTACACTTTACACGTTTGAAATATATACAATATATGTCCTGTTCACGCTCAAGGGATTAAATATATAAATTCATCAATTGTTAAGAATCGTCGTATTTTCTTTCAAGCAGACAGTGCAAAGAAATACATAGTAAATGTACAATGAAAACACACACACACGCTCTCTTTCTCTCTCTCTCTCTCTCTCTCTCTCTCTCTCTCTCTCTCTCTCTCTCTCTCTCTCTCTCTCTTTGAGTGATGTGCCATATTGATAAGATGTTATGATCATAAACTAAGTAACAATCAAAGTGAAAAACACGTTTAGTAAAATTCAAAAAGTAATTTATTTTCCTAAAAAACACTGTGAAAACTAAACTTAAAAAGTTTAATGAACTAAACCTCAGATAGTCATAAACGTGATGTTACAATGCCAGACATATACTGCTCTAAGTTAATTTCGTTGGTGTTCCGAATGTATTCCAATGAGCTGATGTACCATTTTTATGTATCACAATGATAGAATTTCGGATGTCTTTAAATGAATTCATAATAATTCCATACTCGCGTTTTTGTCCAAAAGTCAATTATCACGTTGGGCTTTCAGTGTATAATTTAAATAAATACATCATCGCAGAGTATAACTGAACATAACTAGAGCAATTATTGCACTATACATGTTAAGATAGGAATTAATAATTCTAATGTAAGCAAAATTCATTTTATTTAAAACAAAGACAGTTAGAGAACATTGATGAGTTTCAAATGTTCATTTCCAGAATATTCAAAGTTGTGAACAAGGTAAGGTCATTACCTAATGTTAGTATGCACACGCAAATGATCAGGTAGACTTGGGAAACCAAGAGCAAACCAACATATTTAACCCAGATGCAAGTGAAAATGTTTAGAACAAAATGACATTAGTCTGGTAGGCCAAAACTCCTACCCTCAATCATGGACAAATGGCAATCACATAATACACATCACAATAATTCACCAAGAGCTTGGTGTGACTGCGTTGAACGATGTTTAAATAGATAAAAGGGGATGCTCTCATCTGCGTAACGCATGATGTAATGGTTCAACGATTTGACACCAATATTTCAATTCACTTTAACATTGGAATCTCCTTATCCAAAATAAAACTGTCTTGATTCAAGGCAGCTAGAATAGTTGTATTTCTACCACCAGAACCAAGGGTATATATGGTTATGGACCATGGCATGGGATTTTAAAAACAGATACTGAATGATTTGGATCGTGCATAACCTAGGATAATATAAGCTGTTGAATGATTTGGGTCAATAAAAGATACAAAGCCTAGGACAAAACAAAGCTGCTGCATAATGAGTAGTATAAGACGAAGAGACAGAACATGGAATTAATGAAGGTGTCGCTGACGTTTGCAGCAACACAAGTATGTTTCCCAACTATACATCTCTGTTTAGGCCGTCACGAGTCCGGCACCTTAATAAATGTGGCTCATTAAACAAAAATAAAATGAAGAAATGGTAAAGATTATTATTAATATTAGATGTATTTTCATCAGCAAAATGCAAGGTACCATACGGAATGAGTGGTGCGAAGGTAAAGCGTGGGGTGAGCAGGTGAAATGGCAGTGGAACCAACTTGTATTGTTTATTATCATTCTGCCTTCCATGATTATTATTATTATTATTATTATTATTATTATTATTATTATTATTATTATTAATGTACAATTTAAATATTACATCATGTGTTCTGAGCCCATATTCCAAACAGAAATTTCGACTAGTGGTTGTTGTGTTACAAGGTGAAATGTTTACACCGATTTCTTGATTTACGAAGGGTGTATTGTAAAAAGGTCTATGTAAAAATCTACACGTATAGGATGTCACTTTGATCGCCAATCTTACATCAGTATGTTTGCAGTTTAAATTGTACCAAGTCTACCAAACATCGGTGAAATATTCAATAATTTCAGTATTCATGTATCACGGTAAGTGGATACTTTTTATTTTTACAAAAATACCATTTTAAAAATGTTTAGACATTGTGCACTACATTTAGAAAATCTTTCAAATATATGACCAATATTCGATACCTTATCGAACATTTAGAGCATCTTTCAAATAACTGACCTATATTCGATTATTTGTCGTGCATTTAGAGCATCATTCAAACAAGTGAGCTATATTCGATACCTTATCGTGCATTTAGAGCATCTTTCAGACACATGACCTAGATTAGATGCCTTATCGTGCTCTTAGAGCATCATTCAAACAATTAACATTTAGAGCATCTTTCAAACAATTGATTTAGATTGGATGCCTTATCGTCCATTTTGACCATCTTTAAAATAATTGACCTATATTCGATACCTTATCGTGTATTTAGAGCATCATTCAGACAGATGACCTAGATTAAATGCCTTATTGTGCATTTGGAGCATCTTTCAAAGAATTGATCTATATTCAATGTCTTTTCGTACATTTAAAACATCTTTCAAACAATTGACCTATATTATATACCTTATCGTACATTTAGAGCATCTTTTACACAATTGACCAATATTCGATACCTTATCGTGCATTTAGAGCATCTTTCAGACACATGACCTAGATTAGATGCCTTATCGTGCTCTTAAAGCATCTTTCAAACAATTAACATTTAGAGCATCTTTCAAACCATTGACCTAGATTAGATGCCTTATCGTCCATTTAGACCATCTTTAAAACAATTGACCTTTACTCGATACCTTATCGTGCATTTAGAACATCTTTCAAACAATTAACATTTAGAGCATCTGTCAAACAACTGTCTTAGATCAGATGCCTTATCGTCCATTTAGACCATCTTTAAAATAATTGACCTATATTCGATACCTTATCGTGCATTTAGAGCATCATTCAGACAGATGACCTAGATTAAATGCCTTATTGTGCATTTGGAGCATCTTTCAAATAATTATATATTCAATGTCTTGTCGTACATTTAGAACATCTTTCAAACAATTGACCTATATTATATACCTTATCGTACATTTAGAGCATCTTTTAGACAATTGACCAATATTCGATACCTTATCGTGCATTTAGAGCATCTTTCAGACACATGACCTAGATTAGATGCCTTATCGTGCTCTTAGAGCATCTTTCAAACAATTAACATTTAGAGCATCTTTCAAACCATTGACCTAGATTAGATGCCTTATCGTCCATTTAGACCATCTTTAAAACAATTGACCTTTATTCGATACCTTATCGTGTATTTAGAGCATCTTTCAAACAATTAACATTTAGAGCATCTGTCAAACAACTGTCTTAGATCAGATGCCTTATCGTCCATTTAGACCATCTTTCAAACAATTGACTTATATTCGATGTCTTATCGTGCGTTTAGATCATCTTTCAAACAATTGACCTATATTCGATGCCTTATCGTACATTAAGAGCTTTTTTTGAAAACATTTAACCTATATTCGATGCCTTATCGTTATATATTTTGTTCGATAGTTCTGTAAATACTTTATATTGTGCTAACTTTTAATTTAATGTAATCTAACACAAGAAGTGTTGAATCAATCGGGAATATCGATGGAATAGTTGTACCAATTTAAAATTAATATCACAATTAATGCACAAAGGTCCGTACAGTATTATAAATGAGAATAACGTAATTGTTATTATTTACAGAGTTATGCAGTTTCTTTTGTATTGTTTGATATATTTGTTCTGTAGAATATGTAACTTTCAAAACAGGCGTTTTCAACTTCGTCTTGCTATTAGGGAGTAATAGTTCCTGAAAAAGTTGATTTCTGGTGATGTTATACACAATGCGGTACAAATAAGGTTCAGACAATCTTAATCAACAATAGCTCCGCTGGAGCAAGTTGTTGTTCCTGCAGGGTTTAACGCCAAGTTTCAGCTGTACATGGCGGCCAGTATGAATGGTGGAGGAAGAATCCGGTAAATCCCCAGAAAAAAACAACACCGAACATGAGATGCTACTGGCAAGCTTTCTAACATACCCACATTTGCCGAATCCGAGACTCGAACCCACGCAGACAAGTGAGATGGAAGTGATCCGTAACGGAGAGCGCTTTAGACCACTCGGGCACTCGGGGCCCACCGCTGGAGCAGGTAGGATCAGTGATATCCTAATGAAGATATAAATGCATTGGGAAAGAAAGAACTTATATAACGTAAGAGCAAAGAAATTGGATATCGGTATGTATACAGTAAAAACTTGGGTAACAAATACGACATGAGTGAATTATTGCATGAAACAGTTTTTACAGAAGTTCAATTTATAAAATCAATCCTAATGAAAGATGTTTCGCATCTTTCGGGCCATAATATGATACAAATATGAGTGTCTGAATTAGGAATAAACCAGCAGGAAAGTTGTTGAATTGTATGATTTGCCTGCATTGCCTGTACCTTATAAGTGTTAAGGCACAACGCATCTAGCACGAACGCAAGTTATTACAGCCACATATTACTTTCAGTCTTAAAATATGTTCGCATGTGCATAGAAAGATGAGTTACAAGCGATATAGAGTGTCAGGAATAACTTGCTACAGGAAATGTGTCTAACAGCAATATAATGAGAACGATAAGGTTACGTTATGCTTTCATTCTGTGATGACCTCAAGGATCTAATGACACCGAAATCATTTGCTGTATGTTTTACTCTACTGCATTAATGTGTCGTAAATTAATACTCTACTGCAGGAAGCAATAATGTGTCGTAAATTAACTTCGTCCCTATTTTATTGTCATCACAATTATCTCTCCCTGTAGTCTACCATCTATTCGTCCACCGTACTAAATTTTGAATCGTCATGTGACCATATTAGCCATAGTCGAGCTCTGGTTTCAGACGAGGTAATTCCTAGGTAGGGGCCCCGAATGGTCTAAAGGCTCTTTGTTATGGATCACTGCCATCTCACCTGTTTGCATGGGTTCGAGTCTTAGATTCGGGCAGTGTGGGTATGTGAAAAAGCTTGCAAGTTGCTTCCCGTGATTTGGTCGTTTTTTCTTTGGTTTCTCCTAGGTTCTTCCTCCACCATTATTATTGACCGCCATAGCCACCGTGTGCTGAAAAATGGCGTTAAACTCTACAATAGCAATTCCTATGTACATCTAAGTTTGTCATTCATCAAATGTAATTTTCAACCTTTCTAAATTGCTGTCTTAATCTCACAAGCATTTGACATTCGGAATCAAATAGAAAATAAAATGCAATGCAGTGTGTACGAAAATGTATAGACCAGTGTTCCTTAAAGTGTTGCCCCTAATTTTAGATGCTAAGATTAATTACAAAAGTTTCTACAAATCTGTGTTGGGCTTACCTTATAATGAGACTGATGTACTTGTGCAGACACTATCAAATCCTTGTCTCATTAAAGAAGGATAACCAAGGAACAAGTGCGATAACTCGATCTAAATAAAGCATAGTAATGTCAGTTCCTTTCAATATATCCATTATCCATTGAAACTTGTGATTTCCACGTTATAGTTGAGCTGGACCCCTCGCCCTTCCTACTATGTACGTACGGGAAGATGAGCTGAGCCCCTCGCCGTTCACACTATGTACGTAGAGGAAGGTGAAGGATGACATAATATCATCGAAAAACTAAACTGTTGTTGTAAACTATTTTTTCTTTAGCATGTGAGACGGGTAAACCACTTTTCTATTATAACAATATCCTCTCTAGTCTAATTTGGAAACACAGTTTAAAATTGTCCTGCAGATCATTCTAACTATATCGAAAGTGCTGGGTACACAATGCCTCTATTATGGTATATTTTTTCTTTATGACCTTGAGAAAGATAACCCAGTAAAGAAGTCCTTCTTGACATCAAGAAACATAAACAGACGTAATATACCCCATGAAAAGTAAACCAATCTAGTAAATGGTGACTTTTTAACATCATCTAACGAAATGTACTTCAGAAAAGTAGATAGTCCCCCTATAAAAGTCACTTTTTTAAAGTCACTGGTGAAAAATACAAAACGACGATTTGCAATATATCAAAGGTTAATTATAACAAACTAATGGTTGACTAATGTTGCACTCTATACATTTGAAATTTAAGAAAATGTTTTTCAACAATATAAAATAAAATCTGTTGTTTCAATATTTCCTTATCCGGCAAAAAGAATATTTGCGTGTTTGTCTGTATCACACAAATGTTGGTGCCATTTGCATATAAATAGTGAAAAGTGTAAATAATAATAATAATAATGACTTTGTATAGCGCCTAATCTTTAGAAGCTCTAAGCGCTCTACACCATCTATATTAATATGACTACACTACAGAAATACAAATGACAAAAACAATAAAAATGGAACACATAAAAACATGCTGAAAACATATAAAATACAAAATATTATTAGGTCTTTAAGTTTGTTTCTAAGGTGAGTTTTCAGGGCACTCTGGTATACAAAAGAACGTTGTCCGTATGACATCGTTTTCACAGACTGTGAGATTTTAATGTTGGTGTTGCTGATATTTATTGTCTGAGGTAAAGGTGTGAATGAGAACGTCTTTGTGTTGTGATCAAACTAGCCTCAATTTTATCGTCATTCGTCTGCAGCTTGTTACATGTTATCCATGAGTTCACATCCAAAATGCACCTGGGTGATGATCTATGACACTTGAGAGCGGCTGAGTGTACAGAATGAAGAGAACGGGTCCAAAAACAGGTCCAAGAACAGACACCTACAACATACGTCTACTGGGCTGGAATTCATTCCGTTTGCAGATATAATTTGTGTCCTGTTGACAAAGTAGGACTTGAACCACTGTAAGGCTATATTCTGAATGCCAAATACGTGTTGCAGACGGTGAAGTAATATATCATGGCCTATTGTGTCAAATGCTGCAGACAAATCCAGGATGGTGAGCTCTGTAATCTTTCCACTATGCAAAGCAGAGAGAATGTCATTAAATACTTTAAGAAGAGTAGTTTCAATAATGTGGCAAGGGCGATATGCAAACTGTACATTGCTTAAAATACTGTTTGAATTCAAATGAGATACAAGTTGGGTTAGAGCAACCTTTTCTAAAAAAATTTTATATGAATGGGAGATTAGAAACTGGGCGGTAGTTCTTTAAATCGTCATGGTCAAGTGTTGGTTTCTTCAGCTGAGGCTTTACGATGGCAGTTTTGAAAAACGATGGGAATTCTCCCAATGAGAGGGATATATTAATACCTTCAGTTAGTGAAGGAAATATTAGGTCTAAGCACTGAAGCAGCAGTGATGTCGGAATTGGATCAAGTTCACAAGACTTTGGTGCACTCTTCATCGTCTGGTGGAAAGCCAAAGCCTCTCTAATTTTCGGCGATGTCTTTTAGCAGTGCGAAGCTGGTCCCTATCACTGCTTTACCACGGAGGACACTTTTTTTATTGATACTCTGCATTTGGTGGTTGGGGCATGTTTCTCAAGCAAGGAACCCTGGTAGTTATCAAGTTGTTCCGCTGTTGGATATACAAAAATGTAGGTTTTCTTGGATGTCATGCATGAATTTGGTTCTATTTGTCATACGGAGGTTTCTCTTAGTAGCAAATAGAGGTGGAGTGTTAGGGACTGATACGTCAATATGGCATATAATTCAGAGGTGATCTGATGCAAGTTCGTGGGATACAAGGGTAGATTGCAGAATATTATCATCAGGTATGTCGAGAAAATAGTCTAAAATGTGACCAAGTTTATGGGTGGGTTGGTTAACCGACTGTTTAAGATAGAAAACTTGAATAGAATGTAGGAGTTTTTACGTGCAATGGTTTCCAGGACAGTTAAAGTGAAAGCTGAAATCTCCAAGTTTAATTAGGTTGCCACCTATCGAATTTACCATACTCCAGAAGATTTGAAAACTGCTCCAGAAAGATAGATTTAGTCAGCTTTTCGTTTTTTCTACTAGGAGGCGGGCGGTAGAGACACAAAAAATGGACTGATCTTTGTTCTATTGTGAGTGTTGTTTGGACTAGTTCAAACGATGTTTGACAGAAATTGAAGGTTGTGTTGTACTTAAGGCATTTTATCATAGAATCCGCGAGAATAGCGGGGTAACGACTTGATGGAGTAATCGCTAGGTATAATAAGCACACTTGGGTTCATTGCCGCCTGATGGTTTTAGCCATGTTTCGGTCAGGAAGAAGACGTCGATATTCCTTTCGTTGATAAAATTAACTATTTCTGTGCGCTTTTCCAGTGATCCTACTGATTGAGCGTTGAATAATGCAATACATAGTGGTATCCCAGGGACAGTTGACACGACGGTTGCCGATTTAAGAGGAATTTGAACCATGTTATCAAAATTAAAGGCAAATTTTTTAAAATTATTTATCTGTTACAGACGAAAGGGAGATAAATGGAATTCTTCTTCCTGTTCTACGCCGGCCAGCTTTGAAACAACGTTTCTTTTATCGCTTCCGTTTACATGTATGTAAAGATGAATGTAGTCCCAGTTCCATTTAGTCTTGAGCTCAATGTATCATCAAGATCCAAGGTGTGGTAATTTAATGCAATTAATGAGGGCCCATCATATTGTAAGCGGGTTGACTGGCGATCACGTGATGGTGGTTTATTCAAAAAACAAATGACGTCTTAAAAACGGAACAAAGCAGCTGAGAAAAATTATAATTGTTCTTGTTTCCAAAACAAGGAGAACAATTAACACATACGAACTAAACAGCCAATGCATGATGAAACACAATAATGTAAACGAAGATAGACAACTAGCACATATATCATGAAAAATAGGACAAAATAGGTAGAGCTTTCTGAAGCAGTTAAGCGATACCGGCCATCTTTCTGGAATCACTTTGAAATTAGATGTTTACACATTGCAATGTGTGAAATCCGGAATCACTTTGAATTTGAGAAATAGGTTAAAATTAGTGGTTTACACATTATAATGTGTGCAATAAATGCGACTGTTTGCCTCTTTAATGTACAGATAGATCAACTTTCGCTTAAATTTGTATATTCTGGACTCCTGAATGTTTTCTCCCCGTAAAAAATAATTAAGCAATATTTACTTTACTTTCACATCTTCGATTCGCTATAGCATGTACAAGAGAAATAATTGACTTGAAGTCGGTAATGAGGGTTCCAAAATTATTGGTTGTCTACATTCGCAAGCTAAAAGCATTTTCTTACTTCACAATCAAAAGCTTAAAATATTTTATAAGAAATACTAGTATTATAATTGAATGTAGGTTAATGTTAATTATCGATCAAACCTATTTTTCGGAATTACAAAAAGGTTTATTCTACTGATTGTAGTGGTCAATAAGAGCAATTATTCTCCTGTTGTTTTATCTGTAAACATTCTATAAATAAACGGAAATAATAAAAAATGAATATTCGACAAAAAGATGAATTTAAGTAACTGTTTATGCTGGCTCCATTAATATGTAGTAATATCAATCACACGCTATATAGTATTTTTTTAAAGAATATATATATATATATATATATATATATATATATATATATATATATATATATATATATATATATATATATATATATATATATATATATATATATATATATTATTGTACGTATATTATAGATTACTAAATAAAATAATTATTAAATTATTTTGTTTCACAATAAATGACGTCATCCGTTACTTTCAAATCATTTCGTGCCTGAAGAAGCATAGATTAAAATGCGAAACTAGTTGCACAGAATGTTCGGCGTTTGTTAATCACAATTATATAATAGATTACATACATGAGTGCAGATATTATGTTACTCCATCACTACACTAATAATGCATCGAGTTGTAATCCTGATATATAGATAATGTTCGGAAACTATTCATTACTTTTCAATGAGTGTATAATGACAACTTGAGTATGGTGACACAGAGACTTTAACAACAACCTGAATATGCATAATGTATAATGCATTAGCGGAATGCATGCTAAATATATGCGGAAGATTTTATTTGCAAGTAATATAATCATGCTCATGGACGATTTGTTTTAGGATATGTTATAAGCAACCTTTAGTGTTATATAATCAAGTCATATAATCATGCTCATGAAAGATTCGTTTTAGGATATGTTATAAGCAACCTTTAGTGTTATATAATCAAGTCATATAATCATGCTCATGAAAGATTTGTTTTAGGATACGTTATAAACAACCTTTAGTGGAGACATTGTTCCATTTCCTGAAATGTTCAATATAATAATAATAATAATAATAATAATAATAATAATAATAATAATAATAATGTAATCTGAGGATAGGGTTAGGGTTTGCTATTTGTATTTACGTCATAGTTTATAGATTTGTTAGATTTTGTTATTATTTATTGATTACGAATT
The DNA here is from genome assembly GCA_029339505.1 of Unio delphinus. Lineage (NCBI taxonomy): Eukaryota > Metazoa > Mollusca > Bivalvia > Unionida > Unionidae > Unio > Unio delphinus. Next base: position 957,302 of record JAQISU010000168.1, on the reverse strand, counting down.
GTTATTTTTTATTGATTACGATTTGTTATTATTTATTGATTACGATTTGTTATTATTTATTGATTACGATTTGTTATTATTTATTGATTACGACTTGTTATTATTTATTGATTACGATTTGTTATTTTTTATTGATTATGGAGAATCTGTGACGAGAAGGTAATTATTAGCTCAAGTAATTAGCCAAATTCTAGGAGCATACGTCATAAAGCAGAGTATTCACTTGGTTTTATGGTAGCACGGATTAGTTTGGAAAACTGGACCCTCCTTAAATTCTTAACATACGGAAATCAATGTGACTACAATCATACCTTTTGTCCAGTTCTTTCACCATCACCAATAATAATAATAATAATAATAATAATAATAATAATAATAATAATAATAATAATAATAATAATAATAATAATGATGATAATAATAATAATACTAATAATAATAATAATACCAATATCAATGTAACGCGATGATAGCCAGTGCTTTTATTAAGATAATTCCCAGCAATGGATGTAAACAACAAAACTGAAACAAAGGAAGATAAACAAAAGAAAAATGTCATACAATACAGGACTCGGCATTAGTGCAATATTCCAAAAGAAGTTATAAATTTAAGTCTAACTATTGTAAAATAGTGAAAATGCAGCTGGACCTAGCTCTGCTTAATATAGGATTTATACTAAATCTGGTTTCAATTTTATGAAATCCTTAAAAGGTTTTTATTAAAAAAAGGAACGTCTAATGGATTTTTGACGTAGCGGTAGGGACGTACAGACACGGGTACACTTAGTAATCTTCATATAATATGACGAGTTACTTACTCTTTTTGACATCCACATACGATCTTCAGCTTCGTCCAGAATTTGCCATTCACAGTGGAGTACAGATAGAAATTGACAGAGTAGTTGGAAAATTGTATCAAATAGGTTATTGCTTTCACAAAATCAAATATGACCTTGCTATGCCTATCGCTATTTTCGATTTGCGAACGTTTTCTATACGAGTCCGCGATGAAGACCACAGAGACAGGGGCAGTAGCAATGAGAAAATAGCACGTGCTAACCATTAGCATTTTAGTCAGTTTGTCGCTAACACGTTTCGTACGACGGAAAATGCTATTATGCATCATACTTGATCGGCCTCTCTGAATACTTCTCAAGGTTCGAACCAGAAACATGTTACATATAAACATTATGACAAATGGTGCGACTGATAAAATTGTAAAATCTATATACACGAACACAAAATCGTCAAAGTTTTCATATTCATCCTTAAGTGAGCTACAGTCTCCCATAGTAAAGTTATTAATACCATTTGTCCAAAAGAAATGGAGATCGACACCGGAGAGAATAAAAAATAAAATAATAAGGGACGCATACACACGACGATAAGTCACAATACGTGAGAACTGCAGTGGGAAATGTGTTTTAATAACACGTTCGATGCAAACGAACACCAGTATCCATGATGAATACTGCATCGAGAGATAAATAACAAATAAATGAAATTTGCAACCAAAGTCAGACAGTGTTCTTATATCCAGCTCGAATGTGTTTAGAATCCAGTACCTTGATAATCCTGTAACCAAGACTACACTGTCTGTAATTGCAAGAACGAAAAGAAAAAGAAAGGTAGGTCTTTTGGAAACTCCAATTTTCCTCAAAACGAGAACTGTAAGTGAATTGCCAGTCAGTCCGAAAAGGAGAACAACGACTGAAAATATCCTCCATAGCCATTTTCCAGTTTTTTCCAAATCTTTAACTGAGGAATCTATCTGGGAGTTATTTGTTACCTCCGTTGTAGAGAGTAAAGTATATAGCATGTAGATGTCAGGCGTTGTAAACTGTTTCCAAAATGTGATGTTATTCATAGTAATTCAGCCTTTCGACGACGTTTTCTTCCTGTACTCTTTGAATCCAAGGGCCCTTTTACCGTCATATCTTTCTGTCTCTGAATTCCGGCTGTTCACTCAGCGTCGTGTTAGTTATATAAGTCCTTCAAAAGAGAAACAAAATGTGAAACAAACGTCACAGTCCGAGAGGTTACAAATGAACATAAAGAAGCTGATACCTCATTTTGAATGTATCATTATAAACAGCGACGGTAAGGTACAGTACATTCAGTATATGCGATAAGGTACAGTGCATACGGTAAGGTATATTTCATTCAGTATTTGCGGTAAGAAACCGTACATACTGTAAGGTACAGTACATGCGGTAAGGAACATAACATAACATATTTCTCATAATTACCATAGTAGTAATATGGGGCACTATAGCGACAATGGAAAATCCAGTCAAAAAGTGCTTGGGGCACTATGGCGACAAGATTTATAGCGACAAGGGAAAATCCAGTCAAAAACAGCTTGGGGCACTATAGCGACAAAACAGCTTGGGGTATTATAGCGACAAGGGAAATTGAACATAGTGGGCCTGTATAGCGACAAGGGAAATTGAACAGGGTGGGCCTGTATAGCGTCAAGGGAAATGGAACATAGTGGGTCTATATAGCGTCAAGGGAAATTGAACATGGCGGGTCTGTATAGGGACAAGGGAAAAAAGGGTGGCAATGAAAGCTACTATCTTTTCGAGACCTATGAGTGGTCCTGAAAAGGGCCTTTGGATACTTCTTCTTCTTTTATTTTCTGCCATTGTTCCACCACCTTTTGATTTTACCAATGATTCCTGTTTTTTTCTTCTTTTCTTCTTCGGGAATCCAGTCAGGATGTCCCATAGCTCTAAACTTTTCCTGAACTCTCATCCATCTTAGATTGAGTAGATCAAAGTCCTCTTTCGTCTTTTTGTTCTTTTTTTCCTTTCTCTCCTTAGACCAGTTTTCTTTAATCTGGATCACCTGTTCTTCCATCACCATTCTCATCATTGCTTCTGCTTTCTTTAGCCTGTCTAGACCCCACTTCACATATTCCCACTCTATCAGATGTAATGTTTCTTCTAGAAAACACCTGACTTTGATGACATGATCAAGTGCTTGCTTCAAGTCCCCTATTCTTATATATTTTCTTTTAATACGTCTTCTTAATTTCTGGTCTTCCTCCTCTATCATACCTTCTAATAAATCTCTTGCTAATTTCAGTTGGCTTACAAAGCCATGGTTACTCTGAAATTCTTCCTCAAGTCTTTCCACTTGATATTCTGCATCAAGGATCCCAAACCAGCTGTCTCGGAGTTGGATAAACAATTCAAAATTCATCTTGATGTGTTCAAAATTGAATGGCTCCAAGGACCGACGATTGCGTATATATATCTTAAGCACGGACGTGAAAGTAAACACCTCTACATTCACTTGTCATATTAGATACTATTCACAAATCCTATTATATACTATCCAAAATCACACCCTATACTAACCACACACACGGGGAAGCAGCCAAAACACACCATACTATATACTATCCAAAATCACACCCTATACTAACCACACACACGGGGAAGCAGCCAAAAAAAACCATACTATATACTATCCAAAATCACACCCTATACTAACCACACACACGGGGAAGCAGCCAAAACACACCATACTATATACTATCCAAAATCACACCCTATACTAACCACACACACGGGGAAGCAGCCAAAACAAACCATACTATATACTATCCAAAATCACACCCTATACTAACCACACACACGGGGTAGCAGCCAAAAAAAACCATACTATATACTATCCAAAATCACACCCTATACTAACCACACACACGGGGAAGCAGCCAAAACACACCATACTATATACTATCCAAAATCACACCCTATACTAACCACACACACGGGGAAGCAGCCAAAACAAACCATACTATATACTATCCAAAATCACACCCTATACTAACCACACACACGGGGTAGCAGCCAAAACAAACCATACTATATACTATCCAAAATCACACCCTATACTAACCACACACACGGGGAAGCAGCCAAAACACACCATACTATATACTATCCAAAATTACACCATATACCATCTAAATAGAGTCAGTGTTTATAATCACACTACTCCTCTCTCACACCCATTGGCAATTGACATAGTATTTCTTTTCTTGTTATTTGGGTAGCCCTGAGAAGGGCTGTTTTTAAAACTTCAAATTACACCTGGCTAATGCTGACATCTCCCAGGTCTAGCCCCACACACACATCTCCTACTCCAATCATTCTCCCAATTCACTCTTGTGATTGGGAGCGCAGAGGGAGAATGAGTGGCTTCACTATCCCAATCTTCTGTTTGAGGGATAGTGAAAGTCTCTTCATTTCTGCCTCTATTCCGCAACCGTGGATGAGTCTGTGGTTGTTGCGGCTGAGGCAGTGGGGGCTGCGCCTGTAGTGAACGAACTGGTTCTGGTGAAGGTGTCCTCACTATAGGCTTGACTTCACTAGTTTGCCTCATCATGCGGTGAGGCAAAATTGACCTTTTCATTTCCTTCTCCTCTTCTTTCTTTTTCCTCTCCTCCTCTTCTTTAACTCTGATCTCTTCTTCTTCGGTCTCCATTGCCAGTTCGTCCAGGAGACGTCTAGCATTCTCCAGATGCATTTGAAGTTCTCTTAATTTCTGTACTCTATTCATCTTCTTTGATGCGCCAACGATAGGTAGCCAGACTGACGAGTGCTTTTTTATATATAGCACAAGCGCGGACGTGATGGAAAACACCCCCTAGATCCAAAAACTTACATTATCCCCATCATTACCAAAAAAACAAAACACGCGGATTTAAAAGAAAACACCCCACACTTTTATACTTGACTCCTATTAATTATAAATTGAACAAGTTATTTTGAAAAAAAATACGCTGTGCTTATAGACGCACTTCAAAATAAAAGTAAAATGAGATAGTGATTATAGACTCACTTCTAATTTTTTTCTAACTTCCTCACATACCATAAGCAAATTGAATGATTAATTCTTTTCGAGAATATTGGGTAGCCCTGAAAAGGGCTGTTTTTTTTGTGTTTGTGTGTACGAGGAAGGATGACAATCTTTTATCGTCTAAGATTGCGTCCTCGTTTGGCTACACGATAGGGTCTGCTTCTTCGGAAAGAGAAAGAGAACTCTTTCGTGTCCACACGACAGTCGACAAAACTTCTGTCTGGTTCCTGCTGATGTTGTTGCTGTTGCTGATGCTGTTCTCTCTGCTCTCTCTGCTGCTTTTGAAGTCGATACTTCTCAGTCCATTCTTCTTTCTCTTTTTGAATTTCCTCTCTGAAGAGTTCTTCTATGAGGTCTTCCGTTACTTGTAGCATTCTTACATTCTCAATCTCTTCAGGCTTTGGCATCAGATTGTGTCTGATACGATGCAGAGTGACATAAGCTTCGTTCAGCTTAGCTAGTCTTGAGCACATCTTCGTAGTAGGATGAGTCAAACAATGGATGGCCAGACTGGAGACTACCCCTGCTTTATATGGTTCAAGCGCGGACGTGATGGAAAACACCCCTCTGCGGTTTAGGGTTTTGAAACGTTTAGATAGTTTGATGTGAGGGATAGAAAGAAAAGTCAAAGAGCATTTATATGAGTACAAATGTAAAACAAACGACAGACGCATTGGTTTTCAAAACACAACATTTTTATTCAAATAACAAACATTATTTCAAAGAACAAACATTATTTCAAAGAACAAACATTTTTTCAAAGAACAAACATGTTTTTCTTCTATAACTCTAATACATTATCTTTGACATGGTTGACAACCTTGTGAATTAAATTGAGATTTCCACTGATGGAAATCATTGGGCCATTGATGTACACTACGTTTCCTAGCTAAAGACAACAGATAGCCATAATGGTCACAAAACCATCGATCTACTTTGTCATCGTTTCGAGACGAATGACGATCAAAATAAGTCACTAAATGTTCTAAAGAATATCCAAGACTGCGATGATGCAGATAATAGACACAATATTGTCCACACACCATAGAATCTGTGCTTTGTAATTTCACATTATTGAATCGTGTCGTCTGGGCATTTCTTCTCACAAAGTCAATGATATCATCTTCGAAAGGGGGTAATCCATACGAATCAAAATACTCCGCACATCCCTCTTGAGGAAAGTAGACAGCTACCCAGTGAGTTCCTGGAAGATGACTGTCATCTGTGTTGATGACATAAGCTTGATTCTCTTGAGGTTTGCGATGAGGTAGTTCATCTTTAGCACACACGACAGGATTCCAAGAAGCAGTGTACGAACTACGGTTCAAAAGATAATAAAGTTCCCAGGTATCCATTTTTTGTTGTGTAGCCTTATTTTTTTTTTTCCCCTTTCTTCACAGGTGATGATAAGTCATCAATTCAATCCAGACTTTTTGTTTGAAACGGTCTGACAAGTAACTGATGGTTTGCTTCGTCTCTTTACTCTGGGCCAAGAGAGCTTCGATGCGATCAATTTCTCGAGCAAACAATGGAGGAGAGGAATGATCACGTAAGCCTTTATACCACTGAAGTAACACGGCTTCTTCTGAAATGAGACTCCAAGCTTCGTTCAGATAATCATCCAATTTTTCTTCTTGACTCATCATCATACATTTATCGTGTTGAATTTGACTGGGATGATCGATTTGACATCCATAACAATCTTTTTTAATCATGTCTCTCATTTTATCTTCCAAGTGTTGTGCAAAACAAGCCACTAACTGTTGTTCCTGTTCTGGCCATCTGGATTGCATGATCACTACTTCTTCTTTTTGGTCTTCGGGAACTGCTTTCTCTGTAACCTCCCATTCCATGGATTCTCCACTATTCAAAGAAGGACAAGGGTCTTCCATAGTGTCTAATAGTCTAGAATGACTTCTCTCAAACTGTTGATTTCTATGGTATTATCGAATTCGGCATACAGAATGACATTTACTGTATGGGGAAGAGATGGGTGATCTGCTGTTGCTGCAAACTGAAGTTCCACACGCAGTTGTCCTGATTTTATAGGGTGGAAATGTCCCTCGTCACTGCCTTGGTCTGGAGTGAAATCAAAACCCCACAAAGCGTAACCTCTTGCATAATCGTCGTAGGAAATACCGTGACTGGTGTTGGTTCCTAACTGTCCTGTGGCTTCGTACAGCGACAAGTACGACCTCAAGTAATTCTTCTGGGCAAAGTTGGGTTCGAAAGGTCTGGTACACAAAGTTTTGCCATCGCGACTGACTTCGATTTTGGATACATTGTAGTGCTTAAACTCGAAAGGATTTTGAGTGTAGGCACCGTTGAAGGCTGCATTGCTGACGATACCGATGAATAAACGTTTGGGTAACTGTCCTTGGAACAGATGATCTTCGATCTTAGATCGGAGTCCAGCGGCAATGGTGAAAGTTTTGACTTCCACGCGTCGTATCGGATACTTGGCTGTCGTTCTGCTCAAAGTGTGACTGATATCATTTCCCACTTTAGGTAACACTTCCACACGACGCACGTATAACCTGGCTTCTTGGATGATGGTTTTGTATGTGTTGGCATCAGCCATCAAATGGAAAGCAGCACTGCTACGATTCAGTCTCAAGCGAATATCTACTCCGTTCAGCAAATACTTCTCTTGAAACCACATGTCCAAATGCAAACGATCGAACAGTTCTAAACTACGTCCTCGCAGAATTTTCTTTCGACGCTCGTTAAAACCCACATTGTGAGGATTGGCAGGAATGGCAGGATTGCTGCCCTCAGCAGCTGCTGCTGCTACGGACAAGGCTGTGTCGTTAAATGTATCTGCTGTGTCAGGTTTCCATACCACGCAAGCATCTAAATGAGTGTTCTTGGCTTCTTTTCCGTACGTCAAGAGATTTTCGAGGTACGCTCGGTAAGGGTAAGTATCCGTGCTACTGCTGACCAGTTTGTTATTCATGTACAAATCCACTTCGCTGAACAAGGAATGCATGAAATTGTTGACGGGAGCTACTTGGGCATCGGCTGCTGGATCGGTGTTGTCCGTTCTACTCACTTTCACTTTCAAATACAAGTAACTGTTGTTGAGATCGATGTAATCTTCGGGTTGTCCTTTGATTTCAAACTCGATGGGAGCTGAATCCGTCAAAGAGGAGACGGGATGAAATTCGACCCATTGGGCTTCTTGCATGGTCATCATCGTGGGTGGCATGGCAAAGAGATCTAGTTCCGACTTGGAACAGGCACAAGATTCTTGGTGCATCATTTTTTCTTTATGTTTTTTCTCTTCACTTTTAATAATCAAAAATGTCTAAGTCTCGAGCGGTTCTTTTTTTCTTCGTCTTTCTCACTTTAGAGGTACGGAGACTTTTGAAAGGGTGTCTTCGTCGTCGCTTTCTACCTTGTCCTTGCTGTGTCGTCAGGGAAGCAGAAATGTCAGACTCGGTACCGTTCAGGGCATTTATAGGACTTTCTCGTCGACCCAAAATCTCTTTACCCGTTTGAAGCAAGACATTTTTGCCTGCTCTCAAAAAAGCTTCTTTAGGGTTTTGTTTGTCAATGAGAACATTGTGGAGAAAATCTTTGCCGTGAGTCAATGCGGCATCTTTTAAGGCGTGCAATCCTCGTGTCACCATCGGTTTCAAAACAGGGACCACGGAACGAAAGGCTGATTTAAACATATCTCCTAAACCATGTCCTCGTTGTCGAGTGACTCCTCGGTACACAGGATACATCACTTTTTCAGTTGTTGGAGAATCGTTTTTGAAAATGGAGTTTCACTGTGACTTTTCCTTTGGTAAATGGAATATTTTGTCCTAGTTCTCCTTTTATAGAAATGTTGACACTGTCGAAATACGACTTACTGACGGGTAAATAATGAGGATGTACAAATTCACGGTGAACGTGATTGGTATTTCCACCTTCTTCTTTATCGGTAGTGTCAGAATCCACTTTGAAAGGAATGACACGCAGTAACGGTGCAGAGGTGTGTCCTACTACATTGTACTCCACCACATCGGAGTACACAAACATCAAGTTGAGACCTTGGTTCAATTCAATAGGGAATCGAAAATATTTTGCAAAATCCGAGTTACTGGTTATGTCTGGTATTTGCTTTTTGTTCTTGAGCATCTCGACGTCTCCACCTAAAATATCAAACAATTCAGGACAAAAAGTAATGGCCATCATTTTCTCCTCTGAAAATGTCATCATGAGTCGACGAGACACTGAATAGTACTCAATGGTCACACTTTTTGGGGTTTTTGTGGATGCAAGGGACTCCATGGCTTTACCAAACACAACATTGAACCTGGTTACAATCGTAGTCACTAAATGTTGACCACTAAAATAATAACCTGGAGGAATGACGAACTTATGAGTGGACAGGACATTAGTTTTGGGTCCATCTGATTTCTTTTCGCCACCTTTACCTCGTGCGTCTAAGACCTTTTGCAATTGCTCGTCAAGCACTTCTACTGTAAAAGTGTTTTGATTTTCGACGATGTTTTTTATTTGTGCCGGGTGTATTATTTCCACTAAAGCTACTTCCCAATGATCATCTTGATCCAAATGCATGGTTTGAGGTAATTTAGCCGTGTAACAGCACAACGTGTTGTTAGGAAACACCTCCATGGAACTGTCACTGGGTAACGTTAAGTAAAATTGGTTAATAGTGTTGTTCATAATTCCAATGTTGTTCTGTCCGAGGAGTCACTCGAGGTTAAAGGAGTATCTAAAAGAGGATTGTGATTGGAAGGGTGACTGCCAGGAGAAGGACTAACGTTGGACGCAAGGCTCCCAATAGTGTTATTGTTGTTCCCGTTGTAAGAGTATTTCAGGGAAGGATTGGGAAGAAGATATCCGATGCAACTGCTGAGTAAAATGGTCCACAATTGTTTGTCTCCTTGTTGCAAACTCAAATTAGCAATGGCTGCACCGATGACACAATACACCACAAAGATTTGACAGAAAAAGACGATTTGGGTTTTAGGGACACGTTCTCCACACCACACCCACAAGGGTTGCTTTTGTAAATCTTGCAGAGATGACGTGGGTGAAGGAGTAGTCACTGTGGTTGCTGAAGCTGTATTGAAGGGCATGATGGTCACTTCTTTTTATAGTCGATGACTTGGGCAGCGTCAATCCAAGAATCAAAACTAGGAGGATATCCTTTCCAACGTACTTTGACTTCTTTGACACGACGTTTTCCTACTTTACGAGTTCTTCGTTCGAGAATGCTTTCAATGTCGTACACGTCGTCTTCTTTTTTGGTGACACGTTGTAACTCAGGCAAGTAAAACGTTCCTTTTAATACTTCTCCGTTCATGTCTTCCAATTTATAGACGGCAGGATGACGGCCACGCACTCGTTCAGTAACACGAAACAATTCGGTGGTCCAATTGGGTAAGTAACCTTTGTCGAAAGTGCGTTTGGTTTTACCAATGCGTACCCAATCTCCCGGGGTTAACACTTCTCCACCTTTCTTGGGGACAGCCCTCGTTCGGGACGTACCAAACAGACGCTCAAAAACAGTCACTTCGTTGTCGGGTGTCACCTCTTGTGGGGCACGTCCAATGCTTCTATGGTAAGATTGATTGTAGGCTTGGACTAAGTGCGGTAAGACGTCGATGTACTTGAGAGTGTGTTGATGCGTAAAATATTTCCACATGCGTTCTTTCAAGGTACGTTGAAAACGTTCCACGATACTGGCTTTGGTTTCAGGATTTTCGGTGGTGAAAAAATGAATGTCACGTTTCTTTAATTCTCGTTGGAAAGCTTGGTTTAGAAATTCGGTGCCTTTGTCGGTTTGCCATCGAAGAGGGTGACGACCACTTTGTTTCAACACCAGTTGCAAAGCTCGTACTAACTCTCCGCTCGATTTGAATGTCAATGGTACGACCCAGGCAAATTTAGAAAAGACGTCGATGACACAAAACAAATATTTGTAGCCACGATTGTAGGTGGCTAAATGAGAGACATCGGCTAAATCGGCTTGCCATTGATGATCGATGCCTTCCACTTGAGTGCGACTTCTGTGAAATTTTCGTCGAATGGGTTTGTGTAAAGTGTACGTCGCTTGTTCTTGTAACCATCGTTGTACTGTAGGTAAACGGAGCTTTTTCAAGCGACTTTTTGCAGCACGATACAATTTCTGAATGCCTCCGTAACCTGCAGGGTGAGCTGGATCGTAATAAATGCTGGCTAAGACCTTCTCCATGGTTTAGGTTAATAAGTGACCCACTCTTCGAGGATATTGCTTTGGGTGGGACGAAATGCGGGTTGTTTGGAAACGGTTTTACGTGTCCGATGTGCCACAGGAGTTGACGTCGAGGGTGCTGGTGGTGGTGGTGGTGGTGGCGGAGGTAATGAGATAGCTTTGGTCTTCTTTTCTTTTCTCACCTCTGGTTTCCTTTCGTTCTTTTTCACTTCTGTTGAAGCAGGAGTAGCCATCATCTTTTTAACCCAAGTTTTGAGTTCTTCTCGTGGGGGCGTGGGAGAAGGGGTCAATAAGGAAGCGGCAATCTTACTCGGAATGGGAGTAGCAGTGGGTGTTTGAAAGAGATCATGGGGTTCTTTTTCTTCCTTGGGTAATGGTGGGGTGACGTCTGTTTTGGCTACTGTAGAGGGTAAAGGCGACGGATTATTCATTAGTGCCTTCAAATCGGACAGTGTGGGTAGAGCTGTTTGTTCCACAGCTTTTCGATGAAAGAGTTGTAGTCGTTGCAGAAGTTGACCGTACTTTTGCGATTTTTCGGTTTCGGACAAATCGTGGCGATGCAGCAAGGATTGCAATTCGTGTTGTAATTGGGACATCTCGTTCAAATCAGGATTGGGTGGTAAATGGGGGGTACGTTGTTCTTGCCAACGATGGTATTCCATCCATCGTTTGTAAGGAACTAAAGTCAGTTTTCGTCCTTCCATGGGCTTCCAAAGGTTACGTCTGAGATCGTGGTGCTTCATGGATCCCTTTTATCTTCTGGAAGGATCATACATATTGCTACCCATACCTTGGGGCCATCCCTTGGTGCATCCCCGGGGCCATCCCTTGGTGCATCCCTGGGGACATCCCTTGTGTCATCCCTTGTAAAAAACCTGGTAATATGCTGGATAGGATACCGGATTTCGCTAATCCTCCCAACACAGGAAGAAGAAAAGGTAAAAATCCTCCGCGTTGCACCAACATTTTTTTCTTTTGACGGACGGGTATTTTCTTTTGGACCATTTGACGAAGAACGTGTCGATGTTTGGCTAAGCATTTTTTCTGGTGTGAAGACAAAGGTATCGTGCCTTTCAAGACATTCAAACAACATTCGCACACGGTATCGATGACATCTTTGGAAGCCGTTTTAATGATTTGTTTTCGCATGGGTGGAGAGGCTTTGGACAGGACAGACAACACGTCTCCGTGTTTGACCAAACGAGGAGGTAGTCCTTTCTTTTTCTTTCCTTTGTGAGGTGTAGAAAAATATTTTCTGCGAGGTGACATCTTTGCTTGTTCGTTCCACAATGCCACTGACGTCCATGACTTGAAACACACCCTCTTTTATCTTTTTTTTTGTTGTGCCATCACTTGATTTATAAGTGGTATCACTTTTTCTGGAAAGAGATCATGGGGTAGGAAAAATCCTCCGCGTTGCACCAGCATCTTTTTCTTTTGACGGACGGATATTTTCTTTTGGGTCTTTGGACGATGAACGTGTCGATGTTTGGCTAAACGTCCTTTCCTTTTCTTTCCTTTGTGGGGTGAAGAAGAATGTTTTCTGCGAGGTGACATCTTTGCTTGTTCGTTTCACAATATTACTAGTGTCAATGACTTGGTAGACACTCTCTTTTATCTACTTTTTGTGGAACTACCGCTTCGTCAAAAAGGTAACAATGTCTTTCACAAAATTACCAAAGGATCCTCCTTTTTGGTGACTCTTCTTTTTCTTTAAAAGACTACGTCTTTGGAGGAAAGGACGTTGATGTTTGGTTTTAAAGCTTTTGGTACGATGACGAGATTGTCTTGTTCCTTTTCCTTTTTGGACAGCAGAACGACGAGGGTAGTGACGGTGGTGGTGTGCACGTTTTTGAGGAAGCATCCTGGAGTGATCAGCAGTGGTACAGAAAAAATACTGATTGACGTCGTGGTCTTCAAGTCATATTTTTATACTGGAATGCGACGCCACTGATTATCTTTGCGTCGTATCAACTTCATGGCAGGTAACACACGTCGTGAAGGAGTTCGCAATGGACTCAATCGGGACAGTTCTTGTTTGGACAAATCTAGTAAACTCTTTAACATGCCAGATCTTTCTTGGACTTTCACTTTCGGGGCAGGTACTTTGTGAGCAGCTGCTACTGCCGCTAAGGTGGACGAGGGTGTCTCCGGTGGAGGAGACGTTTTGGGAGACGCAGATTTCCAATGTTTCATCAAATTAGGAAAAACGGGTGTCAAATTGGGTTTGGCTGGCATCACCCGCAACGGAGAAGTGGCAGCCCCTGAGGCTACTGGCAACGTAGTCCCTGCCAAACGTCCTTGTAGATCTTTTCTTACAGGTCGTGGTTGACGAAGGTAAGGTTGTGTCCTGGCCGAAGTGCCTTTCTTGCGGGTGACCGCTTTTTTCTGTGGACTTTTCTTTTTCTGTGCTTTGATCTTAGTACCCTTGTTCTTTTTCTTTGGGGTTTGTTTGGCTTTTTTTGTTTTCTTCTTGGGGTGAACTTTGGGAGTATTGGGATCCCATTTTAAAAGGGAACGAATGATGACACCTCCTAGAGAACCACTACCTCCAGGTTTCAATATGATTTGCTTTTTGGTGTGAGTGTCAATGCGAGGATTGGCCAGTTGCGTCAAGGCTACTTTGTTTCTGTCAAAAAAGCGTTTGGTTTGATGTGGAATGTGAATGATGCCTTGCAGTATTTGACGTGCTGTCACCGTAAACCATCGTAAGACTTCTTTGAGACTGGCTTCTAAGACGTGAGCACGTCTTTGTGGATTTTTTTCGCGACTGATGCCGTACAAGGCACGAATCAATTTGATCGGAAGATGAGACTGAAGGGACGTCATGTTGACGATGTATGAGACCAGGTTAAAGTAACCCAAGGTTTTTATAGATTTTTTTAGTGCTTCATAGTGTTATGTCAACGAGGAGGACGTGTACACGACAGGTCCTCCGTCTTGACACCAGTCGTGAAACAAATCGGTACGAAATCGCAAATAATCAGGGGTAGTGGGTTTTAAATCCACGAGTAAATAGGCGTGTGGCGTTTGAGTGGCATCATCGTACGCATGAGTTAGCCAAGGTGTTCCTAACTGTTTGGCTAAAACTTGCACTTGTGATTTATCTCGAGGACTTTTAAACAAGACCACGTAATGAGCATTCAGACTAATGGTACGATGGGCTTTACTTTGTTGAAATAAATTTTGTGTAATGTAAATGACACTGGCATTACGATGATGCCCTTTACGTGTAAACCACAGTTTAATTTCTTCTTCGTCTTCTCCTAACATGTCGTCAAAAATAACCCAATGAGTTTGACTAGGGTCAGACACGATCCCCTCGTCTTCTTTAGGAATGCCTGCTACAAACACAATGGAATCACCTTGACTTTCTTGCAAGAGGCTGTATGCCGATTGCCACTCTTTGTAACACCACACGATGCGTTGAGGTGGACGATCGATCAAATGATGTTTATGTTCGATCAAACGTTTGACAAATTCGGTTTTGCCTGAACCGCTCGGTCCAGCAATTAACATGTTAAAAGGATGACGAAGATACAAGGCTTTCCAACTAGTCTGATCTAAGTGTTCGTCAATGACTTTGAATGTGGAGGAGGAAGGAGTAGTAGAAAGAGTAGAGTGAGCCATAGTCGTGTAGTGGTATGTCAGTATTGACACAAAAACAGACAAGACAAGAGGTTTTTATACTTTTTTCAAGACACGTTTATTTGAATGCAACACGAAAGACAAAAATACATAAAAGCCAAATGGATAAATACAAGAATAAAAGACATAGGCAAACGATCAAAGTGGAATATAAACAAGTCACTGTACAACGTGGTTTGGGTAACGAAGGTGTCCTAGAGGTAGTATGTAATGTTCTTATAGTCTCCTCTACAGGGGGTACAGTCACATAGGTGTCTTCTCGAAAGGGTCTTTGTGGGGGAATGTCCATGACAGTTTTGTCTTGAACAGAAGGATTGTCTTGGGTGATAGATTCTTTTTCTTTTTCTTCTTCTGGTACTGTTACTAACACAGGATTAAAAGTGACTTTTTTCACACGACGATGAATTTTAGGAACACAACGCTTGGGCATAATGGGATACTTCGTTTGTCCAAGCCTCAAAATCCCAACTTTTCCAGTCACGTACATCTGTCCAATGAGGGTGTAATTCACAAGCTACACACACATCTTCGTACACTGCTTCCGTACGTAAAAGTTGACGAATCTTTTTTTCTTGGAAAGGTCGAGACGTATCCAGATGAAAACGTAAGGCTTTGAACAGAATAAGTCTCTCGTGGACATTTAAAGGAGTCACCATACTGTCTTATTTTTTTGATAGGTAGTGTTCGTAAAGTGTCCACAAGGAATCGACAGGTAAACGAAATCCTAGAAAGCAAGTCACTAAAACACACACGACACGTCGACCCCAATTCATAGGGTACAGTTCTTGCAATAAGTGTTCGTAATCTTTCACCGTGTGAATCTTCTCATTGATATCCTTCCACGGAATCTGTTGGATCACCAATGATAAAGGTTGTGGCATGGTCGTTCTCTTTTATACTTCTTTTTTAGGTCGAAGACTATCAGTGTAGATTCAACCCAGAATTAAACACAGAATTAAATTTGCACAAAAAGCAAAAGTGATTAATATAACGTGTAATTTCGTCCCACTGCCATTCAGGGTAACGGTCAAGAAGGATCAAAGCATCTTCAGAGGTAAACGTACTAAATTGGAAACAGAGCAAAAAAATACCTTTGATCCAGAGAAATCTGACACGTTGGTTAATTTTTGTCACTTGCCTCTTGTGAATTTCACGACACAAAAGTTCTACAGTCACCCATTGCGATTTTTCTTTAGCAAGACCCTGCCAAACGTCCTTGTAGATCTTCTCTTGCAATTCGTGTGGTAATCCTTGAATATAATGTTTTAGAGAGGGTTTATATACTGGTCTAGGTGTGATACACGACATGGAGCAGTAGTGTCACTTCCAATCACTAGGTCCTACTAAAGGTAGGTATTGACAATTCGGAGACCATCGAGCATGTTCCAAGTAAGCGGAATCTTTCTCTTCCCACTCGTAAATGGATACACCACAACTGAAACACTTGACTTTATCTCCTTCGCCCAAGTAGAAAAATCCAGCTCTGGCTAATTCTTCAGGAGTTGGTCCAGGCAGATATTTTGGCCATTTATCTTTGAAGGTTTGGAATCGACTTTTAAAGTGACAGTATTCAGGCAAACTCGTCGGGAACGAATATTCGACTCTCCTCACTTCTGTTCGATGCAGGTACGGTGAAATTCCTAGGAGTCCACGATAACGTGTCGCACCGCTTTCGCATCCCTCAGGTTTGACACGCACAGCATCACTTTCCAGGGTAGATATAGGGGTAGTAGTCATAGCAAAGTTCCCACGATATCCTGCTGAATCGCTAATGTCACAGCGCCTGGCATCACTACAATCGTAAGGTTTAGCATCGCACTCCACTTGAGAATTCCCAAATTTGAATGATGTCTGTTTAAATGGATTCATCTTCTTTTCGCTTGGCTGTGTTAGTCACAATGAACTATTGGTCTTGGACAATGTCCCTTTTTATATGCTGCCCAATTTCGACGTGACCGTACGGTAGAGTGAAGTGATTGGGAAGTCGTACTCTCTTTTGGTACACGATTTGGTAGACTTTTTCCAAAGGTCGGCTAACAATTTGGTGTGTGGGTAAACGGACAATCTTGTGCGGTTCGTGGGTAGTCACTTGAAACGTTTCATCCTGTCCCGACTGCAAGGCTTCTTGTAGCACGTCAAAGTTCACCACTTGACTGGTGCGATAATTAAGAGTCAATCCTTTCACTTTACATTCAGTGTGCATTTTTCCTTGTGGGTCACGGTATTCGTAGCCGTAATTTTTAGGACCGCCACTTGCAAAACATAGAATCTTGTCGTCGGGATGTTCATCGGTCCAGGCTCCTAAACGGTCTCCTTCGATGGTAGGGTTACACTGGTTCGGTCGGTGAATGTAAATGCAACTGTCCGTGTCAAAATACAACACACGATCTCCTAACAGTTCTAACACTTCGTACAATTTTAAGCGAGCGTGGGCTGTCACGTAAGCCGCAATGATGACATTTCCAAATGTGTCGGCTTCTACAAAGTCTAGTTCTTCTTCGTAATTGACTAAGATCAAGTCCTCACGAATGACGTCCACGTGTTTGATGACTTTGGTTGGGTTGTGAATCATCTGGAAGTAGCGAGACGGCTCGGACAAATACTCCGTCTTGGGTAAAGACGGACGTTGTGCCATTTTACCCCACAAACAATTGAGCATCACTTTGGCAAACGATCGCCTTCCTTCATTTTTCTCGATGTGGTCTAAAGTGATACCTTCCTGCTCACGATATTTTGCTTTGAATATCTTTTGGTCTTCGGGAGTGTGACACCAGGAAGGATAGCCACTAGCTTCTTGTTTTAGTTTTAAAAAAGCATCCACGTAGTCTGCAAAAATACCTTTCTGTCTCTCGTCGCCCTTGCAGTATTGTTGTGTTTTGGGAAAGTGGTAAATTTCGTACACTTCTAACAGTTGATATCCCAGGTCCAGAGCTTTAAACAATTCCACGCTCACCCACGTTCCTGTCAAGGCACGTTCTTCCTGAGTGTGATGACAAGGTTGGTCTTGGTTGCACGTTTCGGCACATGTGCGACACAAAGGAAACATCAGTTTTCCTTGGCAATGGTGAGGTAATACGGGATGGTACAAGTCTTTGGGTGGTAAGACTTTACACTTGATCAATCCTTCGTACTGTCGAATGTGGTCCAAATCAATGTGTTCTGTCATCAATTCTGGATGCCCTACGGGAAAGTGACAATATTTGCACACGTAAGGATACAACGAACACACGTCCAAGTATTTGATTTCTTCTCCCTTCTCCTCGTCCGCTTGGTACAGCAAACAAGTAGCATTCGTTCGTCCTCCGTACAAACTATCCCGAGGGTTCAGGGGGTCCACCCACTTGTAACTTTCTACGATGCGTTTAAACTCGGGATCAGTTTTCAAACGCTGATCGTACTCGTGTTCCCACATTTCCACCACCTGGTATCCTTGCTGTTCTAACTTCAAACGTCGCTGACACGTGGTCTGGTACAAGTCTTCCATGGTTCGTTGTAAAAACTGATTTTTGGTGTCTCGTTGAGGGTAGCATAGGGGACATCCGTGAAATAAACATCCGTTAAACTCGTACACAATCTGAGGGTTTTCTAAGTCCCAACCATCTACCGAATACGTTCCGATGGTCTTTTCGCCTCCTCCGTTGCGAGCGTGTTGGATCCATTTGTCTTCCTTGTCGCACAAGTAATGGAGCCAGCGTAAGGCTTTGACCGAGTATTGACGTTTGACAAAATTTGTCGTTTGAGGACTGATGACCGCTAGAGTATTTTCAGGCATAAAGCGTTTTCGGTACACTAAGGAACAAGCTTTGGCGATGGTACAAGCTTCTTTCAAAGGATCGATCCCTCCGTATTCCATGAACAATTCTCGAAATTTTCCACAGCAACGTCGTAAAATGTCCACGTCAGATCGACAGTACTTTAACATTTCTTCTTGAAAGTCAAAAGGGTCCGAGGCGTGAGTCTGGTACCAAGCATAGAAAGCTTCTCGTTGTTCGGTGCGCATGTTGTCGGGGTCGTAGTCGTCAGCCTCCGGCAAATGGGGTAGAACGGCATGTTGATTGGCTTTGGTATTAAAAAAGTGTGGAAAATAACCTTTAGCCATTTCTGTCATTCCAAACGTTTTAGGCATGCGACTTAATGGCATGGCCAAGTAACACATCGAATCTTTAAACTGTACTTGTCCTACTTGCATAGAAATGATTTTGACTCCGTTTAAAGTCACTTGAGGCCGTTCGGTACTTTGTTCCGCATAGTATCTGAGCAGAAATTGCCCATCGTATCCCGAGAAATTGTGAGCCATGACCGTGGCATGGCGATGACACTCTCCGTAACGTTCGATGTCTTCTGGACTCCACGTTTCGTCGATGGGATTTAGGATCCATTGGGCAAAATCGGCTAGCGTATTTGACCCTCGAAAGATTTTTTCACGTCCTCCAGGAATCTTGCTGCAGTAAGGGCAATGACTAAAGATAGGTTCTTGGATGCACTGCTCGCACGCACGGTGAGCCACGCAGAAATTGGGAATGTGAATACCGGTCTCTTGCATGCATTCGAAATCAAAAAAGATAAAATTCCCTTTCTTCTGGGTATCTTTTGGTTGGGGTTGATATTTTTGAATGAAGCATTCGTGCTCCAAGTCCACAATTTGGCGACAAATGTGACATCGTTTCTTCCCTCGACAAACGTGAAACTTGGCATTACTAGTACGTATGCCTTGTCCACAAGTAGGGCACAATCTCAGCAGTTGACAAGCACTTTTCTGCTGTGAACCTTGCATCTTCAAATGTTGTTGGTAACAGGTAAGACTGACAAAAGTGCGCTGACACACAAGGCAATGCACTCTTTCTTGTCCTTGGTCCAGACAAGGTTGAGAGGCCAAACATCCCTCACATTTCGATCCACAATGCTTGTGTTGTTCTCGATTGTTATAACCATAGTCACATTTTTCACAGTAGTAACTGAATTTCAGAAATCCAGTGATACTGGTAATGGTATCAAAATGACCATCGTGATGATAGACGTGAATGTATTTTCCGTCTTTGAAATCGTGGCCTCGAAACAAAAGAGGTCCACGCACTTCTTGAGGGTGTACTTTCAAAGTGTAATGTGGAGACAAGACGTCTTGCAATTTTTGCATTTCTGGAATGCCGCTAAGGGTGTCTTTGGATATCCCCGCTTGCTGTAACAGAAGTTCTGCTTCACTTCGTTGTTTGGCTCGGTCCGATCGTTGAATAGTTTTCCAGGCTCTTTTCCATTCTGTCGTGTCGTTCTTGTTGACATACGTTCGTCCCACGACGACAGCACGGGCTAAACACATCTGGTCTTGAGGATTGTTAATTTGGACGAGGCTTCGCTTCATGCTGCGAAGGTTGTCGACCAATAATACTTTTTTGCGTCCTGTCCCCTGGGGAAGAGACACGTGGGTCATAAACAGTGTGGCTTTTCCATCGTCAATGTGAAACTTGTCGTTGGATTGTTGCACATGTTGAATTTTGTCGATGACTTTGGAAGGTGTTAATTCTGATGGGCTAGTAAACTCGATCCAAACGGGAGACTTTAAATTATCGTGATGAATAGAAAGTCTCAAGCGATCGTCTTCTTTGGCTTGACATTGCTGTTTCAATGCAGTTAATACAGAATCCCACACCTCAGTAATGAACCCTTCTGTATTCTCCAAAGGTACATTGGCCTTGAAATCTTTAAACTTTACGGCATACGTGTAAGCCGTTGTTCTAAATTTTCGAGAGGAACGCTTTTCTGTCTCTCGAATGTGATAGTAATTTTCAGGGTTTACTAAGGGTGGGGCACTTTGCTTGGACGTGGATTGTCTGGGTGTGGATTCGGGCTCACTCATGTCATCTTCAAAATCACTGGCATGAATTTGAGCCAAGACTTCAGCTACTGTGCTAGGCGATACATTACGTTTCTGTCTCTTACTGTTTTCTCTTTTCTCCACAACATGATGTGGCCTTTTCATCTTGTCTGCAAAAAGTCAAATGACTACCTTTTAAAGACCATAACCCCTATATATTCATGTTCGATCCGTGCATATATATAAAGGGTTAGTGTCTAACGGTTCAGTATTCCTTTCACTCTCACATTGACCAGAACGATGGAAGAACCTACACAAGTGGAACTTCTCATTAGAGCTTTACGTGGGGTCATACGAAAGTTTTCGTCAGACCAGCCGACGGCCTACTCTCCTTCCTATCGAGATAAAAGTCAAGATACTTGCTATATCTGTAAGAAGAAAGGACATTGGGCTACAGAATGTTCAGATCGTGACAAAAATAAAAAAGGCTACAATAGAGACAAAAGTCAAGATACCTGTTATTATTGTAAAGAGAAAGGACATTGGTCTCCAAACTGCCCTAAGAAACAACAGGAACAGGAGGAGGAGAAGGAGGAGGAGGAAAGAAATTCTGAACAGGAGGAAGAAGAGGTACCCTCCCCCAAGGAAGAACCCCGTCACGTTCACAAGAAAAGAAGACGAAACGAAAGTGAAGAGGAAGAAAAAAAAGCTGTGACAGTAAAGAAAATGAAAAAACAGAAAGAGTGAAACAGAAGAAAACCTATGAACTTTTTTAAAGTGGTCTTGTGTTATGTTATGTTGTGATTTTGAATTGTGACGTTTGTACTAGAATAAACTAAAGAGAAAAAACGTAAGTGTCTCTTGGTTTTGATTTGATAGTATAATTACCTACACTCACACATTCATTCACTCACACGTACATCATGGGTTTTTAAAAAAATAAAGGACTTTTGAGTTTTCATTGAAATAGGCAATTGACATAGTATTTCTTTTCGAAATAATTGGAGTGGTCCTGAAAAGGACCGTTGGTGTTTTGTGTTTAAAACAAAACAAACTCAGAAACGGGATGAAATCCTCTTGAGCTGTCTTAAGCCTTTGCCACGGCCAAGGCCTACTTCGGGACTGGTGGTTCCTGTCAATGATTTGGTAGAAATCGCTAACGGTGGTAAGGTAGACGTAGTCACAGAGAGATCAGGTTGTTTCGCTCGAGAAGGTCTTTTTCTCTTCGGTCGTGATAAAGAAGTCTGATACATTTGTTTCAGACTCTTTAACTCAGCTAAAATATCTAAAAGTACCGTCGTAACCGTTTGATTTTCACTATTTTCTTTCTGTCCTTGGTCTTCATTCTTCTTCTCCGTTGCTGCTGCTGCTGCTACTGTTTCTTCCTGGTGTTTTCTTCTTGCTTCTTCTTCTTCCTGCTGTTGCATAAGAAAAGCTTGTTCTTCTACTTTCTGTTGTTGTAAAAATCGCTCCAATGCTTCTTTTTGTCTTTGTTTAAAATCATCGACGTGTCCATAAGAAGATACAGAAGGCAACGAAGGTTCCGGAATAAATTCTTGCGATGTTAAAAAATCCACAATATCCCAGTTAAAATCAACTTCTTCTGGATGTAGATTTGTCATGACTTTAGTAGTCACTGTTGGTCCATGACTTGCTGTCTCTACTCCTGTCTCACTCCAATTCATTGTCTTCTTACTGTCCGCCATGATTGACAACTCTCTTGAATCGATTGACTGCGCACAGGCGCTAGTACCTCTATATAGAAAAGGTGACGTCACAGGCTGCTCTCTTCCGATTGGATGGCTGTGTCTGACTATTGTAACGCACGTTTGGATTGGTGGATACACTCAATCCGTTTCAATCCGCTCTTCCCCTATAAATAACCGCAGTACACGGCATTCGATTCACCTGTTCTCATCAGAAGATGTGGACTAATGTTGAATCGTCAACCCTTGTGTCAAGTATGCTGTTTAGGACTGACATACCCATGTATGTCAGATCATCATGGAGTGTCATTCATAGGACGGAGACAGCCTATTGGAAGAGAAGAGTCTATGTGGAAAGACAAGGTTGCTTGAAGAGAGTTCTCTTCTATGGACCCACAGTAAGGAGAAGTTTAAGGAAGAGAAGAAGATCTGTGAGATGTCCTCTGTGTTAACAAGACAACGTTAACATTACACATAACGGCCCTTTTCAGGGCCACTCATAGGTCTCGAAAAGATAGTAGCTTTCATTGCCACCCTTTTTTCCCTTGTCCCTATACAGACCCGCCATGTTCAATTTCCCTTGACGCTATATAGACCCACTATGTTCCATTTCCCTTGACGCTATACAGGCCCACCCTGTTCAATTTCCCTTGTCGCTATACAGGCCCACTATGTTCAATTTCCCTTGTCGCTATAATACCCCAAGCTGTTTTGTCGCTATAGTGCCCCAAGCTGTTTTTGACTGGATTTTCCCTTGTCGCTATAAATCTTGTCGCCATAGTGCCCCAAGCACTTTTTGACTGGATTTTCCATTGTCGCTATAGTGCCCCATATTACTACTTACCATGGTATACCCGTACTACATAACATGCGCTAGGAAATTAAATACATACCGATTTCTTGTAGGTTCTTCGAATGAATCAGAACATCTCTGTTAAAATTTGGTTTTCTGGCATGCGGGTATTACGGGGCCGTTCATATTCTTTAAGTAGAAGATTACTTCCATTACTCTATTGTATTTCCCATGTAATCTAACAACTGGATGCTGTACCCGTCATAACCCCCAACGTAAATTCGAAACAGTGACGTACACATACACCTGATCACACAAAGTGTCTGACAACCGGAACTGAGCATGTAAACATGTAAAGTGAGCTAAAATTAAAGTCGCTGAGTAATTTATATGACCAAACGTCATTCGGCCTTCGTTAGAGTACTTTGTTCCTTATAGAATACGTTAGCACTTACAAAGCAACGTAGGGAATATTTACTATCCCTTCTATAATTAAATTGTTCCTATTTTCTGCTTCTATCCTACTCTTCCTTATGCGATTATAACAGTATCTTGTATGTAAAAAATATCCCCGTCAAAACAAACCATGCAGTAAATTCTTTTATTTCAATAATCAGATTAAATTCTTTCCTTTTCACACATTGTATGCATATTGAGTTCAGGTGCAACTTTGTGTACGTATCCTCGTCGTACGTTCCTACTTACAATCAAACTATGAAGCAAACGTTTTGTCTCAACGTGTTTGCTGAGCAGCAGAAGCTTTTATGAATACATGTAGACTCTTATATTATTTTTACATGCGGCAAGAATCACTTGGACATATATCTAATCAGTGTTAACTAAGAAAATACAACCCATTCTGAAACACTGTATAGACAACGAGAGATTGGTGACCGTTATCAGGAGTTGCACTTTTCATGTTTGTCATGCGCAAACCATATTAAGCTTGATCCAGACTCAGAAAATCGCATCCTCGTTTAAATGTTAGACTGCATTAGGGGAAGGAGACGCACCCTCAGGTAGAAAATATATATCATTTAAAATTAAGTAACAAATAATGGCGTGTTTAGTTTGCGGGTTTTCTGACTAGTTATTATTGTTATTCTAGGAACTTCTTGGTAAAGTTCATCTCACTTCCCACACAACACGCACATCAACAACCTTCTAATAATAGCCAGACACGTTTTTTATTATGGTTACCGAGTTACTTAACATTAGATATAAAACAGTTTTAATATTTACAACACTCTAGGAATTCAGTCACGTATTGTTTTCTACAAAAATATTCTCCAATAAAATTTAGTATTTCACAGTGACAGTAAATATCAACAATGGAGCCTTTATTGGTTAACAGAACACGAGACATTTTAATGGAAATCATAACATATAAGCCAAATGTCCACAATAGTTACTAAATTTGTGTTTTTGGAACAGAAGAACGTGGCAGCTTCGATTTACTTTCAGTTTATTAAAACTATTTTTTCCGACCACGCATTCGCCGTCTCATACTTTCAATGATGTAATGCGCTGACAGATTATAGTTGATACAGGTTGTTTTTATTTATTACGTATTCAACAGAACATACCTTGATTTGCATCGGCATTATCCCAGTTAAATTTTTACAACCATGTACATCGTAAACGAAAGTTCTGACATTTACAATGTTGCAGTTTTACTAACGCTTATATGTAGTTCATCTGCTACTTTATTTTGCTAAAAACTCTCACAACACCATTCTATAGATGTTTATGCCTGATTAAAAGGTCACAATATTACGTAATTGCGGAAATAAACGCATTAAAGTCAAAGTCCTTACCTCTAAATAAAAATATAGATATAAAGTAATAAACACTGCAAACATAAAAGTACACACACACACACATATATACACACACAGATATATCTGTGTGTGTGTGTGCTTGTGTGTGTGTGTGCAGAGGCGTAGCTAGGGGGAAGGGGGGTACATATGTCCCCGGGCGCCAAGGTACAGGGGCGCCAAAATGAGGCTTGCAACGTTACATTATAAAAAGTAAACAAGGGTAATAAATCGGTCACAAGATCGCTGTGTGTGTGTGTGTGTGTGTGTCATACCTACAAATATACAGCAACATCTACAATAGCGATGATGTAGTAAGAAACAAATTCAATACATTTCAGAGTGGGTTGTATTTTCTTAGTTTACACTGAATAAATTGTCTTAGATTATTAATTGAATCCTTTTCTTATATATATATATATATATATATATATATATATATATATATATATATATATATATATATATATATATATATATATATATATATATATAGCTGAATATTTGACATTCAAAAATTAGTTGTGTAATCTCCATACAGGCACTGAGTGAATTAGTAGTGGAGCAGGTCTGCCCACCATTTTAATACAAGTGTTATTTTGTTAAAATAACTGTTATTATTCTTATTTCCTCTTTGCATAAACTGTAGAGCAGGTCTGCCAACCACTTTTATGTATGTGTTATTTTGTTAAAATAACTGTTATTATTATTATTATTTCCTGCCTGTATAAAAATGGTGAGCTGGTGACCTTACAAACTTCACCCGAATGTGATATTTGCTAATCACGCTTGCGTGTTTAAGGTCTAAATCGTGCGTGATATTGCTGCGATTAATTAAATCGTCGTTATAACAATAATGATAGGAGAATCACAAACAACTCTATTAACTAGAGAACGATTAGCTGTGATTAAAAAGTTTATCCCGGTAAGAAATTTGTTCAGAAATAAATTACAAACGTGTCAAGAGGCTCAGGTTGATTTTGTTACCGATACTAAACAATTATTTAAACCTGTTACTACAGCTACTGGGGATATTAAAGATGAACAACGAGGCAAAATGGCTCTTCTTCCAGTACTTGAAAAAAAAATTGCAAAAAGATCCAAGCCAACAAAAAAAATGTCTACGAGATCTTCCAACAAGTATAGTTGCCGCACAACTACAACCTGAACCCGAGGTAGGTATTCGTACTGAAATTGCTACTAAACGAAAACCAATAAAAGCAAATATTGAATTAATAACTAAACTTAAGGAGAGAGTTCTTAAGCAGCACAGAGAAATTAACGAAGATGATTTACCCCATGCAACATTAATAAGTTTGGAGCATAAGGATAAACTTTTAGAATCAAAATATGCTACCATAAACGATAATACTTTAATTAGGTGGATATATCGTGTATATCACAATAAGAAACAAGCTAGAGATAATGATCCAAAATTTGCCAATTTTATAGGAGACATTATAAAACTTGATAAGGAATATAGAACACCGCCTCGACAACCACCACCACCCTATTCAATACCTGAGCAAGCCGAAGATAGGGATGATATTTTAGAAATTTAATGGGATATAAGGAAGTATTTCCTTCGACACAAGTAGGAAAAAAAGCAGATGGATTTTCTCAGAGTGTAACTCCATCTGGAACTCAAGGTAGTGGTCTTGTTTCCTGTCCTAATAATATTCTCGCTGACATATCACAATTAGAAGTTCTCATCGGAGGTAAACGAGCTGCCAATAATTCCACGGAAATAATGATTGGAGCCGCTGTTATCTGTAGAATATTATTTCAAGGTGGTATTATGTATATCGGTGTATATCAAGAATTTATCAATGAATTAGTTGATGACTATCACAGCGATTAGATAAATAGCATTTAAAGAAAATGATCATACATCGTAATCACGACAAACCAACTAACACATACATAGTACATTCACGGTTGCTAGTTTATCAAGTATACTACGGAGATGGACTCGATGATATTATTCGTGGATTATTTACTAGAATCGCTCCAAAAATCGCACCTGTCACAAAAGAACTATCAATGAAAGCAATTGGTTTTATTCGCGATCAGGATATAAGCACCATTGGTGATCTCGCTGGAAGCGTGTTTAATACAGCTAAGGACAAACTAATATCGCTGATTCAACGACAAAAAGAAAAACCAACTCCGATAAAACTTCCATCTACTAAGCTTATGCCACCATGTGTTAGCAAGGTAGTAAATAGCGTGGCAAATAAAAAATTATCATCGTTAATAATCAAGATGGCGAATCGCAAACAAATATCACCGCGAGCTTAATCGCTGGTAGCGGTTTAACAAGATCATCGACATCATGATTTAGATCGAGAACTATATAATAAAATGTTCAAGTCGAATGGAGATGAAGCTTTTGATGAAGATTCCGTGCACGATTGTCAATTTTATTCATATAATGCGATAAACCCTGATTCTCGGTCCAAAATTGAACTTCAAGTTCATGATACCAGTAAATACTTCTTACCATGTGAAGCTTTCATCGAAGTGGATGGTCAGCTAACTAATAATGTTACTAATTTGCAGTATCCTAATCTCCCAACTGAGCAAATCGAATTTGTCAATAATGGCGTTCTTTAGTAGCGCACAGTATATGATTCACTCTAGAAGGACTGAATCTATCGATAATGATGTTGATGTCGCAACTACAATAGCTGGACTAGCTCGATATTCCGAGGACTATATACGATCTGCTGATCAATCAATGATGTTCGCTAAGGATACTAATGATCGCGCTTATAATAATCAATTTACTGTACGATGACCAAAAATGGTTACTGTTGCTGCAAATGACGCTGATACAGATGCTGTTGTTATCAAAAGTAATCCTAAATTCATTCTGGAATTTTCAACACGTAAAGCAATGTTAAATAAGGATGGAAGATGTTCATGCGCGATTCTTCTGGCTCATATATTGGGTTTCTGTAGAAATGTTAGAAAAGTTATCTTCGGATCTAAACATACTGTAGTTCTTATGAGCAAATCACATGACAACGATGCAATCAGGAACGCTGCTGGTGTTGATGATGGTATAGTAACTCTATCAACAAAACTTTCATTGTGGATGCTAGTAATGACTCCATCGATCACCACAGAAGGGCGATTGTTATCGTTTATGGATTAAGGTGGTAAATCATTTATGTCATGGTTGGATATTACAACGGCCACAATGACAAGTCTGGTTGCTGGTACATTTACATGGCATATAGCGTCAACGAAGGGTATCTCAGCTCGTAGACAAATTTTCATTGCGCTACAAAATAACAAAAAAAAAACAGATTAGAGGGGGATAATAAAAAACCGCGTTGTCATATGATATTCGATACTAGGTAATAATAAATGGTTCCGAAGATATTCTACTTGATGATCCCAATAATTAAGTAGCCCGCGCGTATCATCGTTTATGGTATTTTATGGGGTGTGATCAAAATGTTGATACTGGCCTACAAATCTCACAGTTGGAATTCCTAATATTGTATCCTATCTTTTACTTTTCATTGCAACATCTCGATCTATCCAGGCAGTCAGTCATTGACATACATTTCCATGCCCGTGTAGGAGAACTCCCTATTGTCACGCCAGGTGCGCCACCTGAACGTGGTTCGTATAGAGCAATCGCTGTTATTCTCAGTGATAAATCATTGTTACTTGAAGGTGGTGGAAAAATGAGAGTCGTTGACGTCCCAGTAGAAAACATGTAGACAATTAGATCCATCTATTATTTAAATTAAAATATCGTATAATCATGTTAATTTCACATTGACTCCAGCTCAAGGAAAGAAATTGCAATCAAAACACGGCGGCACATGTGTTGCAAAAATAACTTTGAAGCGAGAACAGGTTGCTAATGGTGGACCAAATAAAATATCATTAAATAAAACTCAACTTAATCATTTTAATAACTTGCTACAAGCAAACACCGGTGTTCAATTTGAATTTGCTTCCTTCGCGGTTAAAAATATGATAAAATCAGGAGGAATATTTCCTCTACTCGCCTAAATTCCTGCGTTGATTGCCTCCGCGGCCCCGGCTGTCGCTACAGCTGCCACGCTGGGTGCTGTTGGTACCGCTGCCGGAATGGCATTAAAGAAAGTTACCGGACACGGATACAAAAAAAAGGTAAAAATCCTGAGATTACCAGGCAGTCGATTCACACGGTACGGGGAGGGATTGAGACTCCCAGGAAGCATACGTTCATAACTCCAATATCAACTTTTGATTCAATCGTCGCGGTAAAAAAATCTCGTATAAAGAGTTTCAGAGGTGCTTTCATGAAAGATCAATTACCAAATCAACCATCAAATCCCGAAACAAGTATAATTAATATCGATGATAACACCTGATCTGGAACTCATTGGGTCGCGTATGCAATTTTTCCACGATCAATTATTTATTTTGACTCTTATGTATTAGCTCCACCTAAGGAATTTCTCAAATACGTCCACGGGGAAAGAATCCTTGCTTGGTATTCAACGTTACCTACACAGACAATAACCGATCCTCCGATATGTGGCCGAAACGTTATTAATGTACTTACCGCGATCTCGAAATCTACTAAACCTCCTCATAAACCAGTACATTAAAACACCAGTTATAACTTTTTAAAGGGATATTACATATATAATGGTATGATATTTGGGGAAAATCTCTCTCACGGGAAAAGAAAGCAAAAGGTGTTTCACTCGAAGTTGCAAAAATTCTTATCAATGATGCGTTATCGGAAATATTACATCTCATAGATACATCATCGGATGAAATCGTTGTATTTCAAGACCGACAGGGTAAATTTTTAAAAAAATTATTATTTCCATCAAGGATATTTCAGGTATAAACTCGACAACGCAGTTGAAAATTCTATAGCGGTGTGTAAACGGGTAAAATTAAACCAGGTGTTCTTTATTCAACCATCGATAGCAAACTAACATCGTTGAACAACAGTTATATATCATCGACGAATACATTAAGAACACTACGTTCTGATTATGATGCTCATATAAATCAATTTACTTGGCTACAAAAAATCTTTGAAAATATTCGAACTCCTATTTATAAATTCTTTGTAATTATCTGAAAGCACAAACAGATCCTAGATTCAACAAAAAAACTACAATCAAATCTTAATTTTTTAATCATTGAAAACTCCGATCTGAAAAATTAAATTTTGATCTCCAAAACAATATTATGAGTCAATGACGATTAATTGAAACATTACAATCTGAAAACTCCGCCTTGAAAACCACCAACACTAAAAAAGATTCCGCCTTGCAACAATTAACACCTTTGAAATCAACAACAACGAAATGAATTCCGCGTTGTAACAATAACCAGAGGACAATTACATGCTGAAAAAATCCCGCGATGACAAGGATTCCATGATAAAAGATCTAAATAAACAGTTGCAAACCGGGAATAAAGAAATATTAAAATATCAATCAGAGAAAAAAAATTAACAGATGGGAACCATTTTTGAAATAATTCAGCCCAAGAGGAAATTTTACAATATCTTAATCAACGAAATAGTGCAATAATTTAACAAGTAGACGAATTATGAAGACATAAAAGTAAACTAGAAAAAAACAGCGAAAATACAATAACGACAACACCAACTACAATAACAACGTCAGCAGCAAAAATAACAACGACGAGATCAAAAATTTGATTTAAAACTTGTCTACGAGATTATATCGGCGGAACAACAACGCCAACAATTAGAAAGATATATATGCTGATGAATTTGCGTTGACGATGGAGGAGAGAGATAATTTAAAAAGAGCTTACCTGGTGGTAAACAAATGCAAACAAAAAATAAAACAACAATAACAATTATTATTATTATTATTATTATTATTATTATTATTATTATTATTATTAGTAGTAGTAGTATTATTATTAGTATTATTATTATTATTATTTATCGTTGTTGCTAAAATAATCACACAAAAAAATAAAAAACCATACAATAATAAAAAAAAATTCGTGATTATTTTCAAAAATATGAAGATTTCACAATTTATCTTCGTCGTTGTTAATTCAACAACATCTTTACGAACTCTTCGATTATAACCTTTTGTCGTTGTCACAAAAACATCCTTGATGGCATCGGGTATCTTTTTGATAAGTTTTGAAACCGGTACTAGCATTTCAACTTATCATAATTTCGATAAACAATTTTATCTCGCTCTTCTGACAGTATTTTCATGGTCCTTTATTCGTTTTATGTAATGGTATACCACAATTGTGCATTGATTTAACACCTGAGTATTCCTCGGTGATGAATTCACTGGTGATTATTTTATTATCAGCGACTAAATTTCTTACTCAGTCAAGTTCAATTATTAACTCTGCGATATTTTCGTCGTTCATATACCTATAGGAAATTATTTGTTTAATTGATAGTATGTTTCAGACAGTTTATGGTATATTTTGTTAAACACGTTTCTTATAATACGACACATATCATATTCATATTGAAAATTTCCATTGTGATCATTAA
The DNA here is from genome assembly GCA_029339505.1 of Unio delphinus. Classification (NCBI taxonomy): domain Eukaryota; kingdom Metazoa; phylum Mollusca; class Bivalvia; order Unionida; family Unionidae; genus Unio; species Unio delphinus. Next base: position 925,914 of record JAQISU010000168.1, on the reverse strand, counting down.
AATGAAGTGTCGCAATAAAACAATTATAACGAAAATTAGTCCCCGGGATACTAATTGAATTCTCTGCGAGGAAATCAAGTTGATGTTCAATCTCGTTGACAAATTCCTGTATGGTTGACAATAGCGATTTAAAACAAATTCTTCATCGAGATGTAGAGCCGATGATACATCATTGATTTTTCAATCGAATTCACCTCTAGCATTGTGGAGATTTCGCTGCGTTGACAGCATTAATTCTCGTGCTCATTTACAGTCCATATATTACAATCAAATAAAAAATTTACTTGTAAAGAAATGATATCCATGCTTTATATTTTTTGAATACGCTGCTAGTTGTATATCGTCGGCAACGTGTTGTATAGATGCCTGACAAATATCATAGTGCTTAGCAGCGGAAAATGTTGATGGAAAAGATCTTATTTCGTTGTCCATGAATGCGATTACAGGTCGTCGTTGTTGGGATTTAATTCTCGGAGCTGAATTAAGGCAATTCTCGCTCAAGGTAACAGCTCTTATCTTTTCTACGCGATTATCCAAAATATCTATATTGATATGATCAATTACGAATCCTTTACAGATCACTCCGTTAAAGCATTCATAAATAAATCTATGTGCGAGATAATCTCTTCTTTGTCTCTCCCTCCTAAAAGTAATCAATATATGTCCTCTATTATTAATCCGACCAAGTTTTAATCCTCGTTCTCGATGCCTAACAATTCCACATCGAGATTCTTCGTAATCGCTGTAAATAGGGTGAGAAACAAACTCATTTTGATTCATTATAATCTCTTAGGTAAGCATTATTTAATTGTTTTTCACGATGTTTTCCTTTAATTTAGTCATATTCTTTGAATACAACAGTATATTTCCTCACATAATGTCTAACAAGCTCTTGAACTCTTTTACTACCACAATCATAACATAATTTTGTTTTGCCTCATATACCACATCCACAACTAATACAAACAACGATGCCTTTAGAACCTCGTTTAAAATATTGATTATGAACCGCGCAGTATTCTCCAAGTATTTCTTGAACATGTACCCGAGTTTCCTTTAAATAACCACTTGCAATAATTTTGCTCCATCGATATATTAATAATATTTGATATATTCAATTGAACATATATATTTAATAAGCAATTATATATAGAAGATATTTAAAGAAATTTTGATATAAATATATCACAGAAGAAACAAAGAAAGGTGTTTTACCTTCATGGTAAAATAAAACCGCTAGCATAGAGATTTAAAATCAAAAACAGTATCAAAGAAGCGAAGTATGAATTTCTTAAAGGCGCGCTGATTACGTGTGGTCGACCAACAGAACACCCCGCGATCATAATATTATGACGGATTCGCGAGATGCTGAATATTATCAAAGATAGATTGCGATGGTAACAATATTATATGCTAGTAAATTTCAGCAGTTTCCGAGAAAGTTTGGAAAGTATATGACAAGCGTGACCGAGTAATGACAACAAAGGGGAAAACAGTGTTTGTTAACAATAAAGCCTAACCTAGAGCACTAACCGGGATCGATAGCGCATATTAAAATCAAGTACATCCGGTAACAGTGACAAGTTACGGAATTTTTTCAATAAATCAGCTAGATTTCAATAAACTTTCCCCGATGAGAATTTCATCGATGTTGAATTGCGTTGCTGAACGAGTTATTGAACATTTCAAGAATGTTTAACGGGGAAATGGATTTTAAGTGATTTAAGAAGATCAGCAGCAAAGAGGGTGGACAGACCGAAACTATTTCAAGCAAACCGAAACTATTTCAAGCAAACCGAAACCAATTCAGGCAGACTAAAAAAAGAGAAATGGTTTCGGTTTGTCACGCTATACAGACCCGGCACCGATGGTGCTGCGGAGAGGAATTGTTAAGGGAATCCTTTTTACGATTTCACAAACAGACTAATTTGTAAAACCTCACTTCGTAAATCAATCAGATTATTGGATTGGTCAGTGAGTTTGAAATTAATTCTCGTTAACGACGAATCATTATGACATCGCATATAGACTGGATTAGGTGGATCTTCAATGATAAGAAATCCTGGTTAAGCCGTTGGTGCAAATGAATATAGAATATACCCCTGTTGGGTTTGATTCGATCTTTCAAGATTTATTTGGTAACTTCCTTCGATAACATCACATACTAAATTCAATGCAATCACCGAGGATATATGGACGTTTTGAGGAGCGATATGCCGCCCGTATCCATCTGGGTCATTAATATGTTCGAGGATATTTGTTTGTGGTTGTGGTGCTGTTTTTTTTCATGCGTCGAGGATTTTTTTGAAACCAACGTCGATGGAGTCGTTAAGTGTTTTCTTTAACTCGGGTACATTATACCCCGGTAATTTAAATGTTGGAATATCTTCTACACGTATATTATACTTCACTACAAATTCTGTTCTTGTTCTAGGATCATCATCTTCTGATACTTTTTTGAATACTTTGTGTATTAAATACTTCCTTGTCAAAGATAATTTTATTACACGTTTCTACGATGCTGATAACTTCGTCTCGGGTGAGAGTACCAGATTCGATAGATACAAACAACAACGAAAAATCGTTATTCATTGCTGTAAAATTTTCAGTGATTTTCTCTTGTCGAGTTATGTAATATCTATCAAAAGATGTCGTTTTATTATTATTGCGAAAAAATATAACTTGGTATACTCGGTATACTCGCTAAAACTTTTTACTTGATTATCAGGTTTTATCTTGCCGGTAATATAATCAGATTTTTTAAGTTCGGGTGGTGAATCAACGGGTTCTTGTCGAGGTGGATTTTCAGGCCATCCTAACATGGCTCTTATAGAACTCTAATAGATATCTACGGCATACCCGGGCGAGTTTATCTCAATGTCAGATGATATTGTCGGCTCATGAACTGTTATAACGATTTTCGGTTCTTTTCCAGGAATGGATTTTATTCTGCGTTGTAAATCGTTATTAATTTGTTCAATTTGGTATGACCCAGATGGTAAAGAAACAACGTTCGAATCTGGAGTATCATCGGGTTTATTCTTACTCGCAAACACCAGGAAATTATTCGGTTGCTGACCACCGAAAGGTGCTGATCTAATATTTGGCCAACTATGGTATACTCGTAATTTTGCCAGTGCTATCTCCTTCACGGGAATCGCAGTAGGAAAATTCACACTGAATTCAGGATTGGTTGAGGTTATTCAAATCATGCTGGTTTTCACCGGTGTGGTATTTTCTGCTGTTCGTTGAAGTAGTTCTTGCGATGTCGCCATTGTTATTATATTCGTGTTGTTTTTCTAATTTTGACGTCGCGGAATCATAAACACGTACCATCGCTGAAACTTCACTATCGGATATTAATGTGCATCGAGTGACGACGATATCATCGAGGATAATTGCGAGTACGATGTTGACACAACATGGAATTTAACTACGTAATCTTGTTTGCGCTGGTAGCATGATGATATTTTTTTGTTATTATTGAAATAATTCCCGCGATTGTTGTCGCCGCTGATATACAAATTGGAACAGCTATCGGGGCAACCATTGTCACCGGGGATAGTATTATACCAGCCACGGTGATTACACCTGATATAGAGTACACGGTAACATCAACTGCGGTGATTCTTCGTCGATATTTTTTTTATTTTTACTTGATACTCCTCAGTGAATATTTTGAGTTCAGTTTGAAATTCTCTGACCTGATCATAGCGATACTGTTGTGATGACATTTTATTTATTACAACAGAATTCCATTAAGTTGTTTACTCAAATCGGCTACAAATTCCACATACCATGTTAATGAAACTCTAGCCAAATTATTATCAGTGGATATTATCGTGAATTGTTCAATTGTTCCCTTGTCGATGATCGTTGATATCATATTGTTGACCCCAGATGAACTCGTTGATGAAATATTAAATTGAGTCGGTGACACTAGTGTTAATCGATAAATACCTTTGACGGTCGCAGTAATATTTAATGTCATTTCGTGGTGTCCACGTAAATGATCCGTGTTGGATCGCGTACACGTTACTTATGATATGTTTTTGTTCGTGAGGGATTTTGATTTTTTCAAGGTTTTCTATCATCCTCGGTAGATCATCCTTGATGGCATCGTTGATCGTTTTAAAATCCGAATTTTTCCTCCTTATTTCCGCGATTGCATCTGAAAATGATCTCTCTTCACGAATAACTCCAATTCGCTGATTAATCGCTGTTATTTCATCGAGTTTCGTGATAATACCAATGAAATCTATTTTAACATCATCGGGTTTCGAATTTTGTTTTACCAAAAAATTTATCAATGGAGTCATCGGTCCTAATAAGATTTTACTTAACGTAGTAAATTGAGATACATGAGTCTCATAATTCGATCGCAATTTTATCAAATTATCAATGGCTGCTTTTATCTCCGTGAGTTTTGGTGTGGAAACAGGTGGGTCTACAAAGAAATCGTTTAAGGGGACCTGAAAAGTGTTAATAGCTTTTAGTAACGCCGTAAACGCATTTACGTGAGTGTTGTATTCATCACGTATTTTTTTAATAATTCTATCGTTGATGAATAATTATCACTGATCGTTGCTAATTTTTCTGTGAGCGTCGAAACAAGTACACCTGGTTTAGTTTAACCTCCTTGGAAAACAATGCGATAGCATCTTCTACTGCGTCGCGTCGTTTAATTAAAATATCATCAAGAGAAACATTACTCGTTTTCGATTTACCCTGACGATCTTGAAATACAACTATTTCATTGGGATCATTGGGATCAACACTTGCTAAGTTCATCATCTCGGATATTTCATCTTCGATTATTTTTTTACATCACCTGTTGCAGATATTTCCGCGGTGGTTTTTATTCAGGCTTGATCAAGATCTCCCCCAAATATCAATCATGTTATTTTATATAAGATCTCTCTAAAAAGTGATTACTCGTATATTCGTGTACGGTTTTATGGGGTGGTTTTCCTGATGATGAAATAGCGTTGAGGACATTCAAAACTTCTATCACGCATATTGGTGGGTCATTTATTTTCTGTGTTGGTAGCGTAGAATACCAGATAGGAGCTTTTAAGTGGTTTATATAACGCTTAAATGTTTTTGGCGCGCAATAAACAATTGCACGCGGATCAATCGCGTTTGCAACCCAGTGAGTTCCAGTGCTGTTATCGAGATTAATAATAGCGGTTTCAACGCTGTTTGGTTGTTTTGGTAATTGATCTTTCATAAAGACACCTCTAAAAACATTTATCGCTAGTTTTTTAGCAGCATCGAGTAAATCAAAATTTGACATGGGACCTATTGTTGTTAATAAACTGTTCCTAGTCTCAGGCCTTTTCCGCTGTACCATGAATACGGAGTTCCTGGTAATCTTAGATCCTTTCCCTTTTTTCTATCCCCGCCTCTGTCTTGGTTCATATGATTGAGCAATGATGTGTACTGCTTTTGCACTAAGAGCTCCAGCAGCTCCTAACGCGGCGGCTTTACCAGCTGCAATTAATGCTGGAATCGCAACAAGAAGTGGGAATACACCACCTGATTTTATCATGTTCTTAATCGCAGCCGCAGAAAGAGTGATCTGAACACCCTTTTTATCTTTGATGGCATCATTGAAGTGTTTTATCTGACGAGCTGTCAATGACAGTTTATTCTGACCGCCAGAAATCTGATTGTGCTTTAGCGATATTGTGGTTCCACTTTTTTTTAGCTGATTCCGATTGCAATTTTTTAATTTGACCAGGAGTTAACGTAACACTAACATGACTATATGACATAATATTAATAACAGATTGATCTAATTGCAACATTACATATTTCCACTGGAGCATCAACTACCTTCATTCGTCCACCAACACCAAGGAGTAAAATTGATTTGTCACTGAGAATTACAGCAACTGCTCTGTATTCGGGGATAGTGATAACTCCACCTACAACCGGACGAGTTACACGAGCTCGAAAGTATATTTCAACGACGGATTGTCTGGTTAAGTAAAGATGTTTCAGCGAGAAGTAATAGATGAGATACAGTTTTCTAAAATTCAACTGTGATATTTGCAGACCAGTATCCACATTATTATCACGTCCCATAAATGACAACAAACGATGATACACGCGTGCAATTTGGTTGGTTCCGTAATCAAGTTGTATATACTCGGTTGGTTCCTGTTCACCGTTTATCTTCAACGAAACTTCTTTACACCCAATTTGATCAAATATCATATGGCTGCGTGTTTGTGAACCCAATCGCGCCTTATCCTGTAAAGCAATAAATATATGACGCAGAGCTGAAACACCTTGTTTTCATGCCAGGTGCCATGTAAGTGTACCATCAATAGTAGAATCCATGGTATCTGTGGTCACTGTTAGCCAACTTAGTAATGATTAATGATTTGCCGCCTGTACTCATAAATGATAGTAATTAATTTTCGCTCTACGGTGATTGATGGAATCACTACTGGCATCCACAGTGTTAATTTTGTTATATTCACCTTCCCACGGTCATCATCCGGATGCGCAGGATCTGCTGAAATTTTCCAGATTGCATCATTATCATCACCCTTTCGCACGAGTGCTACTGTATGCTTCGCTCCATACATAACGTTTCTAACATTTCTGCAGAATCCAAATATATGATGTAGTGGAATCGTGCATGATTATAATCTACAATCTCCTTCCAACATTGCTATACGTGTTGCAGCTCCTAGGTTGTAATTAGGATCATTATTTATAATCATACCATCGATATTAGCAACATCAACAGGAGGAACACACGATTCTTTGGTTGTCTTATAATATATGGAGTCGGTCCAGCGTGATCATTAATATCTTTAGGAAACATCATAACTGGACCCGCCGATCTTATATAATCATCGGAGTATCTTGCCAACCCCACTATTGTTGTGGCAACATCAACATCATATTTTATAGACTCGATTTCTCTGTTATTAATCATGTATCTAGCGCTGTTAAACAACGCCATGATACCATTATTGACAGAACCGACTTTGGCAACACGTGGATATGGTGCTGGCACAGCTTGAGTATCAACAGCTGTTGCAATTTCTTCTTCTACTTCGATAAACGCTTCAGAGGGTAGAAAGAATTTGCTGATATCCTGGACTTGAAGTTAGATTCTTGATCGACTATTTGGTTGTATTGCATTATAGGAAAAATACTGATAATTAAGTACTGAATCATTCTTGAGCATTGGGACGTCCATATCAAACGCTGGGTCAGGATTCGATTTGAACATATTATTACATATTTCTTGATCTAAATAGTGATCTCGCTCGCGATTTCAAACCACTTCCCGTTATCATATTTGCAGTAATATTTCCCTGAGTGTCATATCCATCATTTATCCGCGGTGCTATATTCTGCTCCACCGCGTTGTTTATTTTTTCTAATACTCGCGGGCATAATTTCCGTAGATGGTAGTGGCCCTAGTGACTTCGTCATCGGTTTCCTTCGCCGACGAACTAACGCTACTAGTTTTTCTTTAGCTGCGGAAAATGCCCTCCCGGCAATATTACCAACAGCGCTAATACCCTTATCACGAATAACATCAATAGCTTTAATTGATACTTGTTTTGCGATTGGTGCTATTTTTGGAGCCATCTTTGCAAATAACCCTGCAATGGTATTACCGAGACCATCTCCATAGTACGCTCTATAAACAGGCAATGGTGAGTTTACTATATAGACCATAGTTGGTTTTCTGTGGTTGTAGTGTATGATCATCTTATTTAAATGCTATTTATCTAATCATAAAATTGTAAACGATTTCCAATCCTACGGATTTTCAACGAAATCATCAAATTAATCACTATGGTAACCGTAAAAATCCGTAGGATTTTCGGCTAGCTCACCAATAAACTCTCGGTATACATCAATATCCATGATACCACTCTCAAATAGTCGTCCGCAGATAACAGCTGCCTCATTGATTACTTCCGGTGAGTTATTTCCGGTTCGTTTCCCTCCGACGAGAATTTCTAATCGTGATAATTCCCCATAATACTATTAGGACAACTAACTAGACCACTACCTGAAACTCTGTTTTGGGTTACACTCTGAGAAAAACCCTAACCACTACTACTACTATAACCAGTTGCACCCTGTGTATCATCATTAGATTCATCTTGATCAGATGGCATATACAATGATTGCCTGTCATCATCGTCAGGTGGTAGCTGTCGTTGAGGTGAGAAAGATATATATTTTCTTTGAAGGCTGTTGTCTTTTTCTTTGCAATCTTTGCTGTTTTTTTTTTTTGTTTTAAGTTCATCATATTGATTATACACTGTACTCACCGCTTCCAGATATTTAATATATGATGTATTTGTTGTATCAATTCGACTTGTGTTAGTTTTTATTTTGTTAAACACATCAGCCCAATGTTCTATACTTTTAATATACGTGTGTTGTTCTGTTTTCAACATTTTTTTCCCTGTTTTCATAAGTCGCAACAACAACCGCAGGAATTCCTGTTGGATCAGTCCTATCAATTGCTGCTAACCCCTCCTCATTAAATCTCGCACGTAAGTCCTCTACTATTTTTTCATTTTTTGGGGGGGATCAGGAGGGGGTTTTGTTAACAACGCTGATGTTTTTCTAGTTTCATTTGCTATTTTTTTCAAGTATTGGAACAGTATCTTTAGTTGCAGTGGATATTGGTTTGAATTGTTGTTTAGTGTCCGCCGCAAAGTCGGTTTGAAGGCCCTGTCTCCTTTGGAGCATATTTTGAACACGATCACGAACTGGAATAACTTCTTAATTGAAGTTAATTGTTGTCGTGCAAATTTAGTTGTCAGTGCTTCACCCACCATTATGAATTTAAATCTTATATATATATATATATATATATATATATATATATATATATATATATATATATATATATATATATATATATATATATATATATATATATATATATATATATATATATATATATATATATATATATATATATATATATATATATATATATATATATATATATATATATATATATATATATATATATATATATATATATATATATATATATTTAAATGTAATGAGGAAGTCACCAGTGACGAAGTATATTGCTTCACCCACTCCAATTCACTATATTTCTTCCGTATAGTGACAAACCATTGACAAAGTCACCATTGATTAAATTACCGGGCAAATTTGGTTCTATGTGAGTAAGCGCACATGCCTGTCTATGGAATTATGTTTTAGTTAAGTAAGTGCATACCTGTCTGTTCCATGCCTTGTATTACTCATGTATGTATGGTTTGTTTACTGTGTTGAGGCAATCAAGGAGAAACTTTCATTTTGGCGGATAATCTCTTTTATGATTTTGATTTTCGAGTTAATTGTGCGTTTGATTTCATATTGTTTCCTCAATTCGTTTCTAACCTTTTCGACAACAGTGGATAACGGGACGAACTTATTGATGTCGATACAGATTGCAAGGGAGTAATAAATAGCGTGCTGAATTCTCTTTATAAATGAATTGGATTTTGATAACACATATCTGTTATTCCTAGTGCTATCATCAATATCTTGAAATTCAGAAAGAATTTGATCGCAATTTAATTTTATCTGACAATTGAATTCCTTGATTTTTCAATTTTAAAATTTCGGTTATAATCTGAATGATTTTTTCAGAGTTTATTTACATAATATATTATATTTCTAATATATTTTATTTCGAAAACAAAAAAGTTTGGGGTCAATTTTGACCCGTTTTTTGCATGAACTCCGTTCGCATTAAGGTGTATTCACATCATATTACACCTAGAGATATATATGAAAAACCCCATAAGGAAACCCTCAGGTATTATTCACATCGGAGGGACCCAGACGTTACATACATAAGACAACACATCCCCATTGGAACCCCTCAGGTGTTATTCACATCTGACCGGGCCCAGGGGTACCACGAAACAGTCTCCATGAGGAGATCTAACTCGTCAAATAACGGATTAGAACTCCAAGAAGGTATATTTCGTGAATGGACGTCACTATATACATTGTATTTACATATTTACGTATATACATATCGATATTTACAAGTATATACATAATGGTATTTACAATGAAATTATAGGTATGATAAATACAATGAAATGATAGGTATGATATATACAATGAAATGATATGCACAAATCACATCACATACACACACGGAAGCACTTCTACATTCAAACTGATACCACCATACCCCCATAAAATCACCCTGGGTTAAATGAAAAATAACATTCACACCGTGTGGCGGGGTGTGAGGTATGGTGGTTTCACGGTTTGAATTTCGAATGGCTGAAAGCCCCCAATTATATAGAAAAACCTCGAAATCGGTACCGTCGACAATAATGCCTGCCACGAGATTCAAACGATAGGCCCCAGGACGAGAGTCCATCTGTGTATACAATACACTAGTGTCTGTAATCTATAAATCCATAATTTTAAATCCGATATATGTGTATCATGTGAAGGGGTTTATCACAGTTATTCTGTATGCCGTGGCATATTTTCCAATTTGTTTATCCACTTTGTTATTTTCGACAAATCCGTTATTGTTGTTGTGGTTTTTCTTTCCATGTTAGGGAGGAATTTGGGTAGTGCCGCTTTGTTACATCTTATCAGTTTGGGGGTCAAAGATACCATCTGGTTGCGGATAAATTGATATAATGATGACAACAATAATGATTGCCTTATGCGGAACTTTTTTACCCTATGAAACATTAAACCACACCCAAAAAAAGCCATTATCCCTTTGAGATACGTGACTACAACAAAAGAGTTATCGTTGTTTCAAAACCACACACAGTCCCACACGAATTATTCCCCTTGGTGTTACAAAACAGAATTCACATATATGTAAATTGAATTCTATTTTTATTTTTTTAGAAAAAGCCGATCGAGATACCCGTTCTGCTACTTTTCGTACTGAGGGTTCGCAAATATCGAAATATTTTCCGGCTTCAGTCAATTTTTGAAATACTCCTTCCTCGTTATTTTCTGTATTAAATGATTTTATGATTTTGTCATTTTTCAAATACTTCCCAGTCACTCTTAGTTTGGAATTTTCACTTTGTGAAATAGCTTATAGATTATCTAAACTTTTTATACCATTTATTGATCAATAACAAGACCATCTTCAATCAATCCATTATGACATTCGAACGCAAAACGATGACAATAATATTTCTTCTTTCCAGCACTAAACATCAAATATACATGATTATTCACAACACCAACTGGGTTCTTCAGTCTTCGGTTTCTAACAATACCGTCACGAGATGCTTCATAATTGGTAATCACGGGATGTGGTTGAAATTCTTGGTTCATTTATATACTAAATTATATTTGTCTAATTTATTATTTTGTTTAATTATACTTGAAAATCTTTCAATGTTGTCTTGAGGTGTTCTTATGATTTTGTCAGGGATGGAGTCAGAGTCATTGACGGAATCATTGATGGAGTTTTTTATGGAGATTTTAACGGAATCTTTGATGTAATCATTGATTCTCTTATCACAATAGCGCTTTAACTCTCTGTATCGCTTACCACCACAACTGAGACATAACTGCGATTTTCCTCTCACACCTACCCCACATCGGATACAAGGTAAGGGCCCAAAAATCCCACGACGTACACTTTGCAAATGATATCCACAGAATTCATTTCTGCGTAATTTGTTACAAGCGGTTACTGATCTATCATAAGCTCTTTGCAATGATTCATTAGATAATATTTTTTTTCTTTAAAAACTTGTTTTAATTATAATACGGAGTTCGAGAGATTATCGAAAGTTACACCTTGGAAAAATGTTGAATTCAATCTTGATAGAGTCTCCACTGATGTACCACAGAGTCTAATAAATGATAGAAGCATGTTGGGTAAAATCCGTGATGGTTTTAATGAATTCAAGCGCAATAGAGCATCTCACTGTTGGTCGACATTTCGAATTGATGGTAGTGTTGATGTTACCATGAACGACGAAAGAGCAGCATTGATAATCTCACATCTTGACAAGAAAAAGTATTTTTTTAGAGTGAAATTCATTATCCGCTCAGAAACGGGGAATTGGATTATACGCGACAAATTTGAACCCATCCTGAAAAATAAGGGAACTGTCACTGTGAGTCAGGATTCCAAACTAGGAATTCTGACTGGTATTGACAAACCGTATAACGAGAGATCCTATCCTGTAACCGCGGTTGTTCATGAAATCTATCCAGTAAATGATAAACCGAGTATTGAAAAACTAAAACCAATGAAATATTCGTCGTTGAATTGTGTAGCAGAACGAATAATAGAACACTTCACAAATGCGTTGCGTGGAAACAAATTGACGGATCTAAGACGCAAAAAATTAAATGAATGGGGATTAACAGTGAAAGAGAGCGGAGTAACAATTCAAAATGTGGCCGCGTTAGAACGGATACTAAAGTTCCCAATATCCGTAGAGACAGTAAAAGGCAAGATATAATGACGATAACAGGAGACGTATTACACGAATCAAAATATAAATCAAATGAATCTCCAATCAAAATTATTGACCATAATGAACATTCATGGACACCTGTGGTAACAATATTTCCGCGGGATAGAACAATAAAATATCTACCCGTTGAATTATCCGAAGAAGAACACTCTGGGGAAAATGTATTTGATTTTTTTTACGAGTTAAGTAAAAAAAGATCATGTGTCAGTGTGGTTACTTCACAGTTTTGAAGACGAAGAGGGTAAATTCGATCAATTTCTAAGAACCAATGGAGAATTATACCGTACTGAAGCCCTCCACAAATAGATGTAAAAACTAGCTAGTGGTTTTTCAACGGATTACGACGAACAATTATTAACAAACTGTTTTACAATTCCATCAGTTGCAGCTCATTTCACGAGAACGAGAAATCTATGGAAATCAACACACGCAGAATTTTTCTCAGCTATCGAATCAAGCTGCGTGAAATATAACCATGGTGGATTATGGAATACAAAATACGATCCTAAAAGTATTATTTCGGTTGATATGATTGCTTTTTACCCAGGGAGTTTTCTCGTTACGGAGAGTGTTTTGAGTACTTCAAAATATTTGGACATCCCACACACGAGATGACCCGTGTTGCGATTAATGGACCACTGCCCTATTTTGATTTTACCGGATTCGCTCGTGTGTTATCGTTTGAATTGGCTAAAGGACTTCATCCGTGTTGTTATGTTTGGTTTGGTCGACACATCTCTGAAAAACACTGGATGCCAATAGTGTTATTACGGTATATGATTGATTCTAAAATGCTGATATCGCTGATTGTCAGTAAAGCAATTATATAATATCGAGCGCAGACTGAAGTCTGGTTACCACAACCCGATAGTCTAGATAGTATAATCAGCGAAAACAAAAAACAATTCCCCGATTTCGACGAAGAATATATCGTGAAATGGTCCAAAGAAATTTTTGAAGTTAGAAATAAACACGCAAAAGATTTCGGTAGAAGAATAATTGATAAGTTCACACAAGGTGGAAAATACGATCATAAACAATATTCTTCGCGGTTGATTATAGATGATGTTGAATACGATTTTATAATTGCAGATGTAACATCTAGGGGTATATACGTCGATCGTAAAGACGCTTTCTTGGCCGATGGAACCAAATTGGGTACAACTGTTACTTACACAGATGGAGAAAATCCTCAGTACGTTCATCTAAGGTCGTCTATGCTGGCTTACACTTCTATTAATTTACATTCGATGATACATAGATTTCCTGACACCGCGGTTAGAGTAGCCACTGATTCATTTTATATTGACGTAAATTATAAAGAAGCAGTGGCTGAATTCACTAATTCAGACGAGATTTGGGGATCATGGGGAATTAAAAAAGAAATATTACGTGATTACTCCAAATCAGCAGATGTAACGATTGAAAACAATTGCTTGAAAAATAACCAGATATCAGAACTATCTAATGTACCGTCGAGTTCCGATCCAATATGTAGATATAAAACCAGTTACTTAAACAGCTGTAGTGGGTCAGGGAAGACGACTCGTGCGACTGAATTATTTCGAGGGAAATCAAACATGATTGCCCTAACACCAACACATAGACTTGCAAGAGAGATGAAACAATGCCTGCACTTATCATAGTTTCTTTCGATGGAAAGGTGACGAATGGACTCTTGATCGAATGGGCGAACAATATATTCCTGAAGTCATCATTTGGGATGACATACGCACGGTGTGGTTAGATGTATTTCAAAGGTTTCTTGATTGGCTATTGCTAGCGAATACAAAAGTGATAATGTGTGGCGATCTTGGTCAACCACCACCATTTGTCGGTTTGTGTCCACATAATAGGCTGAATAATTTTGTAGACTATTAGGAAGAAATTAGTACTGACCATAGAGCACTTGATGAACAATTACGCGTTTTCAAGAAACTAATCAGATTACATCCAGATAGAATCCAATGTGAAATAGAGCGTGAAAAAATTTTAGAAACACCATTAAATGATTTTTGAGAAGCGTGGAGACCAAACAATTTGATAGTGGCAAGTAGAAAGATAGTCAGAGACACACTTCAGAAAAAGTTATTTAACACGCATAAAGAAAAATTTGCAACACGTCCAGTGCCATTGTGTTATAGACCCAAGGATACACGAAGACAAAATATCGAAGTTGATATTCCCGCCTTAACAGAGTCAAGAAAACAGATTCTAGTGTTAAATGATATTGTGTTGGCTGATATCAGTGTCGTCGAAGATACATTGCGTGCTGATAAATCCACATGGAAGCTAAGATACGCAGCGACGATACATTCTTCGCAAGGGTTGACTATATCCGATACAATTGTTTGGATCATAGATAATCACGTTGAGTGGTCGAATTTAGTTTATATTGCGGTATCCAGAGTAGGAAAAATAAATCAATTTCGAAGAGTTATTTTAGAATATAACGACACTACAATAAGTGATATTGTCAGCGATGATATAATCAGAAAAAAACTCGCTGGTTATAAACAACAGGACAAAAAAAAAATAACAGAAAATTTGATATTGATGCTGAATTCATAATCACACTGAAACAACAACAGAATAATCACTGCGAGAGTTGCAATTGTTTAATGCGTTGGTGCTGGTCGGATAAAGATCCTCGCCAATTTACCGTAGAGAGAAAAATAGCAGTATTGGTCATACCAGAGATAGTGTGATGCTGACTTGTCTTGAGTGAAACAGACGCAGAGGTGCCAGTTAAGACCACGCGGCGATAATTGAGTATCATCGGGTATCACTTGTAGTTGTTCGCGAGTAAATCCTCGCTGTGGAGCAGTTGAATCAAACCTATAGATTGGCTGTCTACCCGTGGATTGTGTTATACTAGGTATTTTATGTGCAGTAACACTCCAAATAGGATCACTAGCTCTTTTTTGCCACCTTCGAGCTATCCTGGTTCATATAAATATCTAACAGTGACATTGCAGAGTATTGGTTGTTTTGATAAATCATTTTGTGGTTTTACGGGTATATACTTTTTTGATCGCATTGTTAGGTTTCATATTAATTGTTCGAGTAATCTCATTATTCAGCGCGGTAATTACGCCTGGTAATCTCTTGACCCATTCACGAGATCGTTTATCCTGAGTAAATTCCTTCGCGTATTTATATCCAAATAACCGCTCAGCAAGTGTCCGATTAAATCGTTCAACAATTGCCAGATCGCGATGTAATACAGTATGTCCTCGTCTCATAGTGAAATTATGATGCTTCATTGTTGATAACACTGCACCCTGAATTTCCTTGCCAGGATCAACTGGTAATAGATTTGGCCAATGCCGAGGACCTCGTCGATAAATCCATTCAAACGCAGAAGCCAGTTCAGTTGATGATTTTGTCTTTAGCGGTTCTGATTGCTTGTATCGACTCGCAACATCAACTACGGTTAGCGCATACTTGTAAAAACCATCATGCGGCAGAAATAATATATCAGCCTGATGAACCTCATTAGGGACGCTGACATCCAAATGCGAGTAGTTAATTTGTTTAGGCGGTGATAGATACATTTTCCATATCGCCTGTTTGGATAACCAAGCCGCTGCAGTGGTGTTTTTTACCCTTGCGGCGCTAGCGGGTTTACTGATTGCTGATTTACCCCTTCAGTATCCTCTTGGAATATAATAAATAGATTCCATGATGTTATTAATTGCCTGCACCCAACATCAATTTATTTTTCATCGCCGATTTTATCAAACGTGAACCCAATTTTTTTTTGAAGGATTTATCAATGATAGAATTCAACGCATGAATCAATTTTACATCTGCGATATGTCTCTGTTGCAGATTTCTGCTTTTATAAGCAACATTATAAGTATAACAAGCTTTATCAATGGCCTTTATTGCATACTCACCGGGTCGAGGATGGTTTTGATATTCGAGTCTGATATCGAGTCTGGTTCCGGGTCCATAATAACTATATCCTGGAAGGTGTTTTCTCCTGAATATGTTGCCCGTGGTGTTCCTGGGAGTTTTACTCATTTGGGTGCAATATCACCTCGTTTTTTTAAAAACATCTCCAGATTTCATAGAAACAAATCTAAATTTTTTGTACCACATTGTACACACTTACCAGCAAGTGCTGATCTGTTACTTTCAGTTGTAATCGTCGTCAATTCGTTTGTGCTAGTACGCTTCTTACATTTCACACAATATAGATCCATAATTTATTATAATAACATGAATGTAAAACGCGAGAACCAGTTAAGCATCATGCAGCGCTACCATATTCTATTCGGATGATTATAATCGGACCATCTGGAAGTGGCAAGACGCAACTGCTACTTAATTTGATAATGAGATGGATGAAATGGGACAAGTTGTATTTAGTAGCCCCAAGTGTAGACGAACAGCGATGTTACGAGGTGTTAAAGGATTTTAACGAGAAAGCAAAATCGGAAATCGATGAGATTATTATTGAGTTTATAACCGATATCGAGGAAGCACCGAGCATTGATGATATTGATGGAAATATTAACAATTTAGTCGCATATGATGATGTGGTATTGGATAAACAAGCAAACACTACCAGGATATTTTCCAGAGGTAGACATACAAATATTGATGTGAATTATGTTACTCAAAAATACACACAATTACCTAAAATGATCAGAGAAAATTGTAATATTCTTGCTGTATTCAATGGAGTTGACACTCATACGATACGAAATATTTGGCATGCTAGATGCAGCGGTGATATGGATTTTAATCTCTTTAGAAATTTCTTTAGTCACGCTCAGTCAATCCCACATGGATTTGTAACGATAAATTTGCACGACACGAGATCAAGATATCGTATTGGACTTGATAAAATATTCAGATGAAATGGTAAAGAGTTTTACCACAACAATTAGTCTCCGCAGCGACATCGGTGCCGGGTCTGTATAGCGTGAGAAACCGAAGCCAGTTCTCTTTTTTATGTCTGCCTGAATTGGTTTCAGTTTGCTTGAAATAGTTTGGGTTTGCATGAAATAGTTTCTGTCTGTCCACCCTCTTTGCTACTAGAGATAAAATAGATAAATGGGCTGAATTGGTTAAGGACACTGGAGCCTCAATCAAAGATGTAATCGAACTAGAACATAAAAACCATAACCGGGGAAATATTACACTCGTCGGAACATTGTTAAAAAGGTGGAACTCCGATTGAAATTATCGATCATAATACACATGCATGGAGTTGTTCTGTGCGATTATTTCCTCGGGGAAGAACAATAAAATATTTCTCGGGGTATATACTTAATTACATCCACGAAATCAGCAAAACCAATCCACTATCGGTATGCTTTTTAATAGCGATGAAGAAGGAGGATACGATCAAATTGTAAGACGTAATGGAGAATTATATCGAACAGAAGAACTTCAAGGATATATCAATCATCTCGCGAGACGATACACAAACGACGTCAAAGAAATAATACAGAATTGTTTTACTGTTCCATCCGTAGCAGCTCATTTTGTCAGAGAAAAGAATTCATTTAAACCAACCAGATATGATTTTCTCGATGACGTGCAAGCGAGTTGTACCGACTACGGTAATGGTGGATTATGGAATACAAAATACAATCATGAAAATGTTATTTCCGTTGATACGATTTCATGTTACCCCAGAAGTCTTCTTGGACAGGGTGAATGCAGCGAATATATTAAACGGTTTGGTCATCATACACTTGAAATGACCAGAGTTGCCATAGACCTTTACCTGACTTTGATTTGCCAGGTTTTGCTCCTGTGGTATCGTTTAGTATCGGTGAAAATCTTCATCCTATATTTTACTCTTAGTTTGGAAGGCAATTTTCAACTAAAAAAGATGGGCTGTGATAGTATTATTTCGATTTATGCTAGAGAAAAACATGTAGATGTTGTTGACTAACTCCGAGACAAATATATCATATCGGAAACAAACCGAAGTTTGGTATACAAATCGCAACGAAGAAACCGAAGCAAAGAATCTCAGAAGAAGAAGAATTGGAAAATTTACTCAAGGTGGAGCATGTGATCATAAGCGGCGTTGTACACGATTTATTCTCGACGATGATGAATTGGATTTTATAATCGCGGATACAACAAAAAATCAGATATTTACTTCAATGAAAACCGCTTGGGTGTCAAATGCAACAAACCTCGGAACTGTCGTTGAATACTTCGAAGGTAAATCACCACAATACTTTTCTTTTGAGATCATCGATGCTCGTTTATGTTTCAATAAATTTACTTTTGATGATAAACAGATTTTCTGATATCGCGGTTAGAGTTGCCACAGATTCATTTTATTTTAATCAGGAACATTGGAGTATAGTAGAACCATTTACTGCGATGCTGAGCGAATGGGGATCTTGGAGAAAGAAAAACAAGAAACATTAAACGGATATTTGAATCAGCTGATGTTCCCATCGAGGATAAGTACCGCGTGGATACAATAATGGAAATATCATTGTCGCCGTCTGTACACGACCCAATAACCAAACATAAAACTGTATATTTGAACGGTCCAGAAGGATGGGATAAAACAACCAGAGTAATTGATTTATTTAAGAATTCTGACATGATTGTGCTAATACCAATTCATCTACTTGCCCGAGAGATGACATCCCGAGGAGTAAATATTTGTAGATATCATAGATATTTTCGATTTAACGGCACCACTTGGACTCCCGAACGAATGGGCACAAAATATATTCCCAGAATCACCATTAGGGATGAAATGTGTAATGTATCGTTGACGCTGTTAAAAACATTTTTTGAATGGTTACGAACAAAAAACACCGCTGCGATAATGAATGGTGATTATGATCAACCACCACCATTTACCCGATTATCACCTCATCAATGGCTGAAAAGAACAGTAGATTATTACGAAGAAATTAATACTGATCATCAATCGCTTGACGTAGAATTAACCGAGTTAAAATTTAGTATGAAATAACACGTAGAACAATACCTGAAACATCGATTAATGACTTGAGGACAACATGGAAACCGACAGATTTGATAATCGCGAGCAAAAAGAAAATCAGAGATCTACTTCAAATGAAATTATTTTATTTACAAAAAGAAACATTTCCAATGGATCCAGTTCCGCTATGCTATAGACCTACAGATACACGACGACAAAACATCGTAGTTGATTTTCCTGGGAAATCCCAGAAAGAAACATTAGTATTAAATGACATTGTGCTAGTTGATATCGCTGTTGTCAGAGATGCAATAAACGCCGATAAATCCCCATGGCGGTTATGTTACACAATGACAATAAACTCGTCGCAACCATTAACAATTACTGATACGACTGTTTAGATCATCGATGACTTCATCGAGTGGTCAAATTTAGTTTACTTGGCGGTGTCACGAATACGAAGAATAAATCAAATTCGACGAGTTTACTTCGATTTCAACGACGGAAAAAATATTGTTGATGTAGTCAATGATACCACAATAAGAAAACAACTAATGGGATATAAACAACAAGATAAAAATAGCAGAGAATTTGATCTCGATGCTGAATTTAATCTAAATATGAAACAACAACAAGATAACCATTGTGCGAGCTGTAATTGTGTAATGGAATGGTCAGGGAAAACTCCAAAAAATTTACTGTGGATAGAAAAGATAATAGTCTTGGTCATACCCGAGATAATGTAACATTAACCTGTCTAGAGTGTAATCGAAATCATGGTGCTAATTAAGACCACGTGATGGTAATTGAGTGTCATCGGGAATAACTTGTAATTGTTCACGAGTAATGTGGAACGGTTGAATTTAATCTATAGATTGCCGGTCTATTTCTAGATGTGACAACACTGAATATTTTATGTGATAAGTTATTCCATATAGGATCAGTAGCTCATTTTTTTTACCACCTTCAAATTCATCTGGTTCATATAAATATCTTACAGTGACATTGCTACGTAATATCGGCGATGAAATCACGTCGGCGTAAATTTATATTTTTTTGTGATTGCGATAATAGGTTCCATGTTGATCATCCAAGTAATTTCATTGTTGAGAGCGGCAGTTACCCCTGGTAATCTCTTGACCCATTGACGTGATCGATTATCTTCGGTGAATTCTTTCGCGTATTGATAATGAAACAACCGCTCAGCTAATGTTCGATTAAATCGTTCAACAATTGCTTGTTGGCAGTGTATTGCAGTATGTCCTCGTCGTATGGCGATATCATGTTGCTTCATCGTTGACGATACTTCACCTTGAAACTCTTTACCAGGATCAATCTGGAGGAGATTTGGCCACGGTAGAGGACCTCGACGATAAATTCTTTTAAACACAGAGGCAACCTCAGTTGAAGACTTAGAAGTTAACGGCTTAGCTTCCTTGTATCTACTCGCAATGTCAACGACGGTTAACGTGTATTTGTAAACACGTTTTTTGACAGTATCATGAGGCAGAAATAATATATCAGCCTCATGAACTTCATTTGGGACGCTAACATCAAATGAAGCATATTTAATTTTCTTCGGTGGTGGTAGATAAATCTGCCATTTTGCTTGCCTGGATTTTAACATTTGCGGCGTTAGCGAGTTTACTAATCGCGGCGTTGTCATTCCAGTATCCGGATGGAGAATAATAAATTGATTCCATGTAATTAAATACCATTCCCAATACTAATTTAGTTTTCATAGCTGTTTTTATCAACCATGAAGCGAATTTTTCTCTGAATTGAATGCAACGCATGAATTAATTTTATATCTGCGATATGTCGTTGTTGAAGGTCTTTGCTTTTATATGCGACATCATGAGTATGACAGGCTTTATCGATAGCGTTGATCTGATATTCACCAGGACGAGGCTGATCTTGATCATCGAGTCGAATATCAAGTCGAGTTCCCGGACCACAATAAATATATCCTGGAAGATGTTTTTCACCTGAATATTTTGCCCATGGAGGTCCTGGAAGTTTTGTTAACTTGGCAGCGATATCACCTCCCTTCTTTTTACTGATAAATCTATAATGAAAAAAGTTATACCACATTGTCCACACTTGCCAGTGATTGCTTCTCTGTTATCTTTAGTTGTAACAGGCGCTGGATCAATTGTCGGCGTACGTAACCTACATTTCACACAATATAAATCCATATTTTATACATAGATAATATGAATGTAATTGATTACTCAGCAGCACTAGAACGAGAACTTGTTAAACATCATCCAATGCTACCAAATCTCTATGAGAATGATTATAATAGATCCATCAGGTATAGGTAAAACACACTTGTTAATTGATATGATAATGAGATGGATGAAGTCGGATAAATTATATTTGATAGCTCCGAGGGTAGATGATCAACGATGTTATGCGGTATTAAAAGATTATAACGAGAGCGCAGCAGCGTTAACCGGAGAGGATATTATCAAATTTATCACTGACATTGAAGAAGCTCCTAGCGTCGAGGAGATTGACAAGAACATCAACAATCTAGTTGTGTACGATCATGTAATTTTAAACAAACAAACAAATCCTGCGTTTATATTTTCACAAGGAAGACACAAAAATACCGACGTGATATATGTCAATCAGAGATATGCTCAAGTCCCTAAAGTGAATAGAGACAACTGTAATATCCTCGCGGTGTTTAACGAAGTTGACACTCATACACTTAGAAATATTCATCAAACATGGTGCGATGGTGATATGGATTATAATAATTTTAGAAATCTCTTTGGTCGTATTCGGGATATTCCTCATGGATTCATAACGATAAATTTACATGATCCTAGAACAAGATATCGAATCCGACTAGATAAAATATATAGTTAATTAATTGCAGCCCAATCACACACGATTTAGACTTGAAACACGCAAGCATGATTAGCAAATATCACACTCGGGTGAAGTTTGTAAGGTCACCAGCCCATCTTTGTTATGGAAGCAGGAAATAATAATAATAACAGTTATTTTAACAAAATAACACTTGTATAAAAATGGTGGGCAAACCTGCTCTACTACTGAATTATATAACGTACAACAAAAAGCTGGACAAATATAAAGCACAGCTAACCTCGCCTGTCTTAAATATACACCGACGTTCAGATATTGATCTTAACGAGAATAAAGATAAATAAATACCATTGAACTTGCTATTTCGCTTAGCAAATATTTCATTCTTCAATTCTATAAATTGAAATTAGATCTTGTTTTTATTTTACTTGCATTTGTTTAACTCACTTACAATCAAAACAAATTATTTCCATTATGTATTTTGTTTCCATTAATATAATGTCTTATATTATCAAACAATTATGTACGTTATTTCATGAGTGATCATTTGCATTTGTATAATATTCATCGAAAGAACCCGAAGCATTATTATATTCAAACTCAACTTGGATACAATGAATCATTGCGAAGCAGGTCGGTCACATTTAAATGAAGAAAACTATTTGAGTAAATTTGCACTATTATTCAAAATAAGAATTCATTTATTTTAATGTTTAAACTTCTGTTTATTTCCAGATATCATATTTAGTTCAAATAGCGACGAAATAGAATTAATACGCAATTTGCTGATTTCCGTTCAGTGTTTTATTTCCATTTCGTTCCATTTTTCCAATCCAGGTTTTAGTCATACCCTTTTTTCGTGTCGCCGAGGTCATTCCGAAAGCAGAACAGACATGTGCGTAAATGTTGCATCACATTAGTAGGTTGGTATATTTTATTTTACAAAGGTTATATTTATACTAGCAATATTTAGTCTAATCATAGAGGTTTTCCGTTATTCACAACTTAAGATTTTCACAGCCTGTAGACTTTAAGCGTGACATTCATATGTTTGCCTTAGTCGGAGTTGTGTTATGTCCGTTTCATCCGATCAAGCCAAGGACACAAATTTACCCAGCTTGTAATTATCAAATCGAATGGTAATTTTGTGTAGGTTTAAGCAATAACAACATTAAATAAATGTTTTTGATGACACTTGATTTACATTCTTGCCGCTGTTGTGTCTTTTTTTTTTTCTTCATTTTTTTGATAATGAACAAAAAAATGGAATCAAATTATAAGATGGAACCACACGTATTCGCTTAGCTTTCTTGGTAACTAGCCTGTGTTATGAGACAGTATGCGTGAATAAAAAAAGTTTTCAGCTTTTGGAAGTCATTTTTTTTAATGTAGATCATACTAGATGCATCCTGAAATTTTTCCAACAGGGATGATAAGACATGTACATAGTAATATGGTAAAAGTAATGCATGCATTCCGAACTATTTCAGAAACGGTTATCATTTTCATTTTCCAAAATTGGGTTACACATACGTTTAATGACAGTTATTCACTTAATTTGGACCCTGATACATTCATATTCATTTCGGAAGGTTATTTTTTAAATATCTAAGCAAACACAGCAAAAATCATTATTCAATAGGTCAAGTTCAACCAAAAGATGTGATCCAGTACAAACAGTATTAAATGTTGCTTGCAAAGATATCACATGGAAAGCTAAACATGTTGAAAAAAAAATGTTACTAGATTATATCCTGATGTATAGAGCTGACATTCTCATTTCTTGAGCCAGTTGCATACTTGGCTGCCATTATAAAAGTCCAAAATAATCAATAATTTTCATCTAGAAGTTTCTTGGCGAAACTGACAGTTAAAATGCAGAGCATTCAGTACTTGGGACTAAACATACTTTGGTTAAATTATATTAATACATTTTAAAGCAACACTATTTAATTTAAGATGAGCCAATTTGCAAGTCAAGTTTCAAATGACATACACTATTATATTAATATGACATACTCTGTAATATCAATATGACATACTCTATAATATTAATTTGACATCCTGTATAATATTAATATAACATACACTGTACACTATTATATTAATATGACTTACTGTATAATATTAATATTACATACTCTGTAATAAAATTAATTTCCCTACATGACATACTCTATATTAATTAATAATTTGCCTTCATGAAATACTCTATAAGTATAATATTAATGACAAACTCTATAATATTAATTTGCCTACATGAAATACTCTATAATATTAATATGACATACTCTATAATATTAATATGACATACTCTATAATATTAATATGACATACTCTATAATATTAATATGCCTACATGACATACTCTATAATATTAACATACCTACTTTATGGATGGGGTACTAAAATACCTGTGTGTATCAATGGAGCAGCTGGGTGTGATTCACACCAAGTGCTTTTTTAGCATATTGTCATAAAATTGGAAGGTAGTGCATAGATAGTCTTGAATCAAGGAGTACTCTAACTTAATACCACTTAGACATATTTAGCCATATTAATTTTATTAAAATAGTGTTAATGTTCTTATATGAAATTTTCAGTTGGATTGTCCACCATATTAGTTCATCTAATACTTAAATAAGGATTACACAGTTAACATATTACTAATATTATTAGATGAGGGCAATATGTTTTAATGATAAGGATTACACAGTTAACATATTACTACTATTATTAGATGAGAGCAATCTGCTTTAATGATAAGGATTACACAGTTAACACACTAGATGAGGGTAATCTGTTTTAATGATAAGGATTACAGAGTTAACATATTAGATGAGAACAATCTGTTTTAATGATAAGGCTTACACAGCTAATATATTACTAATATTATTAGATGAGGGCAATATGTTTTAATGATAAGGCTTACACAGTTAACACATTAGATGAGGGCAATCTGTTTCAGCTGACCCATGAGGGCCAGTCAAAACATGATCATCCAATCTGTCTATTCAGGCTTCTCCATAGAGCCAGTCAGGACCAACACCACATTCAGCTGACCAGCTAGTTTTCAGGCAGCTGCATGTAATGTTATGACTGGTTTTAAACAAAATTGTAGAAAAGAGCAAAAGGCAACAGGTTTTGCAAAAGAACTTGGAGCATTGTGAATTAATTCTCAAGCAATCCAAAAGAATTATCACCAGTCCTAACAGAGTACCAACTAAATTCCACTGGTATTCAAATTACGATCTAGCATTGAAGGTTTAGTGTGCCTGTAGTCTGCTTTGTACTAATGTGCCAGTGCACTGAAGTGTGTGTGTGAAATGGATTTTGAATGTAGCTTTTTTTTTTTATTCAGTCATATTGCTATGATCTCTGCAATGTGGCAGTTTATAGTGATGTCTACCACTGGGACATCATGCTGCAGACATGTAGCTTGATGTCCCACCAAGTCACATGATGCTGACACCAGGCTTACCAGTCCTAACAATAATATCATAATGCTGAGCTCCAAGCAAAGCAGCTTTTAGTTACTATACATTCTTTGTAAGTAATGGTATGACTCAGTCGGGGATTAAAGCAAAGACCTAACGAGGCAGACACAAGAACCACTAGGCCACTGGAGTGGTTCCCTGAAGCGTGATAATGTGCTATCATTCTTCCAATTAATCACAGTAATCATCCAAGATGACCTTGTCTGAATTCACTATAATTCCAAATTAAGGTTCATGACCAAGACTATTATTTAAGAGCACTTTGTATTTCCAGTGTATAATAATTTCAATAAATATTATCATCCAAGTCAAATGTTGAACACAATGATAAGATTAATTCTATTATGATTCTATGTCATTGTTAAAGCAAGAATGAATAATTTGTAAACAAGCTTTATGAAAAATTACGACACAAAAGAAGAGCCAGGATATAGCCCTGTTCAATAAGGGTTGTTACCTCCCTTGCATGAGTTATCCTTCTTTGTTAAATCTACTTCCGGTGAGCAAAAAATCAACCCAACCCCCCCAAACACTTGACCATAATTGGCTCTGTTGATACTTAGTTTCTATTCTGGTTATTAATAAAAATAAGTTTATCTGCAGGAAAAGAATTTAAATTTCAGTACACTATTGAATTCCACAAAAAAGTTAATCATTATGCTATATATGTGTGTGTGTATATATATATATATATATATATATATATATATATATATATATATAGATACATATAGAGGAATATATATATATATATATATATATATATATATATATATATATATACATATAGAGGAATATATATATATATATATATATATATATATATACACATATAGAGGAATATATATATATATATATATATATATATATATATATATATATATATATATATATATATGTATGTATGTATATATTCATATATATATATATATATATGTATGCATATATATATTCATATATATTTGCATATATATGTATTCATATATGCAGACATATATATATATATATATATATATATATATATATATATATATATATATATATATATTCCTCTATATGTATACATATATACATTCCTCTATATGTATGTATATATTTTCTCTCTCTCTCTCTCTCTCTCTCTCTCTCTCTCTCTCTCTCTATATATATATATATATATATATGGTCTCTACTAACCATGGGTGTGCCATTTTTGCTCCCCAAAATTTTGGGAACAGGACAATTTTATTTTTATTTGTGAAGAGCATGCAAAGGGAGGTTATAAATCAGGGGTGATAACAACCCTTATTGAACAGGGCTATAGGGTAAATGTTCCTTTCTAGAACAACCTGTTACTTAAATTATAATAAGGAATGTGGTAAACTAGGACAACATGTTACTTAAATTATAATAAGGAATATGGTAAGTTCAAGTGTTACCTTCTTATTTGAATTCCCCCATGATAATACCAAGCCTTCCAAATAGGGTAATTAGTTTTATGGTGAATTCCAATATACCAGACCCAGACCAAAATAAACGTTTACCACAATTTAAAATATCTGAATATTTAACCCATTTACAGAATGCAATTTAACATCAATTTCTCTAGTCATGAGCAATGAACTTGATTTTGGACAAGCATCTGAAATCCAAAATACAATTTCACTTGACTTAGGATGATGGAAAAGAATGAAAATCATACAAATTAAATATTTTTAAAAATCATACAAATTAAATATAAATTGAATAATTTAAAAAATCAAACAAGTTAAATATGTAAAAAAAAAAAACAATCATACAAATTAATTATTTTAAAAAAAAAATCATACAATTTAATATATAAAAAAACAATCATACAAATTAAATATTTATAAAAAAATCATACAAATTACTTTTTTTTAAAAAAACAATCATACAAGTTAAATATCTTTTAAAAAAGTACAAATTAAATATAAAAAAATAATTATACAAATTAAATATTTTTAAAAATCATACAAATTAAATATATAAGAAAAATGTACAAATTAATTTTTTTCATAAAACCAAACATTTTAAATATAAAAAATAATCATAATAATTTTAAAAAAATTAAAAATCATACAATTTAAATTTTAAAAAATCTAATCATACAAATTAAATATTTTTTTAAAATAAAAGATCATGCAAATTAAATAATTTAAGAAATAATATAAATTAAATCTATTAAAAAATATCATATAATGTTTGTTAATATTACAAAATCATACAAATCAAATATATTTTAAAAACCATACAAATTAATAATAAAAAGAAATCATACAAATTAAATATATAAAAAAATCATACAAATTTAATATTTTAAAAAATCATGCAAATCAAATGAATAAAATAAAAAATGATACAAATCAAATGCATAAAATAAAAAAAAATGATACAAATTAAATATTTTTAAAAATCATGCAAATCAAATATTCATAGCAGTATAAGCAGTGTAAAGTTTTACTCACTTTGCTTCACTTCCCCAAAATGAACACTTGGAATTTTGATATTTTTCAGCATCAAACAATTGATCAGATTCCCAATGTCATTATCTGTTAATTAATATATGAATGTCTGGTGCCAATTGGAAGTAAAGTAAAAAAAAAAAAAAAGATTTGCATGGAAATGATTGGACTGAATATAACATAAAGTACAAGGTAAAATATAAAAGATCTGTTAAAATTGTGTGTGTGTGTGTGATATATATATATATATATATATATATATATATATATATATATATATATTTATATATTGTTACCGCTATCGGATTTAATTTATTTATTTTTTTATTGTTGAATCCAAATTTGTCATTTAGGGTTTAATATTCATTAATTAGGAGATTTTTTTCTAGAAAATTCAGGCTGACCTAGATTCTAGTTGTAAACAGGCTGACCTTGGCTTGTTTACTTCATTATCTGACCTTGCTTCAGATTTATAAACAGGTCTTTAAAACTATTGGTTAATTTCAAGGACATCTTTATATTTTTAGTTACTGGGGATGGTTTTTCTTCTGGATCATTCTTTTAATACGTGACTTTTTGAAGGCAGTCTCTTTCTGTGACCTTCCATGAACCTCTATCAATTTCTAGAAAATCACGTGATCACTTGTTTACTTAAGAAAAACAAGTATAAGAACTGTTGTTTGGGATAGAACAAATCAGTAGAATTTTGGGCTTTAAAATGAACAGTTGTGTATTCATGTTTGAGTTATAATTTTTATTATCTTGTTCTGGACTTTGTGTCAATTCATTGAAGAAAGAGGATTTATTATATCTATTTGGAGGAGAAAACGTGTGCTCATAATTCATTTGGATGATAAATTAAACAAGAACTGCATCACGTGACATTGTCAGCCATTTTGGATTACATCATCAAGATTCGAACCTGGAACTATTAGAACATTTTTTTATCAGGACTCTTCCAATTCCATTAGTGGATTATTTTTGTGAATTCTATATTGGATTAATGTTGGTTTTGATTCTCTAAAACTGTAAGTTTATTTATTTTATGAAAATAATTGTACTTAATAAATTCATTGTTCAATTTATACAAGCTTGTTAGTTTTCACTCTTTCTGTGTTGCTGCTTATTCAAGCCTAAGCACGTAACATAGAATTGGTGGCTATTGTCCGGATTGAGATTTGAGATAAATTTGAATTTAAATTTGAATTTCCCCTAGTTTTTGAAAATTTTAAATCCTTAGTGAGACTGACATGCTTGTATTAAAATGACATCTAAGGTAGAAATATTTCTTTCTAATCCTACCCAGGAGCAATTAGATCTTTTCAAAAAAAATAATATATAAAGTATACTAGTGAATGTAAAAGACAAATACCATTAAAATATTTTCTTTTAAATAATTTCCAATTTGTCATTAATATAAACTATTTATTATTTTTCTTAATGGCATCTTATATATCAATAAAAATCATAAAATCAATCAAAACTTCTGTCTTTTGCATCCTAATAAGAGGTCTGCAATTAATCAACCTACATATCAACACAGCCTCCCTAAACTGAATGAGATAAAGTTAATGTTACAGCAAACTAGATTAGTCGATATTCTGGGTCTCTGTGAAATCTTTTTTTCTGATGATTTGACTCTTCAAATACAGTATGAGGGTTTAGCTTTGAAAGAAAACAAGGAATCCATGGGCATGGAAGTAGCCCAAAACACAAGGAATCCATGGGGATGGAAGTAGCCCAGAACACAAGGAATCCATGGGCATGGAAGTAGCCCAGAACACAAGGAATCCATGGGGATGGAAGTAGCCCAGAACACAAGGAATCCATGGGGATGGAAGTAGCCTAAAACACAAGGAATCCATGGGGATGGAAGTAGCCCAAAACACAAGGAATCCATGGGGTGTGGGGATCTTCTTCTCTATGCACATAGTTCTATTAGTTATAACAGACGTGTTCATCTCGAGACTTATGGGGTAGAGAATATCTGGGTCGATGTATGCCAATATTCTTTCTTAGGTTCAGCTTACATTTAGGCCACCTAGTTCCACAGCTGATTGGATTGCTATATTTGAGGTGCAGATTCAAATGGCATTACTTAAGGAAGATTTAGAAACTATCATATTAGGTGATACCATTAACATGGATAAGTCACTTTGGAAACTTACAACTTTACTCAATTAATTAAAACCCCAAGATAAAAGATTAAAGTGCAACAATCATTGATCATGTCAACATAAGTGAAATTAATGTACCAGTAGTGAGTAACCACTACCCAGTCTATAGAACATGACATGTTCTAAAAATGGTCAACACATTGAAATAGAATACAGGGACTTTAAACAGTTTGATGAGGAAATGTTTTTAATTTATTTAGTTTTGCAAACCCTTCCAATCACTCAATATAGCTGATGTCAACACTGCTTTAAACAAATGGTATCGTATGTTTGATGCATTCATAGACAAGCATGCCTCAATTTAAACAAAAAGGGTTAAACATCAAATTACACCCAAGTGGATTACCCCTGAGATCAATGAGGATAGGCACCTAAGAGATAATTTCCACAACAAAAAAGACATTAAAAGCTGTAGAAAGTTGAAGAATAAAACTAAGCACCTGATAGATGCCTCTCTATTTATTATTTTCTAGTTATAAATACCTCTCTCATCCAGGGAATTCCCATTATTTTTAAAACTGCCATCGTAAAGCCTCTGCTGAAGAAACCAACACTCGACCATGACAATTTAAAAAACTACCACCCAGTTTCTAATCTCTTATTCATATAAATAAATCTTAGAAAAAGTTGTTCTAACCCACCTCGTCTGAATACAAGTTTTTGTAGCAATGTACAATCTGCATAACGCTCTTGCCACAGTACTGAAACTACTCTTCTGAGAGTAGTTAATGACATTCTCTTTGCTTTGTATAGTAGAAAGATTAATCTTCACCCTCCTTGCTTTGTCTGCAGCATTTGACACAATAGACCATGATATATTACTTTACCATCTCCAGCATGTATTTGGCATTCACAATACAGTCTTACTGTGGTTCAAGTTCTACTTAGACAACAGGACACAAATTGTATCGGCAAATTATATAAACTCCAGACCAGTTGATCTATGTTGGTGGTGTTCCATAGGGGTTGTTCTCCTCAATCTGTACACTTAGCTGCTTTTCAAGTGTCATAGATCATCAGTGTCTCACCAATTATACGCTGATGACATCCAAATATACAAGTCTAGCCACCCAACTGAAGTTGATGCTACCATCCAAGGAGTAGAGTGCCGCATTTCTGATGTGAAATCATGGATGACATACAACAAGCAGCAGATGAATGATGATAAAACTGAGACCATTCTGATCTCAACAAAAAGACTTTCTAATTCACATCCTTTACCTCAAACAATAAATATCATCAACACCAACATTAAATTAACACAGTCAGTATGAAACCTGGATGTTACTCTGGACAGTACCCTCACATTGCATGAATTTATGTCATGAACATATGCAAGGCTGAGCTCTATGAGATGCATCAGCTACATTTACAAAATATCTTTCAGTTGATGCCACTAAAACACTTGTGTTCATAAGTACTTTCAAGACTGGACTATTGTAACTAAAGTCTGTCTGGTTCATCTTAATATCTACTACAGAAACTAAAAAAAGTTCAAAAAACAGCTTTGATCATCTTTAGAGTACATGTACCATGATCAGAGCACACCTCCCTGCTGCTCTGTACCATGCACTGGCTATCCATTCAATCGAGAATCAAACACAAAATTTGGTCTCGTGCTACATTTAACTGATGGACTCTGTGAGTCCAGCATACCTATCTGGCCTCACTCATATGTGCATGCCAATAAGATACTTATGCTCCTCTTCTAACAATCGTATACTCATTATTCTAACTATGAAAACAAAAACATATGGACAACATTCTTTTGCATACCAGGGCGCAGCAACGTGGAATGAATTGCCTATTGAAATTAGACACAAAGACACAGTGATCCCTTTCAAGAGTGCTCTTAAAACTCACCTTTTTCGACTGTAAGAGTAAACTTAAATACCTAATGTTTTCTACCTTAAATATTTTCAGCATTTTTATGTTTCCTAATTTCGTGGAGTTTTTTTTATTATTTTTTGTAGTTGTATCATTATAGATGTTGTCAAGCGCTTAGAGTTTCTAATGATTAGGTGCTATACAAAGTCTCCTTATTATTATTATTCTAACTTTAATTGATAGACAATGTAGAGTACAGAGCTTTGGAAAAGTGTGCTCTGATTATGGTACTCAAAGGATAATCCGTGTAGCTGTGTTTTGTACACTATTCATTCAGGGGTCCCTCAAGGCTCTTTTTTAGGCCCTCTTCTCTTCCTTATCTATATCAGTGATCTACTATTAAATAATAAATCCACAAATACAGATTTGTTTGCAAACCATGCAACCTGTATGTATTTAGTTCTGATAATTAAGTTTTCCAAATTTGATTAATCTCAGACCTTATTAGAGTCCAAAACTGTGTACAACAAAATAGGATGGTTGCTAAAAAAGGAAACACAATTATGTATGATTACATTAGAAGCTACATTAGTTAGGGAACCCAGAACGATCTCTTGCAGTAAATAATCATCCATAAGAAAATGGCAAACATGAATGGCATGTAGATGCATCTGTAGATAATAATTTATGAAACTCAAAATCTACAAGTTATATATTCATCCAACATTGGATTATTGTTCTAATGTATTTTTATCTAATGCAAATACAGCCTCTTATTTACAACATCTCTTCATCAACATACACCATTTACATCTCCCATTTATTGGGAAGCTTATATTTTACTGTTACCAACATCTTACCATTTTACTTTGAACTATTTGGTTTTCTGTGTTGCTGGTTGATATAAAACCTTTTAGTATTTTAAACATGTATAAATACAACCAATTGTATGGCACTAAATAGCCTAAGTGTGCTGGAGCGCCGTTAAATATCAAGCAATCAAACAAACAAATGTATGGGGAAACTGTTAAATCTGAGCTTTACATGATTTATAAACTTCAGAAATGAGCAACCTGATAAAACCTGATAAACTTGTAAGCACAAGTCATTTTTATAGTTATGGTGTCATGTAGTAAATTAAATATACTGTTTCAGTGTGCTTATACATGTAAATGCTGACAGTCTGCTGGGGAAATTACACGATAATTTATGTTATTAATAAAGAAGTCTATTATTGGACATGTATAATTTATGCTCAGATAACAATAAACTGGGGTCAGTTGGAAATATTTTGTATGGTTGCAACTTTTTTCATTATTTCATTTGCCTCATTATATGAAGTAAACCTAAACTATCCCACTGCCTTTTAATATAATGTTTGTAATGACTAACAGGAATGTTGCTTTATTCAAGAAAGAAAAATTGCCTCATTGATGCAAATCATTTATGAAAAGATTTATTCTATTAACACATTAACCCCTGGAGGTTTTTGCTGTTTTCGCATAAAATGCGAGTAGGAAACATATTTTGGGGACTATTTCTAAATACATCGTAATCCATCGATTTCCTAACAATAATCTGTTAGACAAATGGTTACCAATGATACAGAAAATGTTTTTCATTGGTTAGTTTACTGGCGCATGAGCAGAAGGGCAAAAATCGGAGTTCTTTTTTTTTTTTTTTTTTTTTTTTGCTTAACGGACCCATGATTTTCGTATGTAGAAGACTCTTTATTCAAAATGTCCATCTTATCCTACTTTTTGCACAGGTTCACCTGTCTGTGTGCGTCTCAGACCGGTCTGCCGTAGATCTGAGGTCATAAAGTCTAAAATCTGGACACAAATTCGAACCCGACCATGGACGATTTTTGGGTGAAAAAAAAACGGTTCCAAAAACTTCGGTTTTTTCCTCTGTATTTTGTAACACAATTAAAATATCCATATTACTTGCTATCATTGTAGAGCTACATCTGTCTACTTTTCAATGATACCACCCACTTTAGTGTATCATATATGACCTTGACGCTACAGACCATGGAAGTAGGCTAGTACCTCATACCTCGTAAAGTCGTCGCTAGGGGTTGTGTTAACAAGAAAGTTAGTTGTAGAAAAAGTGTGGTTTTTATGAATATTTTTTTGGGAAAATGTACCATTTTATTTCCATATTTCTACTTTCAGAAAAAATTTGTTTAAATGGAAAAAAGTTAAATTTTTGTGAATAATGTCATTATGAGACTAAAAATAATTATGTTTTCAGTCTCACTGCCAACCTTAGCATTCCACCACCCTCCCCTGGATTTTTTATTTTAATTCTTAAAATTGATATGTGCATCTAATTGAGCTGGGTTTTTTCCATTACTTTGAAGTGCGTCTACATTATGTACGCTAATTTACCTGTCTACCCTAATTTTAAAAACAGTGCAATAGTAAACCAAGATATTTTAGCTCTTTTATCCTGAAGAATGCAATTATACTTTGATTATATCATTTAAGAAGAAACATTTCTTCTGTAGAACAAGGTTGCCTTTTTAGCAAACAAAAGCTGTGAAGAAATGTAATGAAAAAAAACTAATGTGCAAATTTTGTATGACAATGTTTTTGGTGAATGAAAAGCAAGATTCTTCATATAGCTGTTTTTTTCTTTTGTGAAGAGACTAATAAGAACAAGATTTTTAATGAAAAATCCATCATACTTGACCAGGAACATGCTATTACATGAAAACGTAAATTTTTCATAAAGATTTTCAGAGTATAAGCTAAACAAATTTTCATTTGTTTCAAATCTCTAAAACTCACCTTTTCACAAAATGTTTTGTTTCTGAAATACCACTATGGTAATGACTTAAAGAGACACTGATGGACTAATCACACCAATGCTATGGTAATGACTTAGACATTGATGGACTAATCAGACCAATTCTAAGTTAATGACTTAAAGAGATATTGATGGACTAATCAGACCAATGCTATGGTAATGACTTAAAGAGATGGACTAATCAGACCCGTGCTATGGTAATGACTTAAAGAGATGGACTAATCAGACCAATTTTAAGTTAATGACTTAAAGAGATATTGATGGATTAATCAGACCAATGCTATGGTAATGACTTAAAGAGATGGACTAATCAGACCAATTCTAAGTTAATGACTTAAAGAGATATTGATGGACTAATGAGACCAATGCTATGGTAATGACTTAAAGAGATGGACTAATCAGACCAATTCTAAGTTAATGACTTAAAGAGATATTGATGGATTAATCAGACCAATGCTATGGTAATGACTTAAAGAGATGGACTAATCAGACCAATTTTAAGTTAATGACTTAAAGAGACACTGATGGACTAATCACACCAATGCTATGGTAATGACTTAGATATTGATGGACTAATTAGACCAATGCTATGGTAATGATTTAAAGAGATGGACTAATCAGACCCGTGCTATGGTAATGACTTAAAGAGATGGACTAATCAGACCAATTCTAAGTTAATGAGTTAACGAGATATTGATGGATTAATCAGACCAATGCTATGGTAATGACTTAAAGAGATGGACTAATCAGAGCCATGCTAAATTAATGACTTAAAGAGATGGACTTACCTAACCAAATGCTAACTTAAATAGACATTGATGGACTTATCATACCCATGCTATGGTAATGACTTAAAGACACATTGATGGACTAATCAGAGCCATGCTAATCGCTTACAACTAAATTAGCCCGAGAGCGGCTAGCAGCAATTAAAAAGTTTATACCGGTTCGAGACAGACTTCGCGAAAAACTTCAACAACGACAACAAGCGCAGACTGACTTTTCTGTGTCAAGTGAACAACTGTTTACTCCGAAAACAAGTGCGACCAAAGATGTAAAAAAGTTAACTGAAGCAGCGATATACGGAGATATTCCTGAAAAAGAACGAGCAAAAAAGGCGCCGCTGCTTGATACGCTTGAAAAGATAGCAGCAGAGACCAAACAAACACGCGCAAGGATACAACAGCTATCCAGTGATATAAAAACTCAACGCGAAATTGAAGAACTCTAAGAAGAACAACAAGGTGCAGCTGGAGGAAAAGACTATTCACCTGAGAATATATTTACAGTCGCAGCATTAAATGAAATGAGAGGAAACCATACGGATTACGAATTAGCTGATTTTGCTAGAGAAAATTTTCCAAGGGGTAAAAGAGAGAATTTATTAAAAGACGAGTTTAAAGATTTTATAAGATCCGAAAAGGATTGGGCATCAAAAATATATTTAGTGAAACGCGGCGGGAATAGAATCTCGGCGTCGCAGCACCCTGGTTATGATGACTTTCTAGCTGCGGTTAAAGGTGGTCCACAACCACCACGTTATACAGAGGATCCAATCCCGGAACAAATAGACATAAGAGCAGAAGCCGGTTCTAAGAAAACAAGCGGAAAAGGATATTCGATTAAAAATCCAAAGGATTTCAACGCAACCTTGACATGCCAAGGTAACATCCTCAGTGATATATCACGGTTGGAAGTACTTGTGGGCGGAAAACGAGCCGGAAACAACTCCGTCGAGATAATTAATGAAGCAGCTGATACATGCAGACGATTATTTGCCGGCGGTATCATGGACATTGATGTATATTGAGAACTCATTGCTGAATTAGTTGAAAATCACAGAGACACCCATGGTTATTACAGCGATTGATCACTAATTGAAAAACTACTAGTTTTATAACAAGATGATCATACACTACAACCATGATAAACCCGTAAGCGTCTATGTGGTGAACTCACGATTGCCTGTTTATAGAGCATATTACGGAGATGGTTTTGGCAATACCATTGCGGGGCTATTTACAAGAATGGCCCCAAAAGTGGTGCCGTTAGCTAAACAATTATCAATGAAAGCCATTGATATTATTTGTGTTAAGGGAATCAGCGCTGTTGGAAATCTTGCCGGAAAGGCATTTTCTACCGCGAAAGATAAAATAGCATCATCGGTGCGAAAGAAACCAACAGTGCTGCCATCAACTACAGTGATGCCTGCAAAAATCAGCAAAGCAATAAATAGCGCAGTGGAAGAAAAACTAGCATCGTTGGCTGCTTCGGTGACTCCGTCGCCATTGATCGCTTCACCGGTAACAGATAGCGTTATCATGAACGTGATAGCAGGAAGTGGTTTGAAACGAAAACAAAAACGACGATGATTACAAAGAGTTTCACAATTGAAAACACTAGTGTGAATAGTATAATGTTTAAACGAACAGCTGATCCTGCGTTTGATATGGAAGCCCCAGTACCCAAGGACAATTCCGTCTGCGATTATCAATACTATTCCTATCATGCAATACAACCCGACCTACGATCGCGAATTGAACTTCAACTTCAAGATACCAGTAAATACTTTTTGCCATGTGAAGCATTTATTGAAATTGAGGGAAAACTCGTAACAAATGTTGCAGCTGATATATATGAGATATATATACCCCATATGCAGATAATGTCCGAGTTGGTTTTGTTAATAATGGTATAATGGCGTTATTTGAAAGCGCAAGATATCTCATTGATTGAAAAGAAATTGAATCAATAGACCGTGAAGTTGATGTTGCAACAACAATAATCGGGCTAGCAAGATACTCCGATGATTATACAAGGTCGGCTGGTCCATCTATGATGTTTGCAAAGGATACCTCTGATAACGACGACCAACTTCAATACATTAAAGTATTAACACCGCAAGACACTTCAGTTGATAATCAACAAGAAGCAGCTAATCCAGAACGTCGAGCTAGACCAGGAGCTGCGTTTGATATTCTCGGAGGCGTTAATGGTAATTTCAATTTAGGATTTGCAGCACGAAAAGGAGCATTGCACGGGCCACAACGATATTTTTCATGTGCGATTCCACTCCATCACATATTTGGATTCTGCAGAAATGTCAGAAAAGTCATCTATGGAGCCAAACACACAATCGCATTAGTGCGAAAAGGCAATGACAATGATGCAATTTGGCGTACTGGTGCCACTGATGGTAAAGTTGTTTTGAGTAAAATAGTATTGTGGATGCCAGTAATGACCCCATCAATTACCATGGAAGAGCGGCTACTTTCATTTATGGACACAGGTGGCAAATCATTGATAAGTTGGCTAACAACAACAACTGATGCCAAAGAGGATAATGTTGCTGATACATTTACATGGCACCTGGCATCAAAACAAGGCGTTTCAGCTCCACGTCATATATTTATAGCGCTGCAGAATCGGAATCGATTAGGCTCCCAAGAATGCAGTCATATGATATTTGATCGATTAGGAGTCAAGGAGGTTTCACTGAGAATAAACGGACAACAAGAACCATCTGAGGATATACAGCTTGATTACAACACTAACCACATAGCACGTGTGTATCGTAGAATGCTGTCATATATGGGCCGTGATCAAAATGTTGATACTGCCATTACTGGTTTACAAATATCGCAACTTGATTTTGAAAACCTGTATCCGATTTATTACTTTTCGCTGGAGCATCTTGATTTAACAAGGCAATCCGTCGTTGACATACATTTTAGGGCTCGTATATATCCTGATGGTGTTAATTATAGAGCGGTTGCTGTTATTCTCAGCGACAAATCAATGTTGTTAGAAGGGGCTGGCGGACGAATGAGAATTGTTGATGCACCAGTGGAAAATATGTAAATGAAACTTGAAGAGTTTCCAATTAGATCAATTGAAAGCATAAATGTGTTTTACAATAAAATGACATATAGTGTTGTTAGTGTCAAGCTGACTGATGGTCAGGTCAAGAAATTGCGATCAAAATCCGCTAAAGAATGTGGAACAACAATAACGTTAAAACCAGCGCAGATGTCCGGCGGTACACATAAAATATCATTGACGGATCGTCAAATAAAACATTTCAATGATGCGCTAAAGAATAAGAGAGGGGTTCAAATTGTATTTTCAAAATCCGCAGTCGCCAACATGATAAAATCAGGTGGTATATTTCCATTGTTAGCTGCAATACCAGCATTGATTGCAGCGGCTGCCCCAGCGGTGGCGAAAGCGGCGGCGTTGGGACCGCGGCAGGGATGGCGTTGAAAAAGGCAACTGGGAAAGGATATAAAAAAAAAGGAAAGGGTCTAAGACTACCAGGAACCTCGTATTCATGGTACAGCGGGAGATCCGTTCACGGATCCGGCCTGAGAATACCAGGAACGGTTTATTAGTTGAAAACCCAATTCTCCCTATGTCCAATTTTGATTTAATTGATGCTGCTAAAAAACTAGCGATAAAAAACTTCAGAGGGGTTTTTATGAGAGATCAATTACCGAGAAAACCTAAACGCGTTGAAACCGGTATCATCAATCTTGATAACAGTAACGGATCGGGAACTCTCTGGGTTGCATACGCAGTTGATCCACGTGGAATTGTCTATTTCGATTCATATGGGTTAGCTCCGCCAAGCGAGTTTATGCGGTATATAAATTCTTCGATGAAACTCAAAGAGTTTCCAATTTTTTATTCCACGCTGCCAACACAACAATTAAATGATCCGCCGATATGCGGCCGTGAAGTATTAAATGTCTTCGCGGAGATTTCATCGTCACAGAAACCACCTCATCTGGTTGTAAATAAATACACGAGTGGGAAATTACAAGGTAATTTTAGAGAATCAATAAATTGAAAATACAAGTTGCGCTAACAATAATGATTGATATTTGGGGACGATCTCTGTCAATGTCGAAACCAACCACGAAAACATCTGCGGGTTCTATCGAGGATATAAAAGAAAAAAATTGAAGATGAAATCGCTGAGACGTTAAATTTAGCAAGCATTGACCCGAACGAAATAGTTGTATTTCAAGATCGCCAGGGTAAATTGAAAAGCAGTAATATATCCGCGGATGACATTTTAATAAGGCAGCACGACGCCGCTGAAAACTCTATTGCGCTGTATTCCAACAGCGGACAACTTAAACCAGGCGCACTTGTGTCTACGATCACCGACGCGATTGCCGCCCACGACAACAAGATTGCCGCCCACGACAGCATGATTGCCACCCACAACAACAAGATTGCCACCCACGACAGCATGATTACCACCCACGGCCGTGATCTGGAAGATTATATATGAGGTTATAATAATTTTCGCAAAAATGTCGTACATAAATTCTTTGGAACCCCGCTTGTGGTTGGCATGACTCTCGCTGAAATTAAAAACTTTCTATCTTTATTCTTTTTTAACAAGGAGGCGGGGAAGATGATGAATGAAAATGAAATCAAGGCAAATTATCTCGATATTTACACGGATATTTATAAAATAATAGAAAATCTTGAAAAGGTACAAAAACCCACTAACGACATCGTTGGTAAGTTTTTTGGAATCCCGCTTGTGGCAGGCATAACTCTCGCTGAAATTAGCGAGTTTATTGGCAAGCATACTCACAATGCCTACGTCGCTAATAGTTTCTTTGGTGCCCCGGCTACATCTAGGATGACTCAAAAAGATAATATGTTTATGGTGAGACAAACAACACTTAATACCATCGTGGATAAATTTTTAGGGAGAACACCTGTGTCTGAAACCACATCTCTGACATCCCCAACCCTCGCTGAAGTTAAAAAAGCTATTGACGAACAAAAGCCCATCAGCGAAATTGTTAATAAGTTCTTTGAGGGCAGTAAACCCCAAGATATCACGATGAAATTTTCTGACATTGACCGGTATCTTGAAAACTAAGATCGGCTTGGAATCACAGGCCTTCTGGTTCCATTCTTTTTTAGCAAGAGGGATGGGAGGATGATGCTTTCTACCGAAATCAGGGCAAATTATCTCGAGATTTACAATGATATTTTTAAACTAAAAGAAAATTTTGAAAAGGTAAAAATTCCACATCCAGACATAGGCGTTAAAAATATTGTGTATACGGTCGATCATGGAACCATGGATTGGATAAGAGACGTTTATACTACATTGTCCATGGTTCTCGTGGGGGTCGAAGCGAGGGGGGGAACGATAACTATAGGCCAACGTGGGTCGATGGTATCTACAGGCTAACGTGGACCTCTTTCCATCAATTTAATATAATTGCGGACAGTAAAACCTACTCTGGTGGCACCGCGACGTTAATTATGAAGAGTCGCGAACAAAACTTTAATGTCGCGGTTGATAGATCCATCATTAGATCAAAAATAACTTGGTGTTTAGAATTTTTAGATGATTTTTGGCTGAAGCTCTATACCTATAGCCCCGCAACGATGGCGAATAATTGAAAACACCAGCGGGTTTAAAATAA
Organism: Unio delphinus; assembly: GCA_029339505.1. Classification (NCBI taxonomy): domain Eukaryota; kingdom Metazoa; phylum Mollusca; class Bivalvia; order Unionida; family Unionidae; genus Unio; species Unio delphinus. Next base: position 884,389 of record JAQISU010000168.1, on the reverse strand, counting down.
CAGTGACATCGATGAAATCAATTGAACCGATAATAGTCCCAGAGGTATCACAATCGCATCGATATCGATATGATACCGTGAAAGAATTTTCCGCGAACTTGAAATCACTTTCTGAGCACTATCGTGAAAAAATGAAAAAATACTGACGCAGCATAGCAATCATGGACATCACCGTGTACTCGGTGTCCGGTGTGATGGCCAGCGCTGGGGTTATTTTGTCGACGGTGACCATGATGGCTCCGATTGCAGTTCCAATCGCTATCTCCGCGGCAACAACAATTGCGGCAGTCGCCACCGCGATAACTAAAAAGTTATCATCGTGTTCTCAGAAAAAACAAAGTGATTATACAGCTCAGTACCAGGTGGTATTTGACGCATACTCGAAATTATCCGAGTTGATCTCGCTGTCGATAGATAATTCGTTAATATCCGATGTTGAATTTTCCACGATGACCTAGTTGTATAACTTCGCGATGTTGAAATTGGAAATTGAAGACAGCGTTAACAATAATGTCACTCGAACTGCTTCAACGAATCGCGGAGAATACCACTCCGATACGAACAAGCATGATATCAATAACATCAACAAACCCTGAATTTAGTGTGAACTTCCCTTCTCCAATTCCAGTGCGTGAGATCGCGCTGGCAAAATTACGAGTATATCATAGCTGGCCTAATATCAGATCGGTTGCATTTGGCGGTCAGCAACCTAATAACTCGTTAAGAATTTTGTGGTATAAACCCGATGGTACTCCAGCGTGGGAAACTATTTCGTTACCAACCGGATCGTACCAAATTGAGCAAATCAATTCTGAAATTCAGCCTAGAATAAAATCAATCACTGGAAAAGAATAAAAGATAGCTATTAATCTTCATGAACCGACGCTCTCGTCATCGATCGAAATAAGCACAGAGGGATACGCTGTAGATATCTATAACAGCTCGTTATGAACAGTGTTAGGATGGCCTGAAAAACCACCAGAAAAAACCCCCGTCGTCTTAACCACAAACGTACAATCATATCATGAAATCAATCCCAAGTATCGAGATAATTTATCTGATATAAGAAAAGGAAGAATCGCCGATAGATTTATATTTACCAACAAAGACACATTGCAATTTGATTTTATCATTAAAAGAACAGCCGACTCATCTGTTACTATTTCATTTACGCTAACTGACATCACTGGTTATTTTAATGAAATTAATCAATTATATGGAACACAAATAGAACAACTACGGCAAACAAAATCGCAAAGACACGTTGAAATAATAAATCAGCTTATATCTGACATGAAATATATCAATGAACTAATTATTCAAACAATAACCAATGACAACAGCGACAATAAACAATGATTCCTAACCGATTACAATATCACAGAAGCCAATCTGCGTAATTTCAAGTTTCCCAGATATAACGCTGAGATACTAAACGAAGCTGCTAAGATTATTATCAAGGCGCTACAAAAACCAGATTCAACTGTCCTCCTCATATATAATAATGATCCAGATGGTGGCGTTAGGCATATTTCCCTGCACAATGTGAATATTTCAACGGTGATTGCGCTCAATTTAACATGTGATGCAATTGAAGGAAGCTATCAAATTAATCTAGAGCAATCAGATCAAGCTCAGCAGGGATATATTCTTTATTCGTTTGCACCAACAGCTCCTCCAGGATTCCTAATTATTGAAAACCCAATTAATCCTGTCTACATGCGATGCCATAATAATTCGTTAACGAGAATTAATTTCCGACTCGCCGACCAGTCAAATAATTTAATTGATCTACAAGATGAGGTGTTAGTGATTAGTTTGTTTGTAAAGTCTTAAAGACTCGATCAAATATTTGGTTAAAATAAATTATTAACCTGTAGCAGCAGGGGGGCGATGACATCACGACGAGACCGTATTTTGACTAAACGATGAAAACGGTCTTGGAGTATGATTTGCGAAAAACTTATGTTTCGAGCAAGTATTCTCTTTGTTTTTGGTTGAAAAAGAAGGATTCGAATTAATTCTCTCGAGATGTTTGTTAGATTTAGAGCAAATGATGTCTCGGACAAATGTCCGATTCGCCCCCCCCCCCCCCCACTGCTGCAGTTTATACAACACATTGGAATTCTGTTTTAAGGATTTTACATTTGTTGCCAAATTTGTTCTTTTATGTACATTTTGCAGAATATTCAAAAATAAAATTCATTTTATATTTTTCCTCAGCCAAAATATAATGTTTCCTATTTTACTGGTTTTGAAATTAGGGTAGGTATGGCTAAACGAATTAAATAAAAAACAATATAATGATTAGTATATATACTTAGTCAAACCAGCTGAATTTAATTTAAGTGGGTTACTTTGGGGGAAAAAGTGATAGTGTCGGCAAAGATAAACAGGAATACCTATTTTTGGGACATTATACCTTATACATAAATTTTAATTTTTGGGAAGGGTTTAACTGCTGTAATATTTGTGCAATTTACTTTTACATTTTTACAACATCACCTTTTGTCGGGTGTATTGTTAGGTATATTTAACTTAGTTCTTTCTCTCTGATTATATGTTATTATATGTATAATATTGTATTTTGTACTTGACTTTGTCCAAAATCAAGTTGATTGTGTACCTGACAAGTAGTTTTTATTTTGTAAACAATAACACTTAATTAGTATTTATCAGTGAATATGTGTTAACTTTTGGGATAATTATCTTGGAAGTAAATCTGTTTATTTGGGTCTAGGACACTTTAATTAATGTTCCTATGTTTTCTATTATATTTTTAATAACAGACTTTGTCTTTTTGATAGCATATACTATTCTAGCAATGAACTTTTGATCTGGTTTTACTTTGGAGTCTTGTCCTTTTATATGATATTGTTTACTTGAGACATTAATCATTCTTGCATTTAACAACTGAAGCAGAATCAGCCTTATTGAGTTTCATTTTTGTGGATTTATTTATTCAGATTATTATTCACTGGAAATACAAAATGCTTATGGAGCATTAATTTGGAGTTATAGTGATTTCAGACAAGAACCTGTTTGAATTATATTATTCTTATACATCAAAAGACTTAGCATATCACCACAATACAAGCCACTGATAAATTTTTATATTGGAGACTACAGGCACATCAACACATTCATTAGTGCAAGTTATTTGGAATACCACTGGAATTCAGTTGGACTTTACACATTTGGACTTGTAATCAAATCTATGTCTTTTGGGGATTTGATTCACATAAATTTATGTTCTTTTTGAATTTTCACTTTGTATTCATGGGAAATAAACTGTTTAATTTTGCAGAATTTGTTGGTTTTCACTCTTTTCTGTTACTTAGTTTTCGACCATAGAGTTGTAATATTACATAATTTTTGAGTTGTATGCTTTAAAAGATTTATTTGTACAAACTTCATTCCCACATGAAAGAGAGATATGTCACCAATAACAAGAAAGGTATTGGTGCTTTGAGAGTTCAGTGATATTTTCATGGGTGGATTCAAAGTATATTTCCCAGAGACAACCTTGGTGGCTGGCATGCCTTGTCCAGAGACAACCTTGGTGGCTGGCATGCCCAGTCCAGAGACAACCATGGTGGCTGGCATGCCCTGTTCAGAGACAACCTTGGTGGCTGGCATGCGCTGTTCAGAGGAGGATTGGAACCCACAACCTTCTGGTCAGAGGTCCAGCACATGACTACCTAGCCACCTCAGTTCCTATTCCCCATTTTGTATTGCAGAAATCAAAATTTAAAATGAGAACCTTTCATAAAGATCTCATATTAAAAACCCATAAAATAAATTCTTACCGTTATTGCTATTTGTTAAATAGACAAGAGTATTTATATTGCTCTTGATGTACTGTAAAATACTTTGCAACTCCCTGTCCCTGAAGAGGAAGTTTGATATTTACCTATAAACAGTTTCATCCCAGACAGTGTGTATGGTGTAAATTTGTTGTCATCAAGGTCATTGCAAATAACATTAACAGATATCTCATTTCACTATTGTTGCAAACAAATTGTTACAATTATACATTAGCTGTATACCATGCTTGTCATCATCTTATTTTGTATTTATGTCAACATATTTAAATTCTTTTCAGCTCCATACCATCCCATGGTATAGGCAAGGATAGAATTTAAGGTATCTGCATTACTCATCACCCATTCAAATTTGTCAAGCTCTCACTTGGTAGAAACTACAAATAGTAATCACTTCACTCTTGATGTATGTTGGCCACACCATAGATTACCTTGAGTGTGTGCTGGCCACACCCAAGATTATCCTCAAGTGTGTGCTAGCCACACCCAAGATTATCCTCAAATGTTTGCAGGCCACACCCAAAATTATCCTCAAGTGTGCTCGCACACCCAGGATTACCCTCAGTGTGTGTTGGCCACACCCAAAATAACCCTCAGTATATCTGTTGGTCACACCCTAGATTACCTTGAGTGTATGTTGGCCACACCCAAGATTACCCTCAGTGTGTATGTGTTGGCCACACCCAAGATTACCCTCAGTGTGTGTGTGTTGGCCACACCCAAAATTATCCTCAAGTGTGTGCTGGCCACATTCAAGATTACCCTTAGTGTGTGTGCGTGTTGGCCACACCCAAGATAACCCTCAGTATGTCTGTTCGTCACACCCTAAATTACCTTGAGTGTGTGTTGGCCACACCAAAGATTACCTTGAGTGTGTGTTGGCCACACCCAAGATTACTCTCAGTGTGTGTGTGTTGGCCACACCCAAGATTACCCTCAGTGTGTGTTGGCCACACCCAAGATTACCCTCATTGTTTGTTTGTGATGGCCACACCCAGATTACCCTCAGAGTGTGTGTGTTGGCCAGACCCAAGATTACCCTCAGAGTGTGTGTGTTGGCCACACCCAAGATTATCCTCAGTGTGTGTGTTGGTCACACCCAAGATTGCCCTCGGTATTAAAGTTATTAACTTTGATACGTCAAACAGGTGGACTTGACAGATGGTTTTCGCATTTTAGTTAGTGAAATTCTACATAATATACCAAAAAAGTGAAACTTAAGCTTTATATTAATGCATTAGCAGATGTGAGACAAGTTTTATCACATATCTATGTTGGTCAGTTCAAGACTTGATCTACATAATTGTTGGATCCAGCTGCAAACATTACAAACCCAGATCTACCATCACGTAATGAAAAATATGTCAGTGTTGTTTATTAGGGCTTACCATAAGAAAAGATACCATCAACCCTGATCTGCCAGCACATGATTTGCTTGCATATCATGGTTTTTGTTGTTTATCGTTGGATTGAATATTTCAGTTGTGTCCAATGTTAAAATAGTCTGATGTTACTAAAATCTTTCTTTGCAGAGAGTAAATGTGCAAGTGATTTGGCAACAGATTCTGAAAAGCAGTTGGTCAGTTAAAATTACCTGAAATTGTCATGGAAACCGTGCATAGGCTGACTCTTACCACATACATGCTATTCCTGACTGTGGCAGGGAACCGACTTGAAAATAGAAAAACACAAGATGATTACCTGAATATTTGTCTGGATGGCCAGAATCATAAGAGTGCCCCAGGACCAGAAGCAGAGCTAATGGATAAGGTAAAATAGATATACCTGTTAGTAGCTGAACTTTTTATCTAAAAAGACAGTCTTTGGAATATAGTAGAATTTTATCCCAGAAATGTAGAGAGAAAGTGAGGGATTAGAAAATAATTGACATGGTTTTTTTTTCTTAATACTTATAAATATCAAATAAATGTCCGGTGTAAATATTTTGCTGTCGGCTATATATATATATATATATATATATATATATATATATATATATCTGTTCTTGCTGATAAATTCCTGTGTAGTCTATTATTTACTGCAAATATGTTTATTCATTGTGCATTTCAATAGATTATGATATATTACTTTATCTCCAGCATGTATTTGGCATATATAGCCTTACTGTGGTTAAATTGCTACTTAGTCAACCAGACATAAATTGTATCTGAAAATGGAATACACTCCGCCCCAGTCAATCTATGTTGTGGTGGTCCACTGGTTTCTGTTCTTGGACCTGTTCTGAGATTCTTCTTTCCTTACACTCAGCCACTTTCAAGTGTCATAATCATCCAGTGTCTCACCTATTGTATGCTGATGACACCCAAATATACAAGTCTAGCCAGCCAACTAAAGTTCATGCTATCAACCAAGGAGTAGAGAGGTGCATTTCTGATGTGAAATCATGGATGACATGTAACAAGCTGCAGATGAATGATGACAAAACTGAGGCCATTCTGATCACAACACAAAAGATTTTCTAATTCACATCATTTACCTCAAACAATAAATATCAGTAACACCTAACACTAAATTCAGTCAGTATGAAACCTAGGTGTTATTATAGACTGTAGTCTCACATTGCACCAACATGTCATGAACATATGCAAGACTGCATATCTTGAGCTGAGATGCATCAGCTCCATTTGCAAATATCTTTCAGTTGATGCCACTAAAACACTTGTGTTCATTAGTACTTTCAAGACTGGACTACTGTATCTCAGTTCTGGCTGGTTCATCTCAATATCACCTCCAGAAACTTCAAAAAGTTAAAAACACAGCTGCTTGGACTATCCTAAGAGTACTACGCTCAGAGCACACCTAACCGCTGCTCTGTACCCTACTCTGGCTATCCATTCAATCTAGAATCAAACACAAAATTTGTTCTCTATGCTACGTTTCACTGACGTACTACAGTCTGACATACCTATCTGGCCTCACCCATGTGTACACACCAGCAATGTACTTATGCTCCTCTTCTGACACTCGTATACTCATTATTCCCACTACGAAAACGAAGTCATATGGACAGCGTTCTTTTGCATACCAGGGTGCAGCAATGTGGAATGAATTGCCCATTGAAATTAGACACAAAGACATACAGTGATCCTTTTCAAGAGTGCTATTAAAACTCACTTTTTTATACTTCAAGAACAAACTTAAATACCTAATAATGTTTCCTACCTTAAATATTTTCACCATTTTTTATCTTTTCCAATTTCATGTTGTTTTGTTTTTTGTAGTCATATCATTAAAGATGTTGTAAAGTACTTAGAGCTTTGAAAGATTAGGCACTATACAAAGTCCTCATTATTATTATTATTATTTTTTTACAGTGTAAACCCTGGAAAAATCGCAGCTGCTGTACGAAGGAAGTGAGTGAGCTGCTGCACATCAATAAAACCTGGTATAACTTTGACTGGAATCATTGTGACCAACCCCTTTCTGACAGTTGTAGGGCTCGATTTATTGAGGACCTCTGCTTCTACGAATGTTCACCAAATGTTGGTCCATGGCTTGTACAGGTAAAGGAAAATGCAGATATTATCAAAAGCCCCAGTTAGAATGAAATTAAGTATGAATCAAATCCCCATTTAGTATTAAGTATGAATCAAATCCCCATTTAGTATTAAGTATGAATCAAATCCCCATTTAGAATTAAGTATGAATCAAATGCCCCATTTAGTATTAAGTATGAATCAAATCTCCATTTAGTATTAAGTATGAATCAAATCCCCATTTAGAATTAAGTATGAATCAAATGCCCCATTTAGTATTAAGTATGAATCAAATCCCCATTTAGTATTAAGTATGAATCAAATCCCCATTTAGTATTAAGTATGAATCAAATCCCCATTTAGTATTAAGTATGAATCAAATGCCCCATTTAGTATTAAGTATGAATCAAATCTCCATTTAGTATTAAGTATGAATCAAATCCCCATTTAGTACTAAGTATGAATCAAATCCCCATTTAGTATTAAGTATGAATCAAATCCCCATTTAGTATTAAGTATGAATCAAATGCCCCATTTAGTATTAAGTATGAATCAAATGCCCCATTTAGTATTAAGTATGAATCAAATCCCCATTTTGTATTAAGTATGAATCAAATCCCCATTTAGTATTAAGTATGAATCAAATCCCCATTTAGTATTAAGTATGAATCAAATCCCCATTTAGTACTAAGTATGAATCAAATCCCCATTTAGTATTAAGTATGAATCAAATGCCCCATTTAGTATTAAGTATGAATCAAATGCCCCATTTAGTATTAAGTATGAATCAAATCCCCATTTAGTATTAAGTATGAATCAAATCCCCATTTAGTATTAAGTATGAATCAAATCCCCATTTAAAATTAAGTATGAATCAAATGCCCCATTTAGTATTAAGTATGAATCAAATCCCCATTTAGTATTAAGTATGAATCAAATCCCCATTTAGTATTAAGTATGAATCAAATCCCCATTTAGTATTAAGTATGAATCAAATGCCCCATTTAGTATTAAGTATGAATCAAATCTCCATTTAGTATTAAGTATGAATCAAATCCCCATTTAGTACTAAGTATGAATCAAATCCCCATTTAGTATTAAGTATGAATCAAATCCCCATTTAGTATTAATTATGAATAAAATGCCCCATTTAGTATTAAGTATGAATCAAATGCCCCATTTAGTATTAAGTATGAATCAAATGCCCCATTTAGTATTAAGTATGAATCAAATCTCCATTTAGTATTAAGTATGAATCAAATCCCCATTTAGTACTAAGTATGAATCAAATCCCCATTTAGTATTAAGTATGAATCAAATCCCCATTTAGTATTAAGTATGAATCAAATGCCCCATTTAGTATTAAGTATGAATCAAATGCCCCATTTAGTATTAAGTATGAATCAAATCCCCATTTTGTATTAAGTATGAATCAAATCCCCATTTAGTATTAAGTATGAATCAAATCCCCATTTAGTACTAAGTATGAATCAAATCCCCATTTAGTATTAAGTATGAATCAAATGCCCCATTTAGTATTAAGTATGAATCAAATGCCCCATTTAGTATTAAGTATGAATCAAATCCCCATTTAGTATTAAGTATGAATCAAATCCCCATTTAGTATTAAGTATGAATCAAATCCCCATTTAAAATTAAGTATGAATCAAATGCCCCATTTAGTATTAAGTATGAATCAAATCCCCATTTAGTATTAAGTATGAATCAAATCCCCATTTAGTATTAAGTATGAATCAAATCCCCATTTAGTATTAAGTATGAATCAAATGCCCCATTTAGTATTAAGTATGAATCAAATCTCCATTTAGTATTAAGTATGAATCAAATCCCCATTTAGTACTAAGTATGAATCAAATCCCCATTTAGTATTAAGTATGAATCAAATCCCCATTTAGTATTAATTATGAATAAAATGCCCCATTTAGTATTAAGTATGAATCAAATGCCCCATTTAGTATTAAGTATGAATCAAATCCCCATTTTGTATTAAGTATGAATCAAATCCCCATTTAGTATTAAGTATGAATCAAATCCCCATTTAGTATTAAGTATGAATCAAATCCCCATTTAGTACTAAGTATGAATCAAATCCCCATTTAGTATTAAGTATGAATCAAATGCCCCATTTAGTATTAAGTATGAATCAAATGCCCCATTTAGTATTAAGTATGAATCAAATCCCCATTTAGTATTAAGTATGAATCAAATCCCCATTTTGTATTAAGTATGAATCAAATCCCCATTTAGTATTAAGTATGAATCAAATCCCCATTTAGTATTAAGTACGAATCAAATGCCCCATTTAGTATTAAGTATGAATCAAATCCCCATTTTGTATTAAGTATGAATCAAATCCCCATTTAGTATTAAGTATGAATCAAATCCCCATTTAGTATTAAGTATGAATCAAATCCCCATTTAGTACTAAGTATGAATCAAATCCCCATTTAGTATTAAGTATGAATCAAATGCCCCATTTAGTATTAAGTATGAATCAAATGCCCCATTTAGTATTAAGTATGAATCAAATCCCCATTTAGTATTAAGTATGAATCAAATCCCCATTTAGTATTAAGTATGAATCAAATCCCCGTTTAAAATTAAGTATGAATCAAATGCCCCATTTAGTATTAAGTATGAATCAAATCCCCATTTAGTATTAAGTATGAATCAAATCCCCATTTAGTATTAAGTATGAATCAAATCCCCATTTAGTATTAAGTATGAATCAAATGCCCCATTTAGTATTAAGTATGAATCAAATCTCCATTTAGTATTAAGTATGAATCAAATCCCCATTTAGTACTAAGTATGAATCAAATCCCCATTTAGTATTAAGTATGAATCAAATCCCCATTTAGTATTAATTATGAATAAAATGCCCCATTTAGTATTAAGTATGAATCAAATGCCCCATTTAGTATTAAGTATGAATCAAATGCCCCATTTAGTATTAAATATGAATCAAATCTCCATTTAGTATTAAGTATGAATCAAATCCCCATTTAGTACTAAGTATGAATCAAATCCCCATTTAGTATTAAGTATGAATCAAATCCCCATTTAGTATTAAGTATGACTCAAATGCCCCATTTAGTATTAAGTATGAATCAAATGCCCCATTTAGTATTAAGTATGAATCAAATCCCCATTTTGTATTAAGTATGAATCAAATCCCCATTTAGTATTAAGTATGAATCAAATCCCCATTTAGTATTAAGTATGAATCAAATCCCCATTTAGTACTAAGTATGAATCAAATCCCCATTTAGTATTAAGTATGAATCAAATGCCCCATTTAGTATTAAGTATGAATCAAATGCCCCATTTAGTATTAAGTATGAATCAAATCCCCATTTAGTATTAAGTATGAATCAAATCCCCATTTAGTATTAAGTATGAATCAAATCCCCATTTAAAATTAAGTATGAATCAAATGCCCCATTTAGTATTAAGTATGAATCAAATCCCCATTTAGTATTAAGTATGAATCAAATCCCCATTTAGTATTAAGTATGAATCAAATCCCCATTTAGTATTAAGTATGAATCAAATGCCCCATTTAGTATTAAGTATGAATCAAATCTCCATTTAGTATTAAGTATGAATCAAATCCCCATTTAGTACTAAGTGTGAATCAAATCCCCATTTAGTATTAAGTATGAATCAAATCCCCATTTAGTATTAATTATGAATAAAATGCCCCATTTAGTATTAAGTATGAATCAAATGCCCCATTTAGTATTAAGTATGAATCAAATCCCCATTTTGTATTAAGTATGAATCAAATCCCCATTTAGTATTAAGTATGAATCAAATCCCCATTTAGTATTAAGTATGAATCAAATCCCCATTTAGTACTAAGTATGAATCAAATCCCCATTTAGTATTAAGTATGAATCAAATGCCCCATTTAGTATTAAGTATGAATCAAATGCCCCATTTAGTATTAAGTATGAATCAAATCCCCATTTAGTATTAAGTATGAATCAAATCCCCATTTTGTATTAAGTATGAATCAAATCCCCATTTAGTATTAAGTATGAATCAAATCCCCATTTAGTATTAAGTACGAATCAAATGCCCCATTTAGTATTAAGTATGAATCAAATCCCCATTTAGTATTAAGTATGAATCAAATGCCTCAGTATAAATTACCCAAGTTGGTATTAATTTAGTAGAAATAATTACCCAAGTTAATATTAATTTAGTAGGAATAATTACCCAAGTTAGTATTAATTTAGTAGAAATAATTACCAAAGTTAGTATTAATTTAGTAGGAACAAATACCTTAAATTATTATTAATAAAGGTGAATTTAGTAGAATGTTATATACAAAGTATATCAAGTTCTATTCACTTGTTTAGAGTTCTGACTGTCTCTTACTGTCAGATCAAATTGTTTAGAGTTCTGACTGTCTCTTACTGTCAGATCAAATTGTTTAGAGTTCTGACTGTCTCTTACTGTCAGATCAAATTGGATAAAGTTATTGACCAGTTTTCAAAGAAGAGCCATTTTGTACCTTTGGCTGCATATGTGTTCTTGGCAGAACCACCATCTTTATATATTTATGAATATTATACCAAATGAAAATACGCTGATCATTACTTGATAAAGATTATTTTTATTTTTGTATCATAAATGTAACACAAGTGAATAAGTTCCCAAATTGTAAGCATAATTGAATGTCACAGGTGAAATCACTGCATGGTTTCTTTACCAAATATTGCATTGTGGTCCAGATTATAATAAAGGGTCAAGTTCAAAAGTTGACTCGAAATCAATGAAAATATAGAATAATAATAAAAGCACTATAGAAGAAAACCTTTTTCTGAAGTATCATCTGTGACTAATGCCAATATTTAAACAATGGCATATCTTCTAGGAGCTGTATATCTGTGACCTCATGCAAAATTTTTGGTCTGTTTGGTTACTTTCATGATGTTATGTCAAAGTAGCGACTCCAGCATCCTGACTGGCAGTTGCCAGAGTAAAGGACAATGCTGTTTTGCATTGCTTGCAGGTGTAATAGCACATTAAGAGAAGGCAGTGGACATTTTTTTTTGCAAAAGACGAAGAAAATATTGATACATTATTACAAGCGAATCGATTTTAAAGCAGCACCATACAACAGCTAAAAATAAGATTCCAAACATCCGACATGGTCGTTTTTCGACAAATAAAAATTTTAAGTAATCTTTAAAACATAAACCATTCTAAAAATATAATTTTTTTTGTCTATGCTTGTTGCATATAGCATGTATAAGCAGTAATGATTGGAGCTGATGTAAAACTATCCCATGGGTAGTTTAACTAACAGGTATTAAGAGAAAAGAGGTCGAGTATAAAATAAAAGTTTCATATTAACTGGCTCACAACAGAAATAGGGGATGTGACTATTGACCCCACACCCTTGCCCCAATGTGCGAGCACCCTTGTGACGCTCCATTTCCTCCTGTGTTACACGTTCTTATCCCCCAGGACAAGCCCCTTTTTCTGGTCAGGTGTGGCTAAACTGGTAAATAGCTGAAGCTTTGATTTAAGTACACAAGCAATAATGCCAGTGTGACTAATTAATAGTTCATCCTTATCCTTACATTTATCTTGTTAAAGGGACTGCCCTTTGGAAATACTTCAAAGAAACCATGCTCATCTGTGTGTATGTAAGCAACAGCAATTGATTGGCAAATAAATGATGGCTTTATTTGTTGTAACTTTCAAAGCCTAGGACTTCATTTTAACAGTTCAAAAATCTGCTGTAACAAGTTACCGTACAAGTCGCAACTGTTTTTCCCACGTTTTATGTCACTTATTTCTGTAGGATTAAGTCTTAAGGCATGTAACTCTGTTTACTGAATAAAATATTTATTCTGAATTAGTTCTTTGGGGGCGTGGTATATTTTGTTTTTTTTTATGTTTAATTTAATCATGGTACCAGTAATTAAATTGTACATATGTGGTAGAGGGATGGCAGGTGTTAACTGGCTAGTTTCTTTTGTTGAAATAGAGATGTGATTTTGTTTGCAGAGAAAATTACACCGCATTCAGAGATCATTCGTGGAATTTAACCTGATTGGTGGCAATTTATTTTAATAACTTTTTTAATACAGTACTGTTGTTAGTGGTTTTAAAAAATCTAAAATTTTTGAGAATGATGTTTGATCTTGGCATTCTAATTACAGAAGAAAATAACATATTATTTCATCACTACAATATTCACAAATTATAAATAGAATCTGGCATCAAGGATGCATATGTTTTATCTATTTATGTATGTTTTGGGTCTTTTTTTTTTCTTCTGAGAAATAAAAATTGGCAGTTAACATTTGGGAGTGCTCTACAAAAGATCGAGAGACATTATGAGATCAGGAGGTGTATAATGAAATAAACCCCTAAATTGGAAGGTTTCTCTTCCGACTTGAGAGTTGACAGGTATGAACTGTCCAGGCTTGTATAATTTCAGTCAGGGTTAGTGAGTTTATTTAAATAACCAGTCCAGGGCCTATGTCTTACAAAAAACTATTTATACCAGCCAATATCCGACTAGCCAATTTGCTAGCTATGGCCTGCATGTAAAATACACTGTAATTGAATCATAAACTTCTTAATGTTTAAATTAATTACTTATGATGTCTGCTTTTCAAATTTTGTTGTGTTATTTGTGTGAAAAACTAATGCTTAAGTTACAAACGATGAAAACCTTCTCGATGCCTTTTACACCTCCCCGTTAACGATATTGATTCAGACATAAGTCGGCCCCCATTTTAGTCTCTAGCCCAGACTTCAGTATTATCTGTGTTTGAGTGTGGCATGTATATTTTCAAGATATCAGTCCTTAGGTGCTATGTGCATGCAAGTGTATGTGTGTGTGTTGTAATTAATGTTATTTACATATAATACGATTAAACCTCATCCTTCATAAATGAACTTATTGCATTGTGGGAATAAAAATTTGGTTTTACATCAGGCATCATTACTTAATCTTTCTCACAGTTTTGCACAGCACACAATGTATAAGTATTTATTTTAAAATTAAATTGCTTTTTTTAAATTCAAAAATATAAAAAATGTGCACCATCTTACTGTTGTACTTTTCTGCTGCAAGGTCTTAAACACATTGTTAAAACCTACATCAACAGATATAGTTATGAAGATATCTCAGAAGCAGATTAAACGTTTGAATGTTCAACCCAAATTTTTTCTCCTTATGTCCGTCTTGCTCGCCATGTTTATGTTTGTATTCGAGGACTGGATACTATTGTGTCACAGGACCATGTGATATGTTGTCTCATCAAAACTCAGAAACACTCTGCAGTTTACGGAATCGTGATATCTTCTGCACAGTATAATCAATACCTGAATGACACCACTGCTACACACTCTTGTGGAGTGTGTCAACTTCCAGTCTGTAAGACAGGTTATGTGATTTCAGCCTAATGTGTTTAAGAGATACACATTTGTTGTTAGGTAACTGTTGTAACCAATGATAAATTGATTTTAAATTTGTTATAAGAGATACACATTTCATGTTAGGTAACTGTTGTAATCAATGATAAATTGATTTAAATTTGTTATAAGAGATACACATTTCATGTTAGGTAACTGTTGTAATCAATGATAAATTGATTTAAATTTGTTATAAGAGATACACATTTCATGTTAGGTAACTGTTGTAATCAATGATAAATTGATTTAAATTTGTTATAAGAGATACACATTTCATGTTAGGTAACTGTTGTAATCAATGATAAATTGATTTAAATTTGTTATAAGAGATACACATTTCATGTTAGGTAACTGTTGTAACCAATGATAAATTGATTTTAAATTTGTTATAAGAGATACACATTTCATGTTAGGTAACTGTTGTAATCAATGATAAATTGATTTAAATTTGTTATAAGAGATACACATTTCATGTTAGGTAACTGTTGTAACCAATGATAAATTGATTTTAAATTTGTTATAAGAGATACACATTTCATGTTAGGTAACTGTTGTAATCAATGATAAATTGATTTAAATTTGTTATAAGAGATACACATTTCATGTTAGGTAACTGTTGTAACCAATGATAAATTGATTTTAAATTTGTTATAAGAGATACACATTTCATGTTAGGTAACTGTTGTAATCAATGATAAATTGATTTAAATTTGTTATAAGAGATACACATTTCATGTTAGGTAACTGTTGTAATCAATGATAAATTGATTGAAATTTGTTATAAGAGATACACATTTCATGTTAGGTAACTGTTGTAATCAATGATAAATTGATTTAAATTTGTTATAAGAGATACACATTTCATGTTAGGTAACTGTTGTAACCAATGATAAATTGATTTTAAATTTGTTATAAGAGATACACATTTCATGTTAGGTAACTGTTGTAATCAATGATAAATTGATTTAAATTTGTTATAAGAGATACACATTTCATGTTAGGTAACTGTTGTAACCAATGATAAATTGATTTTAAATTTGTTATAAGAGATACACATTTCATGTTAGGTAACTGTTGTAATCAATGATAAATTGATTTAAATTTGTTATAAGAGATACACATTTCATGTTAGGTAACTGTTGTAACCAATGATAAATTGATTTTAAATTTGTTATAAGAGATACACATTTCATGTTAGGTAACTGTTGTAATCAATGATAAATTGATTTAAATTTGTTATAAGAGATACACATTTCATGTTAGGTAACTGTTGTAATCAATGATAAATTGATTTAAATTTGTTATAAGAGATACACATTTCATGTTAGGTAACTGTTGTAACCAATGATAAATTGATTTTAAATTTGTTATAAGAGATACACATTTCATGTTAGGTAACTGTTGTAATCAATGATAAATTGATTTAAATTTGTTATAAGAGATACACATTTCATGTTAGGTAACTGTTGTCATCAATGATAAATTGATTTAAATTTGTTATAAGAGATACACATTTCATGTTAGGTAACTGTTGTAATCAATGATAAATTGATTTAAATTTGTTATAAGAGATACACATTTCATGTTAGGTAACTGTTGTAATCAATGATAAATTGATTTAAATTTGTTATAAGAGATACACATTTCATGTTAGGTAACTGTTGTAATCAATGATAAATTGATTTAAATTTGTTATAAGAGATACACATTTCATGTTAGGTAACTGTTGTAATCAATGATAAATTGATTTTAAATTTGTTATAAGAGATACACATTTCATGTTAGGTAACTGTTGTAATCAATGATAAATTGATTTTAAATTTGTTATAAGAGATACACATTTCATGTTAGGTAACTGTTGTAATCAATGATAAATTGATTTTAAATTTGTTATAAGAGATACACATTTCATGTTAGGTAACTGTTGTAATCAATGATAAATTGATTTTAAATTTGTTATAAGAGATACACATTTCATGTTAGGTAACTGTTGTAATCAATGATAAATTGATTTTAAATTTGTTATAAGAGATACACATTTCATGTTAGGTAACTGTTGTAATCAATGATAAATTGATTTAAATTTGTTATAAGAGATACACATTTCATGTTAGGTAACTGTTGTAATCAATGATAAATTGATTTAAATTTGTTATAAGAGATACACATTTCATGTTAGGTAACTGTTGTAATCAATGATAAATTGATTTAAATTTGTTATAAGAGATACACATTTCATGTTAGGTAACTGTTGTAATCAATGATAAATTGATTTAAATTTGTTATAAGAGATACACATTTCATGTTAGGTAACTGTTGTAATCAATGATAAATTGATTTAAATTTGTAAGAGATACATATTTCATGTTAGGTAACTGTTGTAATCAATGATAAATTGATTTAAATTTGTTATAAGAGATACACATTTCATGTTAGGTAACTGTTGTAATCAATGATAAATTGATTTAAATTTGTTATAAGAGATACACATTTCATGTTAGGTAACTGTTGTAACCAATGATAAATTGATTTTAAATTTGTTATAAGAGATACACATTTCATGTTAGGTAACTGTTGTAATCAATGATAAATTGATTTTAAATTTGTTATAAGAGATACACATTTCATGTTAGGTAACTGTTGTAATCAATGATAAATTGATTTTAAATTTGTTATAAGAGATACACATTTCATGTTAGGTAACTGTTGTAATCAATGATAAATTGATTTAAATTTGTTATAAGAGATACACATTTCATGTTAGGTAACTGTTGTAATCAATGATAAATTGATTTAAATTTGTTATAAGAGATACACATTTCATGTTAGGTAACTGTTGTAATCAATGATAAATTGATTTAAATTTGTAAGAGATACACATTTGTTGTTAGGTAAATGTTGTAATTAGTGATACATTCTGCTGCCAAAACAATGCTCACAATAGCTGTTAAAGGGATTTTGTTGTATTATAATCATGTTACCGGTAGAAGCCAACAATATGAGTTTCTTCGGGTCATTGGGATACATTTTTCTTTTCTGTGGAGTCAACTTTTTCTTCTATAAAATTCATAACTTTAAACCTAAAAGCACATGTACCTTAAAGAGAATACGAGTTAGTCAGATTAACATAGTTTTAAAGAGAACATGAGTTAGTCAAATTAACTTGGTTTTAAATTTAAAAGATAGATGGGCATAAATGCAATAAGTAAATGTCTTTAGTATTTTACTTGTTTTTTATCTGTTAAATTTTTCAGGTGGAGATGAAGATAAGAAATGAGAAGTTTATACATGTTCCCCTGTGTGAAACTGAATGCAATGAATGGTGGGAAGACTGCAAGAATGATTTTACATGCTTGAAAAATTGGGGACGTGGATTCATATGGAAAAATGGTATTTAAATTCATGTATTACTTCTTCATTTATTCTTATACCTTCCATTTTACACCAGTGTCCATTACACTTGGTCAGAGGTCAAGGTCATTGTGATTGTAAGAAGAGAAATGGTCTGTACACAAAATAACATTGCTTCTACATCACAAACCTAGACCAGACTTTGAGGGTAACTTATGCTAGGTCAGAGGTCAAGGTCACAAACCTAGACCAGACTTTGAGGATAGCTTACGCTTGGTCAGAGGTCAAGATCACAAACCTAGTCCAGACTCCATTCCTGACACCTCCAAGCCTATGGTTGCTGCAGTGGTGAGTCCACAAAAAAACATCCATGATAAAACATGTTTGTTTTTTGTGAGAAACAGTTTTTTTTTTGGGTGATTCCATCTAACATCTGTTGTTCCACATCAATTGTTTCCCCACCTTTATTTTAAACTTGATACATCGATAATACATCCACATCCTAGCATAACCTTAATTTTAAATTTGTCACATGCACACCCACATCCTAACATAACCTTAATTTTAAACTTGTCACATCCATACAGACATCCACATCCTAACATAACCTTAATTTTAAACTTGTCACATTTATACATACACCCACATCCTAACATAACCTTAATTTTAAACTTGTCACATCCATACAGACATCCACATCCTAACATAACCTTAATTTTAAACTTGTCACATTTATACATACACCCACATCCTAACAAAACCTTAATTTTAAACTTGTCACATTCATACATACACCCACATCCTAACATAACCTTAATTTTAAACTTGACACATTCATACATACACCCACATCCTAACATAACCTTAATTTTAAACTTGTCACATTCATACATACATCCACATCCTAACATAACCTTAATTTTAAACTTGACACATTCATACATACATCCACATCCTAACATAACCTTAATTTTAAACTTGACACATTCATACATACATCCACATCCTAGCATAACCTTAATTTTAAACTTGACACATCCATACATAATCCACATCCTAGCATAACCTTAATTTTAAACTTGACACATCCATACATAATCCACATCGTAGCATAACCTTAATTTTAAACTTGACACATTCATACATACATCCACATCCTAATATAACCTTAATTTTAAACTTGACACATTCATACATACATCCACATCCTAACATAACCTTAATTTTAAACTTGACACATTTATACCTACATCCTAACATAACCTTAATTTTAAACTTGACACATCCATACATACATCCACATCCCAACATAAACTTAATTTTAAACTTGATACATCCACTTCAGACATTCATATTTTTAAACTTTAGATTAACTTGACATTATGGGCCTTATAGATGTCACACACACAGACACATTATGGGCCTTAGACATGTCAACACAGACACATTATGGATATTTATAGATGTCACACAAACACATGGGTATTTATAGATGTCACACACACAGACATTATGGGCCTTATAGATATCGCACACACAGACACATTATGGGCCTTTTAGATGTCACACATACACACATTATGGGTATTTATAGATGTCACACAAACACATGGGTATTTATAGATGTCACACACACAGACACATTATGGGCCTTATAGATGTCACACACAGACACATTATGGTCCCTATAGATGTCACACACACACAGACACATTATGGGCTTTATAGATGTCACACACAGAGACACATTATGGGCCTTATAGACAATGCTCCTGTTAAAAGTTGGATACAGTCATGGATCACATTTAGTTATTTAGTAGTAAAGTTATATGTATCATGTATTGTAAGGTTTTATACTCAGTAGATACCATGTTGCAATTTTCATGAGAGTATTGTAATAAATTCCAAATAAAATCGGCTTCTGTCTAACTTAAAACTAAATATTCTAAGGGATTCCATATAAAATCAACTTTCATATAACTTAAAACTAAGTATTGTAATGGATTCCATATAAAATTAACTTCCATATATCTTAAAACTAAGTATTGTAATGGATTCCTTATAAAATCAACTTTCATATAACTTACAACAAAGTTGTTGTTGTAAGGTTTAACGCCGTTTTTCAGCACACAATAGGCTATACATTGCGGCCAGTATTAATAGTGGAGGAAGAACTCAGAATTAACCACCAACCCACTAGAAGCTACTGGCAAGCTTTCTCACATACCGACATTGGCCGAATCTGATACTCGAACCCACAAAGACAGAGGTGAGATGGCGGTGATCCGTAACAGCGAGCACTTTAGACCACTCAGTGCCCACAATACAACTAAGTAATAGATTCCATATAAAATCAACTTCCATATAACTCAAAATTCTTTAATAGTTTTATTCACTCCCAAAAAGCAGTACTTGCTGTTTACTCAAATCATAGTTTTAGTGATTTTTAATATTTACCTTTTTATTCTGTACACAAAAATTGTATCATATAGTGCTATTGTCTTTTATCTTGTGGGTATAAATATTTTAAAAGATTTATCTTCTAAAAGATTTTACATTTGTGAACATGTATAATGTTTACCACTTATTTTTAAATGTTGATATGTTGCCAGAATGAAGTTAAAGTTAAATGCCATCCTTATATATATATATATATATAGAGAGAGAGAGAGAGAGAGAGAGAGAGAGAGAGAGACAGACAGACAGACAGACACACACAAACTTTCCTGACACTTGCTACATTGTACATCGTATATAGTCATTATGCAATAGAGGAGTTGGACTGTCAGGGTATTTACTGAACAGCATTCCACATAATACAGACACTTGAGGTATTTGCTAAACTAACAAGTCCAGTATTCCACAGAATTTAGATTATCAAGGTATTAGGTGAATCTGACAAGTCTAGTATTCCACAGAACTTAGATTATCAAGGTATTAGGCGAATCTGACAAGTCTAGTATTCCACAGAATTTAGATTATCAAGGTATTAGGTGAATCTGACAAGTCTAGTATTCCACAGAATTTAGATTATCAAGGTATTAGGTGAATCTGACAAGTCTAGTATTACACAAAATAAATTATAGACTTTGAAGTATATGCTGTACTGATATGTCCAGTATTGCTTGGAATATTAATATGAAATATAGACTTCAAGGTATATGCTGTGCTGATATGTCCAGTATTGCTTGGAATATTAATATGAAATATAGACTGAAGTATATGCTGTGCTGATATGTCCAGTATTGCTTGGAATATTAATATGAAATATAGACTTCGAAGTATATGCCGAACTGATATGTCCAGTATTGCTTGGAATATTAATATGAAATATAGACTTTGAAGTATATGCTGTGCTGATATGTCCAGTATTGCTTGGAATATTAATATGAAATATAGACTTCGAAGTATATGCGGAACTGATATGTCCAGTATTGCTTGGAATATTAATATGAAATATAGACTTTGAAGTATATGCTGTGCTGATATGTCCAGTATTGCTTGGAATATTAATATAAAATATAGACTTCGAAGTATATGCGGAACTGATATGTCCAGTATTGCTTGGAATATTAATATGAAATATAGACTTCGAAGTATATGCGGAACTGATATGTCCAGTATTGCTTGGAATATTAATATGAAATATAGACTTTAAAGTATATGCTGTGCTGATATGTCCAGTATTGCTTGGAATATTAATATGAAATATAGACTTCGAAGTATATGCGGAACTGATATGTCCAGTATTGCTTGGAATATTAATATGAAATATAGACTTCGAAGTATATGCCGAACTGATATGTCCAGTATTGCTTGGAATATTAATATGAAATGTAGACTTTGAAGTATATGCTGTACTGATGGGTTACACAGAAATGAGTTTCATCATTAGTGAGATAAAATCTTGATCTAACTGGGGATTTTATTTTTCTCCTTTTATATCACGAGTAAAAAAACTGCAGTATTTCATTGGTAAGAATTCAATTAATGCACAATTTAAAAGGATGCAGAATTTATTTTTCTTGTGAACTAATATCTTCAGATGCCATATTTTCCTACATCTCTTCTTGTAGGGACCAATGAGTGCCCAAAGGAAGCAAAGTGTAAGAGCTTTCGTGATGTTTATGATGGAGCAAAAGATTTTTGTGAAAATGTTTGGGATCACTCCTGGAAGGTTGTCCCCAATGACGATCCTGCTGGCTGCATGGTGATGTGGTTTAACCCAATCAAAGAGAATCCTAATGATGCAGTGGCAAAGTTGAAAGTACAGATGCTTCTCTCAGGCTCTGTCAGTCTAGTTATGCCTTCATTTTTGTATCAAGTTCTTATATTTATAATTTTCATGTTATTTATAAGCTGATTTTTTTTTTTACTGCATCTGCAATAGCATATGGCAAAATAAAAAGATCACTTTTTCCTTTCAATACTATTAAAAATAGAAACAAATGTGCTACAACTTTTGAAACTTGTGCATTGTAGCATATTTTCCTCTATGGTTTTACTGTCTGTTTGAATGAGATGTTGTATACAAAAGGTTTTTTTTAATGAACTTTTATTTCCTTTTATTTTGGTGTCTGATTGTTGTAATTTGAGTTACAGAGTAAACAACTTGGCATTACATAAGACGAGTACCTGCTTGGGGCATTTTCACTTTCTGGACTTAGAGGTAAAGTGTGAGAAGAACAAAACAATGAGCCAGTAACTTGTTTTTGCTTCTTTAATGTGTTGTAATTCATTCATTGTACTTTTTCAGAAGCTGGTATTGCAAAATTGTTTTTCTCAATTTGTATGACTGTTAAAGTGAAGTGACTAATTCAGGCTTATTTTTCAAGCACATATTAGGAGCTATTTTTGTCACACAAGTACAATATAAACTGAAATTTCAGTCACAGTAAAAAAAATAGCATAAAGGTATACCAGCATTCTCACCATTGTGCTGGTTGCAAATTGCTTCACCTGTCACATGGAACGAATTGCCCATTGAAATTATACACAAAGACACAGGGTAGAAGAGTACTCATGGAACTCACCTTTTTCGACTGCAGGAACAAACTTAAAGACCTAATAAATGTTTCCTACCTTAAATGTTTGAGCATTTTTTATGTTTTCTAATTTCATGGTGTTTGTTTTTGTTTTTTGCATTCATATCATTATAGATGTTATAAAGTGCTTAGAGCTTCTAAAGAATAGGTGCTATGCGAAGTCCTCATTATTATTATTATTATTATTATTATTATTTATCAGAAATACGTAATGTCTGTAAAATCTATAAATACATCATTTATTGGGCTGTCAAATAGTTCATGGACATCATCATTTGATTCTTAGGCATCAAACATTTATTGATCCTTGTTAACCACTTTTCGGATGCCATCAAGCACTTATTGGGCATTGTCATACACTTTTTTGATATTACCAGGTACTTACTGGGCATCATCATCCATTTATTGGGTGGCATTATGCACTTGGATGCTGTCAACACTTACTGGTCATTGTCATGCATTTATTGGGCAGCATTATGCACTTGGATGCTGTCAACACTTACTGGGCATTGTTTGCCACTTCTCGGGCATCATCATACCATGTATTTAAGATCTAACTATTCGTTTTACAAATTTACCCACAATTGATTTCATATTTGTATTCGTTTCAGTGTTGACAGCAGTAATTTAAGTAGAATAGAATTTTTCTAGGATAGCATAATTGCTACGTTTCATTACTGCCAGCAGTATTAAGTGTTGACAGCAGTAATTTAAGTAGAATAGTATATTTCTAGGATAGCATAATTGCTACGTTTCATTACTGCCAGCAGTATTAAGCTGTCCTATGGTTTATTTCATCAGCTGAGGAATCCAGCATCTTAAACATTTTTGTCATTGCATGGTCTTGGACATGTTCTATAAAGGGCTCTTCCACTTCAACATAAATGGCTACCAAGGAAGGCCAATTTTTAAAACTGTATGACAGGATAATCTGATTACTCAGTCAGTTTAACTGAAAATGATATTACATTAAAAACTGCATTTATTTCTGATTACTCCATGACAAAAGTGCTTGTCCAAATCTGTTTTTCTTGAACATCCCTTAGCTGAAAATCAATCAGTAAGTAAAAGAGTGGGAAATAGTAACTTGTCACAGATTAGTGGATAAAATTTTTTTAAAGCAAAATTGCTTAAGAGTTCTCATGACCTTGTATACATTTTGTTGACTTTAGGGGCCATCCATTTAGCATGTACACAAAAATCTGGCTAAGCTTGCCCACCATACACATGCATACTTTTTTTTAACACACACCCCCAACTGCATACATATGCTTGATGCACCCCACCTCAATTTTATTAAACGTCATATATTCAGTCTACACAGAAATGATCAAGGATTAATTATATTAATGTTTTTAATAAAACAGATATTGCACTGATGTTGAATGGTCTGGCTGCATCAAAGGAATAAGCTGCATAAATTGAAAAAAGTTTGTCTGTTGTCCACTACAATTCAAATGCCAACTCAACCGGTCAAACAGGTTGCCTGTTAGACAGATTATTATTACGGTTTCACCCCTCAACACCACCTCAACACCACCACCTCAACACCACCACCACCCCTCAACACCACCACCACCCCTCACCACCACCACCACCCCTCATCACCAGTGTGTACATACATTATCAGTATCCCCCCCCCCCTTACACAATTGTATGGTTAACGCCCACTCTCCCCTCCTTGCTTATGTACTAAATGGACGGTCCCTTATTTTCTTTCATGTGATTATTTTTGCGCTTAGTGAAATTGTTTAAACATTTTGTTTTTTCGTCACTTTATGAGAGACATTAGTTTCAACTATTCATTTCAAGTCCCATGTATACCAGTTTAGACTTTTAATGTTGTCTAGTTAGTCCTGACTTGGATTTCAGATATTACCTCTATAGTGCCCAGCTTGAAATCTTGTTACTCGCCAGACAGTCATATCAATAGACAGTTTTTTAAGTTTTCTTATAATGTAAATGAAAATGTTCTTAACATCCTTCCTGTTAGAACTTAATGTCATTGGAGTTATTTCTCTTTGTCTTTGCACCATATGGCCATTGTTGTTTAAGTGTGCTGTTAAGATTCCAACCAGAATGGCTGGCATGGTGACCATCCTGGATATTTTGATATGGTCACTTGTCAGCACAGGGTTCTCACTAAACTATAGTTACAGCCATATAAAGCTGAACGAAAACATTTGTGAACATAAGCACTTTAATGACCATTTAGAAAATCATGTTTCCAGTACTCTTGCATGATAGAATAAACAAAGATTTACACTATTCTTAACCAAAAATGATCCATATTTTACCAGCAACATATCTACACTTATGTAGGGGCCCCGAGTGCTCTAAAGCAGTCCGTTACGGACCACTGTCATCTCACCTCTGTCTGTGTGTGTTCAAGTCTAAGATTCGGCAAATGTAGTTATGTGAAAAGGCTTGCCAGTAGCTTCTCGTGGGTCGGTGGTTCTTTCCGGGGTTCGCTCGGGTTCTTCCTCCACCAATAATACTGGCCGCCATGTATAGTCTATATTGTGCTGAAAAATGGCATTAAACCATAAAAACAAACAAACAAAAACACTTTTGTACATTGGGTTGAAAACCAGACCCAATTGACCTTGTATAAGTTTAACTCACATAGTTTACATAATGCCCTTTTGCTGTGTGATTTGGCAACTGACAGTTTATATCACAATAAACTCAAAAAAAGCATGAAACTCCTAATTGACATTTTGACTGACCAATCAGATTACAGCTTTGTGTTATAAACATGAAAAACTTTACTTGGAACCAATCAGATTAGAGCTTTGTATTAAAAAATTGTATATACAGCTGCCTCACTTAGCGCTCAGCAATAAGAGGTTAGTGTTAGAACTGGTCGGCCTTGTGTCAGGATAATGTGACTGTGTGGGACATCATGCCACATGTCTGCGGCATGATGTCCCAGTGCTAGAGATCACTATAAACTTCCACACTGCAGACCTTGTAGTGATAGGGCTGGACTGAAACTTTTTTAAAGCTATGTTAAAAATCCAAATCACACACACACACACAGCTTTGTGTTATAAACATGAACAACTTTACTTGGAACACATCTTTTAAACAATAACTCTTCCGACATGAAATTCTAAGCTTATTTCAATATTTTACTAAATTGGGGTGGAGTGGGAATTCTATAGGTGAGCAAAATAATTTTTATCGGTGCATGTCCAATCTACTCATTGTATGAAAACTTGAGTCTGAGTTAAAAATCTGTATTCTCTTGTTTGTCTCTGTTTTCTCTGTCCGCAAGTTCAGGCTTTTTGTTTCTCCCTGTTTTCTGTGTCTGCAGGTTTGTGTTATATTCTTTGTTTTTCGGGGATCTTTTATTTCCGAGTAAAATTTTAGATGAGTTGATAACATTTATGTTCTCTAAATGTATAAGCAAAATTGCATACAAGCTAAATAATTTTGCTTGTGGAAGTTTTGTTTTTGTGATTTTGGCCGACTCTCATGGTGGTAGAACATTGATTATACAAAACAGTAGGTATTTATTTAAATTAAATTGCTCTGGATTCCTTAATGTTGCAGTTTTTGTTTGTTTGTTTGATTGGGATTTTTAACGTAACTTTAACAATTTTTCAGTCATATTGCTATGATGTTTGCAGTGAGGCAGTTTATAGTAATGTCTAGCACTTGAGCATCATGCCGCAGACCAGTCCTAATACTAACCTCTTAATGCAGAGCGCCAAACAAGGCAGCTGTTAGCACTATTTTTGTAAGTTTTTTTATGACTTGGCCGTGGGTCGAACCCACGACCTCCCGCTTTTACAGCGGAGGTTCTCACCACTAGGCCACCAGAACGGTTCTTAATGTTGCAGAATGCCCTAATTCTGGAAATTGACTTTGGGGTTTTTAAGGTACTCCAGTGATGAATGTTTTTGTTCATCACTTGACATACCATTGCAGGTATGTATATGTTACTTTCACAGTGAGTAGGATAGTAGGCACGTTTCTTAATTACAAAAACGAACTTTATTTTGCTGTACTAAAATTCCTTTCATTTTTCCATTCTGTGTATTTTGATGTTATTGTCAGTATTGTTAGTTTCTTATGGTGTTTATAATTCAACAGATTTCATTCCATCAAGAAAGTGAAACTTATCAAGATGAAACAATAATTATAGATGTAAGATGAATTATTGAAATCTTGTAAATACTTTCAAATTAATTTGGAAAGAGTAAAAGGACTACGAGTCTTTTAATGATCATTAATTAGGATCCATAGATCTCATTCTTGCTTTGTTTTTGTAACTCCAATGAATATAGACAATGTATAATGTGCCTTATACATATTTTTCTTATTCAAATAAATTGCACCATCATGTTTAATGTTAGTATTCAGCTCTTTACAAATGTACACATAAATGAGGTACAGTACAAATGTACACATAAATAAGGTACAGTTCAAATGTACACAAATGAGGTACAGTACAAATGTACACATAAATGAGGTACAGTACAAATGTACACATAAGTGAAGTACAGTTTGAACCAAACATTCAATTTATCAAATTTTATAGCATGAATATTGTCTGGGTAAACACTTTTTCTTTTTTGAACAATAAACAAATATTGTTGGTTTTTTACTCACTATATTCTGATTTCACATGGTATACAAACATGTATTCTTTCTTTTCTATGACATTATGTAAGTTGTTTCTAGATCTACATGTGTATATTGGTTGTAGAATCTCGAGTATTGGAATTTGCAAGGAATAAAAGAACTGTTCAGTTGATCACTGAGTCAGCCAGCCGACAGGTGAGGTGATGTAGAATAGGGCTCATGCACCCACCGGCATGTTGCAGGAGGGGACTAATGGAAGTAACTGTTTGCTGTGGGATGCATCATGGAAGAAAACGTGGATGGGAAAATAGGGTGAAGTGAGTGAGTGGGGAGCAGACAAAATTCATAATGTTTACAAAAGTTGCTTAAAGCGGCCTAAACCATCAAGTCAAATAATATAAAACTAGAGAGAAGCTCCTTAACTTTAGATAAATAATTTTAAAAATCTCAGTTTGAGCAAGACAGTTTTATGACATATTGCTAAAGATGGTAACCTCAAAAATAGATCACTATAATAAAAGGGTGGCATATTTCAACATACAAGCTTATTCCTATTTTTTTGTGTGGAATGAAATATAAAAAAAATGAACTTCTTTGCAAGTAAAAAAGCCTGTCAATCTCTACAGCTTAATAATTTGATTGCAATTGAAATAACTAGAATTTCATTCATTTCCACAGGCTTCGTGTGTGAATGTATAGTTAGTCTTGCGGACACTGCGAGTTTTTCCAATATCTTTACTGATTAAAATTTATCTCATGGTGAATATTTAATAAGGATTGGAGGGTTCTCATTTGTCAATCACTGGGTAGTAAAATTAAACTAAAGGAGTTATCTCCCTTATACCAATCAAAAATTTCCATACTACTTCCTACTGCCCAAAACATAACTTCCTGCCCCTAAAATTAAAACTAATGTCAGGTTTATAACAGGTTATATACAAGTTAAGTTTATGACAGTCATATACAAGTTAAGTTTATGACAGTCATGTACAAAACTGTTGACAGGACCAGTATCATTGCAAATTGCAATGAAAAAAAAGTGAATTCATTGTACAATTAACAATAATAGCAAGTACAATCTACAATATTTTAATTATTAGTACTGCATTTTTCTTTTTTGTACTAAACAAGAATTTATGCTATCAAGTTGATTGTTTTATCCTAGTCATTGTCATTCTCCATTTACATTTGATATGGTTTCATTATATAATGAATCTCGTAATAATGCATCTGCCTCTTCTTTGTATACCACATTGTATGACTTGAGTATATGTTTTAGTGATTATTTTATAAATAACTGTATATATGATCTTGCATCATGTCAATCAATTGTTTCCATCGAATACCAGGTATATTAATGGTTTTCTTCCCCTTACAATGGAAAAAAAAATGAAAAAGTGGACAAAAATTGCCTTGTGAACTTTGTCCCTACATTGTATACCATATTGAAGACACAGGAGAAGGAAAAATGGAAACAATTGCCTTGTGAACTTTGTCCCTGTATTGTATACCGTATTGCAAACACAGGAGAAGGAAAAATGGAAACAATTGCCTTGTGAACTTTGTCGCTGCTTTATATACCGTACTGTAGACACATGAAAATAAGAAAAAGTGGGAAAAATTTGCCTTGTGAACTTTGTCCCTGTATTGTTTACCGTATTGCAAACACAGGAGAATAAAGGAAAAGTGGGAAAAAAAATTTCCTTGTGAACTTTGTCCCTGCATTGTATACCGTATTGTAGAAAACAAAGGAAAACTGGAGAAAAAATTTCCTTGTGAACTTTGTCCCTGCATTGTATACCGTATTGTAGAAAACAAAGGAAAACTGGAGAAAAAATTTCCTTGTTAACTTTGTCCCTGCATTGTATACCATATTGTAGGTTAAGTGGAAATAAAATTGCCAAATTTAACAATAAACATAATCACCCAAACCCAAACCAACAGAACAGAATTTGCCATTCCCAATAGATCACCAAAGTGCAAACAAGAAACCCCCCCCCCACCTCTTACCTCTACGATAAAAGAAACACTAAGCTATTTTACACAGCAAGAATAGCACACATATAGGATGATAACCCCCTCCCAAACCCTAACCCCTCCCAATTTAAAAAAAAAAACACGCATCCTCAATACTAATGGTTTCTTGTACAAACTCGCATTGAAACACACAAACTGAGATTGCTAAAATAAATGGTTGCTTTAAGCCAAACCAATTCGGCAAACTGAGTTTTTCCAATTCCGGATCGTTACATGATCTTTTGTTGATGCAGAGCCTAATATTGATGTTACACGCGCTTATAACTTGGTGTCCGGTGTGGATCCCGATTTTCCCCCAAAGAAAATAAATTTTAAGTAGCTTTCAAAATGTACTGAACGTGAAAAAATTACAATAAGAATTGATAAATTAAACCTTTAAACATTTCTCGTTTTATCATCAAAAATGGTGATTAATGTCCATAAAGATAGATTCCATATTGTCAAATTTGCAAGTTCTAAATAAGGTATCAAATATTATGTTAGGGTTTATTTGTTGATAAATAGTCATCAATACACTAAATAAACAGTCTGGTGAAATAGCGATCAATGAAAATGCCTGGTAAATGCTAACAGGTGGAAACAGAGAATGAAATAAACAGTAATTAAATGTCTTGCTATGTGAAAGTCACATTCTAATCCTTTTCTTCCATTTCAATGTAAACATTATAATTGCAACATATTCTTTTCTTTGAAAACATGAAAAGAGTATCAACCATCAAATTGAAACCCATGAGTACTTCTGTGATAACTTAATTACCAGCCAGCTTTGTTTTAATCAACAACTTAGCGAAGTGTTTGCTGCATTAAAGTAAGCAATTAAAAGAGACTTGTGTTGTTTTACCTCTTTGAATATGTCTTTTGTATCTAATTAAGCAAGGGAGAATTTTGCTCCTTTTATTGTTTTTTTTTTAATAATAATTATAGGTTTCTCGATAACTCACGCCTCACTTATAGTCCATTTGATGTTTTTTTTTTACCCCGATGTGTATAAGTTGTCGAGGGAGAGGTGTACTTGGAGGAAAATATGGAAGATGAAAAATTTGAATTGAGCATGCATATGCCAGCATCTTCCAGGTTTGGTTATTCTGAACATTCCCACTCCAATTCTAATTCATAAAGAATTTTGAGCTTGGTGTGAAAAAATTGTGACTGAATTCCATCCAAACCAAGGGTCAAATTCTTCATCAGATAGTGCTAAAATTAACATGCTGGCTAACAATTGTGCTTGTCATGCAATGCTTTTTGTAAAGTTGAAAATAGCAAGAAGCTGTTTACAGGATAAATGAATACAAGGAACTGGTACTGTAAGTTGTGTATTGTAACTTTACATAGGCATGTTTTAAATGATTGTTTCAGAATTCTGGTGTCCACATAAGATTTTTGCTCACTGCTCTAAGTGTTCCAATTTGTATACACTCATTAATCTCTAACCTCTACAGTCCCTAATTTTTATTTAGTCAATAATCTTTCACCTCTACAGTCCCTAATTTGTATAGTTGCTACTCTTTAACCTCTATAGTCCCTAATTTTTATCGTCACTATTTAACCTCTTGTCCCTAATTTTTATTCAGTCACTAATCTTTAACCTCTACAGTGACTGTCCCTAATTTTTATAGTCACTAGTCTTTAATCTCTACAGTCCCTAATTTTTATTCAGTCACTATTTAACTTCTACAGTCCCTAATTTTTATTCAGTCACTAATCTCAAACCTCTACAGTCCCTAATTTGTATAGTCACTACTCTTTAACTTCTACAGTCCCTTATTTGTATTCAGTCACTATTTAACTTCTACAGTCCCTAATTTTTATTCAGTCAATACTCTTTAACCTCTACAGTCCCTAATTTGTATAGTCACTACTCTTTAACCTCTACAGTCCCTAATTTATATCCAGTCACTATTTAACCTCTTGTCCCTAATTTGTATTTAGTCACTAATCTTTAACCACTACAGTCCCTAATTTGTATTCAGTCACTACTCTTTAACCTCTACTGTCCCAAATGTTTATACAGTAACTAATCGTTAACCTCTACAGTCCCTAATTTGTATAGTCACTACTCTTTAACTTCTACAGTCCCTAATTTTTATTCAGTCACTATTTAACTTCTACAGTCCCTAATTTTTATTCAGTCAATACTCTTTAACCTCTACAGTCCCTAATTTGTATAGTCACTACTCTTTAACTTCTACAGTCCCTAATTTTTATTCAGTCACTATTTAACTTCTACAGTCCCTAATTTTTATTCAGTCAATACTCTTTGTCACAGAATTAGGCGAAAATTTGAACTGATTTTTGTTGTACTTGAATTGCAAACGAAACTCACCATTTTCTTGATTACGTCGTACACGCATTACCTGGGGTGATTAAGTGGCGTGTAACGATTTGCATGTGCCAATTTGTAATTTACATGAAATCCGAAATACTCGTTTTACGTGGTGTACGGCAAGCTCGATGTGATTTATGTTCACCTATTGAGAGTATATAAGGCTTAGGATTTATCATAAATTTTTACGGGAACCCAAATATCTAATCGAAGGATAGATAACCTCGTCTTGCAAATCTCCAGCCAAAGGGCTGATTCAGTCTGATTACGTCGTTGATTCCGTCGTTGATTCCGTCGTTGATACCGTAGAAGTACATCACTGATAGCGCATCTAATAACATCGTTGATACCGTAGCTGCTAATAACATCGTTGATACCGTAGCTGTTAACACATCTGATACCATCTTTTGATAAACGTCTTTGAAATCGTTTGATTTGTTGTGGGACATCTATTGTTTGTTCTGGAACATCTCTGTATAAATATCTGAATGTGCTTGTGCCGTTAATTTGTGCAAACGGAATTGAAGTATCTGTCTGTGTGTCGAACTGTCTGTTCGTCAATATCTGTGTAACGTGTAAATATCCGGAAAGCTAGAAGTCCGAGTGTCGGAGCTGTCTTAGAGTTGTAAAACGTCCGGGTTGACATCTAGGGGAGTGAGGAACCGTTGGTTCGGGTAGATGTTGTATGCTGTCTGAACGTATAACTGTGGTGGATCCGTGTAGGGAAACGTCCGATAATAGTATTGGTCAACCCTCGGTTCTCGGGGAAACTGGGAGACGATTCAACTGTTGCTGAATCGTGCGGTTATACAGGGGAGACACATAGGTGTATTGAAATTATAATATAATTTAATACATTGTTGTATTTGCATGCTTATGTCAGATCGCAATAATATTTCAAGTGATCACATAGATATCAATAAAAGCTAGCAACTTGATTCAATACAAGTATATGATCGTGCTAGTTATCGCAATCCATCGTGCGATAGATAGTTTGTCGTTTGTGTTTATTTTTTTTCGTGAATCATACTTGCATTTATTTAACTTTCGTAAAGGATTCTTGGATCTGTGTATAATCCAAGAGATCCCTTTACATTTGTGATTCTTTTTGTATTGTTATTTAATTTAGTAATGTATTGTGAATGGTTGTGAGTGTAATTGTGGGTTGAGCGCGTGAATTATTGTGTTGTTACATCTGTATTTTTTTCATTTATAATTTATTACATAAATTTATATTTTCTTTCACAAATTGTGTTTGTATTGTTCATTTAATCCACCCTCCTCTCGGTAACAATTCTGTTACAATGGTGTCAGAAGTGGGATCGTTGGATTGAGTGAACTGTCAATCATTTTTGTGAAGGTATACATTTAATGTTTATATTTGAGCGTGACCTTCTGTTAAGATAATACTCTAGTTGGAGTTTATTTTTGTTTAGTTTACCTAGGTCCGTGTGTCCAGTATAAACGTGTTTAAAGTATTGGTTTGGTTATATATCTATATTCATATTACAATTGTCATGTCATCCCTTAAGGACTTGGTTGCCTTAGGCAAAGAATTTGGATATGAAGGTGAAAGCTTAAGGAAATTTATTCAAGAAGAACAAGCCCGGGAAAGGGAAGAAAGGGCAAGGGCAAGGGAATTAGAAAAGGAAGAAAGGGTAAGGTCAAGGGAATTAGAAAGGGAATCCGATGAAAGAAAAAGGGAATTAGAAAGGGAATCCGATGATAGGAAATGGGCAATTGAGAAGGAAAAGATAGAATTAGAAAAGCAGGCCCAAAGGGAAAAGATAGAATTAGAGAAGCAGGCCGAAAGGGAAAAGATAGAATTTGAGAGGGAAAAGATAGAATTAGAGAAGCAGGCCGAAAAAGACAGGATAGAATGGGAAATGGAAGCGGAGCAAAAGCGAATAGAGTTAGATAAACTAGCTAGAGTAGAAATGTTAGAGTTAGAAGAAAGAGCAAAACAACGGGATCATGAGCGTAAGGTAGAATTAGCGACATCTGGAAGAGAACACGATTCTGCCACTAACAAATTAAGGGGCCCCAAATTACCTCCCTTTGACGATGAAAAAGATAACATAGATAGTTATCTTCATCGGTTTGAGCGGTATGCCGAAAACCAGAAGTGGAGTCAAAATGACTGGGCGCTGCATCTGAGTGCTTTATTAAAAGGTAAAGCACTGGATGTATACTCGCGACTTCCTAGGGACGATGTGTTTAAGTACGACGTCCTAAAGGAAGCACTTCTCAAAAGGTACGAGCTCACTGAACAAGGTTTTCGAAAAAAGTTCAGGTATAGCAAGCCCGATAAGGGAGAAACCTTTGGTCAGTTCACCGTCAGAATTGCGAACTATTTTGAGCGGTGGATTGAATGCGGCAAAGCGGTGAAAACGTTTGAAGGGTTGACTGATTTCTTGCTCAGAGATCAATTATTTAATACAGTTGGGCGAGAATTAGATCAATTTCTGAAGGAGAAAGTCTTCACAAACGTAAAAGATATGGCTAAGCAAGCCGATTTATTTGCCGAAGCTCATGGGGGAACCCAGAACGTGGTTTTAAAAGATTTTAAGTCTGGAAACCAGTCTGTAAGACCTATGCCTAGGGAGCCTGTAAAATCAGCTGAGGTAAAAAGGTCAGTTGGGAATCCAGTTTTTCAGCGTGTGCGGTGTTTCTTGTGTAATGCATTGGGTCATGTTCAAAAAGACTGTCCTAAAAGAAAGGCACTTATACATAAGGTAGCAGTGGCTATACAAAGTAAAGGTATAACTGATAACATCGTACAGGTAGAACCTTGTATTCATTCGCTTGGCACGTGTTTATTTCCTGAAGCGCGTGTACCAACCGCGAGAGGGTTTGTCAACGGTCGAGAAGTCGTGGTATTGCGTGATACTGGTTGTACGGGCGTAGTGATCAAACGTAGTCTCGTGCAGGATAACCAAATGCTCGGGTGGGAATCCCCATGTATGTTACTTGATCAGACGATGGGTCGCATTCCCGTAGCAAGGATCACAGTAAAAACACCTTTCTTAACGGGAACTGTTGATGCCCTTTGTATGGACAATCCTATATACGATCTGACGATCGGTAATGTTGAAGGTTCCCGTCTTCCAACCATGGCCGATTTTAAAATACCTTTGGCCCAGGCAGTCGAAACGCGAGCGCAAACACGGCGAGAGAAAACCGCGTTTCATAAATTAATGGTCCCTGAATCGATCTCAGGAATTTCCCGTGATGATTTCAAACAAGAGCAAGATCGTGATGAATCCATCAGAACAATTGTTGAGAAAATCACGTCCGGCGCGATTAAACATTGCAAGCGTGGGGGTAGCTCTAGATTCGTACGCAAGAACGGATTAATTCATAGGGAGTTTAGCGCTCGGGAGGGTAAGAAGTATTGGCAAGTGGTCGTACCCCAGAGATACAGATCTCAAGTACTTAGGGTGGCACATGAGTCAAGCATGGCAGGACACCTAGGTAAGGCTAAGACCACTAGCAGGGTAGTCGCTGAATTCTACTGGCCCGGTGTTAATGGCGATGTCACACGGTTCTGTAGGTCGTGCGACGTATGTCAGAAAACCGTTTGTAAGGGAAGGGTCACAAGGGTGCCCTTGGGACAGATGCCATTAATAGATACACCGTTTAAAAGAGTGGCAGTAGATATTGTAGGACCAATACACCCGGTTACCGAAAGAAAGAATCGGTACATACTTACTCTGGTTGATTACGCAACCAGATACCCCGAAGCCGTAGCGTTACCAACTATTGAAACGGAAAGGGTAGCTGAAGCATTAGTTGATATCTTCAGTAGGGTAGGGGTGCCAGAGGAAATCCTCACTGATTGTGGTGCCCAATTCACCTCTGACCTCATGGGTGAAATAAGTAGGCTGTTATCCATCAAACAGCTAAACACTACCCCATACCATCCGATGTGCAATGGACTGGTAGAGAAGTTTAATGGTACCCTGAAAAGCATGCTGCGAAAGATGTGCGCGGAACGTCCGCAAGACTGGGACCGTTATTTAAACGCTGTTCTTTTCGCGTACCGTGAAGTACCGCAGGAAAGTTTAGGGTTCTCGCCCTTTGAACTGTTGTATGGTAGAACAGTTCGAGGCCCGATGCGGATACTACGCGAACTATGGACTGGTGATGTCGCGAACGAGGAAATAAAAACGACTTACCAGTACGTGTTAGATCTAAGAAACAAACTTGAGAGTACATGCCAGATGGCACGTGACGAATTGATTAAATCGGGGCGCAGATATGCCAAGTATTACAACCGCAGAGCGCGTAATAGGAAATTTCTTGTGGGAGATCAGGTGCTATTGCTTCTTCCAACGAGTTCGAATAAGTTATTAGTCCAGTGGAAAGGTCCATATGAAGTTAAAGAAGTAAAAGGTGACATGGACTATAAAATTGACATGGACGGTAGTGTAAAAACATTCCATGCGAATATGCTCAAGTTGTATATTAAGAGACAGAGCGACAATGTTGGAAAGGGGGTCTTAAATGTCGTTTGTACGGCAGTCGTAGACGATGATGAAGCTGATTCGAATATAGAGAGTTCCCTTGAATGTCCCTTGGGAGTTGCGGGGGAGGGGATAGATAAAGTCGATGTGAGTGCGGAGTTGACGAAAGACCAGCGTCAACAGATTAATGCGCTCTTGGCTAAACATTCTTATGTATTCACTGACAGACCAGGTTGTACAACTTTGTTGGACCTCAAAATTAAGCTGAATACGTCTGACCCTATTCGAATCAAGGGCTATCCGGTGCCATACAACGCACGTGAAGCTGTGGACGAAGAGGTGAGTAAAATGTTGGATCTGGGGGTGATTGAACCCTCCAACTCACCATATTCGTCTCCAGTAGTGTTAGTAAGGAAAAAGGACGGGACGAACCGATTCTGTATCGATTTTCGGCAGTTGAATAAAATCACTGTGTTCGATGCAGAACCAATGCCAGATATGGAGGGTCTATTTGCAAAGTTGTCGGGAAACCGATGGATTTCCAAATTGGATCTGTCCAAGGGATATTGGCAGGTTCCCATTGTCCCAGAGTCCCGAACTTTGACGGCATTTGCGACCCAGAAAGGATTGTATCAATTCAAAGTGATGCCTTTCGGGTTAGTTGGAGCCAGCGCCACTTGTTGTCGTTTGATGCGAAAGTTGCTGAAAGGTTTAACAAACGTTGATAGCTTTGTAGACGACATATTCGTGTACACGAATACTTGGAGTGAGCACGTGTCCGTACTGAGCGAGCTCTTCAATAGACTCCGCAGAGCGAACCTCACAGTGAGACCCACTAAATGCAGTATTGGTTATACAGATTTAGATTGTTTGGGTCATAGGGTCAGCGGTATGGGTCAGTTAAAACCTCATCCCAAGCAAATTGAAGCAATTAGAGACGCACCGAAGCCAACCAACAAAACGCAGGTAAGATCATTTCTAGGTCTAGTAGGTTTTTACAGAAAGTTTATACCGAACTTTGCAGCCATTGCTAGCCCGCTGTCTGATTTAACCAAGAAGGGGCAACCAAACAAGGTTGAATGGGAACCGCCACAAGATAAAGCATTTTGTACTCTGAAAGAGAAACTGGTTAGTGCACCTATATTGAAATTGCCGGATGTCAGCAAACCCTTTATTCTAAGAACAGACGCTTCTGAAACTGGGTTGGGGGCAGTTTTACTGCAAGAGCAGGACGACAGTAAGTTACCCGTAGCTTACTCGAGTAGGAAATTGCTACCCAGGGAGAAAAATTATTCCGTTATAGAAAAGGAATGTTTGGCCGTAGTATGGGGAATTGGGAAGTATCACGCATATCTATTTGGGAGAGATTTCGTTCTTGAGACTGATCACCAACCCCTACTGTATTTAAACAAGGCCAAGGTCGCTAACGCTCGGTTGATGCGTTGGGCGCTAACACTGCAACCTTATCGTTTCCGTGTAGAAGCAATAAGGGGAGTTGAAAATATAGGCGCAGACTACTTGAGTAGGGCGTGATGGGAAATTTGTATGAATTTGCCCAGTAATAAAATCCAGTTTGTAGTATAACCAGTGTAAATGTTGTAAGATATCATCAGTAGTTATTTTTCTTCTATTCTGTGTTAGTTTTAAAAATGTGTACATTTTTATTCTTAGGGGGGAGGTATTGTCACAGAATTAGGCGAAAATTTGAACTGATTTTTGTTGTACTTGAATTGCAAACGAAACTCACCATTTTCTTGATTACGTCGTACACGCATTACCTGGGGTGATTAAGTGGCGTGTAACGATTTGCATGTGCCAATTTGTAATTTACATGAAATCCGAAATACTCGTTTTACGTGGTGTACGGCAAGCTCGATGTGATTTATGTTCACCTATTGAGAGTATATAAGGCTTAGGATTTATCATAAATTTTTACGGGAACCCAAATATCTAATCGAAGGATAGATAACCTCGTCTTGCAAATCTCCAGCCAAAGGGCTGATTCAGTCTGATTACGTCGTTGATTCCGTCGTTGATTCCGTCGTTGATACCGTAGAAGTACATCACTGATAGCGCATCTAATAACATCGTTGATACCGTAGCTGCTAATAACATCGTTGATACCGTAGCTGTTAACACATCTGATACCATCTTTTGATAAACGTCTTTGAAATCGTTTGATTTGTTGTGGGACATCTATTGTTTGTTCTGGAACATCTCTGTATAAATATCTGAATGTGCTTGTGCCGTTAATTTGTGCAAACGGAATTGAAGTATCTGTCTGTGTGTCGAACTGTCTGTTCGTCAATATCTGTGTAACGTGTAAATATCCGGAAAGCTAGAAGTCCGAGTGTCGGAGCTGTCTTAGAGTTGTAAAACGTCCGGGTTGACATCTAGGGGAGTGAGGAACCGTTGGTTCGGGTAGATGTTGTATGCTGTCTGAACGTATAACTGTGGTGGATCCGTGTAGGGAAACGTCCGATAATAGTATTGGTCAACCCTCGGTTCTCGGGGAAACTGGGAGACGATTCAACTGTTGCTGAATCGTGCGGTTATACAGGGGAGACACATAGGTGTATTGAAATTATAATATAATTTAATACATTGTTGTATTTGCATGCTTATGTCAGATCGCAATAATATTTCAAGTGATCACATAGATATCAATAAAAGCTAGCAACTTGATTCAATACAAGTATATGATCGTGCTAGTTATCGCAATCCATCGTGCGATAGATAGTTTGTCGTTTGTGTTTATTTTTTTTCGTGAATCATACTTGCATTTATTTAACTTTCGTAAAGGATTCTTGGATCTGTGTATAATCCAAGAGATCCCTTTACATTTGTGATTCTTTTTGTATTGTTATTTAATTTAGTAATGTATTGTGAATGGTTGTGAGTGTAATTGTGGGTTGAGCGCGTGAATTATTGTGTTGTTACATCTGTATTTTTTTCATTTATAATTTATTACATAAATTTATATTTTCTTTCACAAATTGTGTTTGTATTGTTCATTTAATCCACCCTCCTCTCGGTAACAATTCTGTTACACTCTTTAACCTCTACAGTCCCTAATTTGTATAGTCACTACTCTTTAACCTCTACAGTCCCTAATTTATATCCAGTCACTATTTAACCTCTTGTCCCTAATTTGTATTTAGTCACTAATCTTTAACCACTACAGTCCCTAATTTGTATTCAGTCACTACTCTTTAACCTCTACAGTCCCAAATGTTTATACAGTAACTAATCGTTAACCTCTACAGTCCCTAATTTGTATAGTCACTACTCTTTAACTTCTACAGTCCCTAATTTTTATTCAGTCAATACTCTTTAACCTCTACAGTCCCTAATATTTATAGTCACTAATCTTTAACCTCAACAGTCCCTAATTTTTATTCAGTCACTATTTAACTTCTACAGTCCCTAATTTTTATTCAGTCACTAATCTTTAACCTCTACAGTCCCTAATTTTTATAGTCGCTACTCTTTAACATATACAGTCCCAAATGTTTATACAGTAACTAATCATTAACCTCTAGTCCCTAATATTTATTCAGTCACTAATCTTTAACCTCTACAGTCCCTAATTTTTATTCAGTGACTATGTAACATCTACAGTCCCAAATGTTTATACAGTAACTAATCGTTAACCTCTACAGTCCCCAATATTTATTCAGTCACTAATCTTTCACCTCTACAGTCCGTAATTTGTATAGTCGCTACTCTTTAACCTCTACAGTCCCAAATTTTTATCATCACAAATCTTTAACCTCTTGTCCCTAATTTTTATTATCACTAATCTTTAACCTCTACAGTCCCTAATTTTTATAGTCACTAATCTTTAACCTCTACAGTCCCTTATTTTTAATCAGTCACTACTCTTCAACTTCTACAGTCCCTAATTTTTATTCAGTCACTAATCTCAAACCTCTACAGTCCCTAATTTTTATCCAGTCACTATTTAACATCTACAGTCCCTAATTTGTATTCAGTCACTATTTAACTTCTACAGTCCCTAATTTTTATTCAGTCAATACTCTTTAACCTCTACAGTCCCTAATTTGTATAGTCGCTACTCTTTAACCTCTACAGTCCCTAATTTGTATAGTCGCTACTCTTTAACCTCTACAGTCCCTAATTTATATCCAGTCACTATTTAACCTCTTGTCCCTAATTTTTATTTAGTCACTAATCTTTAACCTCTACAGTCCCTAATTTATATTGTCACTACTCTTTAACCTCTTCAGTCCCAAATGTTTATACAGTAACTAATCGTTAACCTCTACAGTCCCTAATATTTATTCAGTCACTAATCTCAAACCTCTACAGTCCCTAATTTGTATAGTCACTACTCTTTAACTTCTACAGTCCCTAATTTTTATTCAGTCAATACTCTTTAACCTCTACAGTCCCTCATATTTATAGTCACTAATCTTTAACCTCTACAGTCCCTAATATTTATTCAGTCACTACTCTTTAACTTCTACAGTCCCTAATTTTTATTCAGTCACTAATCTTTAACCTCTACAATCCCTAATTTTTATTCAGTCACTACTCTTTAACATATACAGTCCCAAATGTTTATACAGTAACTAATCGTTAACCTTTAGTCCCTAATATTTATTCAGTCACTAATCTTTAACCTCTACAGTCCCTAATTGGTATACAGTCACTACTGTTTAACCTCTACAGTCCCTAATTTTTATTCAGTGACTATGTAACATCTACAGTCCCAAATGTTTATACAGTAACTAATCGTTAACCTCTACAGTCCCCAATATTTATTCAGTCGCTAATCTTTAACCTCTACAGTCCATAATTTGTATAGTCACTTCTGTTTAACCTCTACAGTCCCTAATTTTTATTCAGTCACTATGTAACATCTACAGTCCCAAATGTTTATACAGTAACTAATCGTTAACCTCTACAGTCCCCAATATTTATTCAGTCACTAATCTTTAACCTCTACAGTCCGTAATTTGTATAGTCACTTCTATTTAACCTCTACAGTCCCTAATATTTATACAGTAACATTACATTACACAAGCCACTAATGGAACACGTTTGCTTTTATTAGTTAAAAAAGAAATGATTATAATTTGTTTAACAATCTCTTTACCCCTATCACACCAAAATACAAATAGTTGTTTTTCTATCATCAATGACATTAAAGTCCTGGCTGCATTACAAGATAATATCTTTAGATCCGAGTACACCTGCTGCAAACCCTTGGTTTTTATATAGGTTTGCAACCAGCTGTGCCTGTGTCACATGTCTGAACCTTGCACCACTAAGATAAGGTGATCAGTTGTCAACCAGAAGTTTCCCTCTGACAGTTACAAGGATAACAAAACTGGTCAGAGAACAGGTGTGACTACACCACCCTAGCAGGTGCCAGAAGGGAATGCTTCCACGTTAAGTCAAGCATTACCATATTGGAAACAATTAGTCGACAAAAATATGTGTAAAATGATGACCATATAAGATCTACAAATACATCAGAATGCAAAATCACTCATATAGGGTAAACGCCATACAGAAATCACAAGTACATGTAGTACATAAGTAGTAATGGCAAAATATAGGCACCATGTAAAAGGGCAAAGGCTGCAATTGAAAACAAAAATAAATCTAAATGAAAACGGTTTTCTCATATTAATTATAAATATGGGGATGTAACTTGTCATAACAAAACACTGAATTATATGAAATACTGAGTGGTCACCAAAACCTGCTGACTTGGTACTCGAGCACTGACCTGCTACCAAATATAAATAACCATTAACTTCATCAAAATATGGAATTTGGTGACTGAAAAATGTGACAATTTTTATTGTTATTAAAAGAAAGCTTTATTTATTGATAATACATTGAAATTTCAAACCCATTTAATAATACTGTTCTAGTAAATACTGACCATTGTAAAGTATCTAGACTAAAAAAATAACGCATGTACCACATACAAAAATTTGTCTTACTAAGAAAATAATTTGTTGGTTTTCATGCAGTTTTTCTCAGATAAGCATCCTGTGAAGAGTTTTATAAAAAAATATCCTCATCATTATGTCTAACAAAATGATCAAAATCTTGGTCATAACATTTGTATATTCTGTACACTGCTTTAAAACAGTACTTTTGCTTCATATTAAATATAATAATAATAATAATAATCACTGCAACAAAATAAATCTGATAGCCAAACACAAAGGACACTTCTAAATCTAGACTGAGCCCTGGAGGTATTCAAAATGAGTTGCTTGTTGGGAATCTGCGACTAAAAACGTTATCTACTTTGCCTGACAAAGTCTCGAGTGCTGACAAATTATGGTTCTTGAATATGCTTCTAAATTTTTATTTAAACCCCTTCTGTCTGTTTATTTTATAGGTCATCCACCCTTTGAAGATTGCATGTTTGTTTTCCACACAAAGTATGGCACGTGATGGAGCGGGGGTTGGGGGGAAACAACTTCTGTTCTTGTATCTCATTTGTTACCTATAATTAATGCTAATGTTTCCTTCATGATTAATGTATTGTCTATTATAGATGCATCATTACTAGTTAATTGTATCAAGTGGTACTAATGCTAGCGCTTGACAGTTAATAGGTGATTAGCAATTTGTAACAGTATCAAATGTTTTTCATGTACAGGGTTACTTGTACAGGATACTGTATAAAGAAGGGATGCAACTGGGATTTTTTTGATGTACTGAATGTGTTAAGATGCAAACATTAACTTGAATGTACTGTGACAA
This sequence comes from Unio delphinus, assembly GCA_029339505.1. Classification (NCBI taxonomy): domain Eukaryota; kingdom Metazoa; phylum Mollusca; class Bivalvia; order Unionida; family Unionidae; genus Unio; species Unio delphinus. Next base: position 841,030 of record JAQISU010000168.1, on the reverse strand, counting down.
AAACCAATTACGAAATTTTAAGCTATTGTTTTTACTAATTAAAATGCCAAACAAATACCTAGCTCTTCAGCTTCATTTGTTTTCAGTTTCATTGGAACAACATTTGTGCATTTATAACATTGTTCATTTCATTTTTACGAAGATCAGCTCTGCCCATCCAGCCAGTAAGGAAGATGTTGATAGAGTAATTAGATACTGCTTGGCATCAGAACACGATGAGAAATGTTCCATTAATTGAAATGGGATCAAAATTTGAGCAGTCACAAACTAATGTTTGAAATTGTTATAAAGCAAAAACTATTTTTGGACTGGTTACAGATGAAAAATACTACTTTTAATGAAATGAAATAAAAGAGAAATCTTAGAATTTTTCTTCTCTTAAAGACACATATTTTGTAAGGCAAAGTGAATACGTGGGTCATGCACTTTATAATAGTTTTACCGATTCAGTTTGAGGGGGTCGGCTTTTACGCGAACAGGCTTATATGCAAGTATATATGGTAATAATTACAGCACCATGTAAAAATAATATTAAAAACTTGCTCCATTGGGACAAGTGAATTTCAGTCAGAAAATGGGATTTTTGTTAAATCACTTGTTATGGGCTTTTGCATACGAATGTATTTAACTGAACTCTGGTTGCTATTGTTATTATTATAAATATTAATATTAATCCAGTAACCACCCATTAATAATAACCTGGGTGATAAAATGGGCAACTGGGTACCTGTTAAAAATTAAAACCAAGAAGAAAAAAATGTTTCCAAATTTCAGATCAAGGGCTTCAGGAGCGAATGACACGGAATAAAGATTACAGTTCAAGACGTGTATCATGTTTCTATTGACTGCTAATAATTTATCCATCTTTATAGACTCCATCTAATTTCCTTATTTTCTATTTAAAGTAACTGACCATATTTGTCTATAAAACAATACTTTGTGACCAGAAAATCTAAGCTTCATCTTAAACACTGAATCAACATATAAATGGATTATGTCATCTGAATCACTTTATCGTATTTTTCATATGGAAAATAACTTTGCAAGAGTTTAAAAAAATAATGTGATAAAAATATTTCATTTTGAGGAAGAGATCATGCATGGAAAAATGTAGGATTCCACGTTGAGTATTTTAAACAACTACATGATCGTCGGTATTAAAAATTAACACAGATGTAACCGTGCTAAAGCAGCATGCACCAGTAATGTACATGTACAATGTTTGTAATATACATTGCTTTTGTTTGTTTATTAATATGTGTGTGTGGTAGAACTGACAAATTATAAGTTAAATAACCATGACAAAGACATATTCACAATTTTCTTCTTGCATCCAATGATCCAATAAATGAATCTGCTGTATTCTGATCTTCGACAAGGCTATTACTAAACCAGTTCAGCTCCTACATCTTAGACTGAACATTTTTTGTTTCTTTCACCTACAACTAACTTTATGCTATAGCCAAGTTCAAAGATGTTACTTTTGTTGCCTTTGCTGTTAAATCAACCAAAACTAGTGTTTTAATTTTGTTTTAAAAATGAGTAGTGATAAGGTGTAGGGTAGGCCTTGATTGTGAATTCAAACATTTTGCGTTTTCATGCATCTTGACCTTATACAGTCCTACCCGTTTATATCGACATCGCTTATCTCGACAAGCCACCTATGTTGACAAAAAAGCAAAGTCCCGGTCCTATGGTCTATTATTACTATCAAATTGTCATGTTTATGTCGACGTCGAGATAAAAAAAACAAACGTACATGTCGACAGAAGCCCTTGGTCCCAGCTTGAACAAATCCTTTGTTTTCAAAATGTTTATGTCAACAAGCTGCCAATTAAGACCAATACTTTGTTCAACAATTAGTTGATCTTGCCACCAGGCTTTTGATGTCACAGTTGGATAAAAAAAAACATAGCAGCACATTTTCTCACCACTCTGCAGCTAGTTAAGTCTTTGATCTTGCCGCCTAGCTTGTGGGTCATGTTCTTCAGATGTACTCTTAGAATGACAACATGTACATCTGTCAGTCTTGCAGCCACTTAATTTTCTGATTGTAAATATCAGCACAGCTAAAAGGATCAATTGATGAACACAATATCCCAATCAACAGGTGGTCGAAGCAGGACTAGCAAGCCATTAAATTTGCCGTCCAGGAAATTAATGCGTACAGAGGACTCATGTATACGTGGTTTTCTGAATCCCATATATAAAACTTGCGTGAAAATACGGATTATGTGTTTCCGAGACCTTTGAAAGTGATTGGTGATTAAAACAAGGGGTTTTTTTTGCTGTAAAAGTTTTGTTTTTAACTTTATTTACATTTACGATGGCTACCGACAGCAGGGTAAAACACAAATTAAATTTAAAGTCTCTGGAAACTAAATAGCTGGCTGTTAAGGAAGTTACGAGATGAACATCTCGCAAAGAGGTCTGTGAAATTTTTTCACTTAAAAATAACACGCGTCCAGGAAGGATGAAAGCTGCTGAGTCAATAAAGAAAGACTAAGTTGAAGGTAAATGCGCTCCCCAAAGGCAGAAGCAAGACTGCTACATTTGAAGATGTGGAGGAAGCATCAAAATGGTTCAATAAAGCATTGTCGAAAAAACTTAGTGTGTAGAACTTCGCTGCAACAAGTGGTTGGTTCAGACGCTTTAATGTTCGTCATAACATCGGATACAAAAGTATTTGTGGAGAATACATGTACTGTCGACAGTTTTTCACTTCCCTGTTATATAGTTCCATCCCTTTGGTAGCCTCAATAAGATGGGAACAGACTGACCAAAATCTAGGCCAATTTAAGTACATGTACATGAAGCATGTAACTGACAACTTCCCAACCATATGCTAATGCCGGCGTTGAATATCATAATGTTGTTCGTATCAGGATGTGATCAATGCAGTATTTTAATTTGGATTTTATTACACAAAGGTAACCAAAATGTAATTTATCAATATACAAGTGTATTTCACACTAATTCTGTCTTCATGTAATCAAAATTTCCATTTTTTTCTCTCAAAAAAAGGCTATTCACTGACGACGGGTCAGCCTTTACTGACGAATTTTAAATTTTATCTTTTTGCAGCCCCCCACCCCATCCCACTTATCTCGACATCCGCCTATGTCAACAATATTTCCTCGGGCCCGAGGATGTCGAGATAAACGGGTAGGACTTTAGAAACAATAGCTTAGGCTTGGGATTTGGCAATACATGTACAATCACAAGTCATTTTGGGATTTGGCAATACATGTACAGTCACAAGTCATTTTGGGATTTCACACAAGACCATTTTGCCCTTATAGAAGTGAAAGATTTTGGGTTTTCATGCAAGACCATCTTGCCCTTAGCAGCAGAGAGGGTGAATCCTACAACGTTTTTAGACAAAATTTGATTGAAATCCTAAAACGAGCCGTCTTATAATCTTATTTTAACCAAAAAAAGGCGAACCCTACAACGTTTTCAGACAAAAAATTGATTGAAATCTCCCTACGAAATCATTTTAACTAAAAAAATGAAAACGATTTTTTAATTAATTTTGGTCGCAACTTGTTGTCATCCACCCTCTCTGCTGCTAAAGTTTTCAGTTCTGGGTTAATAAAAATAATAAAATGATTTGATCAAGTCTTTAGGATCTCACAAACAGACTAATCGCTAACACCTCCTCTTGTAAATCAATCAGATTATTGGACTGATCTGTGAGTTTGAAATTAATTCTCGTTAATGAATTATTATGGCACCGCATGTAGACTGGATTAATTGGGTTTTCAATAATTAGGAATCCTGGAGGAGCTGTTGGTGCAAATGAATACAAAATATATCCTTGCTGAGCTTGATTTGATCGTTCGAGATTAATTTGATAGCTTCCTTCGATAACATCACACACTAAATTGAGCGCAATCACCGTTGAAATATTCACGTTGAACGGAGCGATATGCCTACCGCCACCATCTGGATCATTATTATGTTTGAGGATTTTTATTTCCGGTGATGTTGTTTTTTTCCATGCGTCATGAATTATTTTAAAACCAACATCGATGGCATCACTGAGAATTTTTTTTAGTTCTGGTACGTTATATCCCGGTAGTTTGAATGTCGGGATATCTTCAACGCGGATTTTATAGTCTGTTGCAAATCCTATTCTCGACTTGGGGTAATTATTATCTAGAATAACTCGAATAATTTGTGAATTAAATGTTTCCATGTCATTGATGATTTTGTTACATATTTCTACAACGCTGATAAATTCATTTCGGGTGAGAGAGCCGGATTTAATGGATATTAACAATAGTAAAAAATCATATTCCATCGCTTTGAAATTTTCCATAATATCATTTTCGTTAACAATAAAATATCCCTCTTGACCCCTCCCCTCCATCACTTCCTCAATGGGGGAGTCGAAGAAATCAAAAAAATCTATAGCAAATCTATGATCTTTATAACTCTTTATTGGATTATTGGGGTTTATCACGTCGGTGATATAATCATTTTTTTGTGGTTCTGGTAAATCAATGGTTTTTCCCCCTGGTGGTTTTTCAGGCCATCCTAGTACGGTTCTTATTGAGCTTTGATAGATATCTACTACGTATCCTTCTGTGCTTATCTCAATTGCGGATGATAGCGTCGGCTCATGAACTGTTATAGCGATTTTCGATTCTGTTCCAGTAATCGATTTTATTCTACGCGCGAATTCATTATTGATTTGTTCTATTTGGTATGACCCTGTTGGTATCGAAACAACATTCCAGTCTGGGGTACCATCGTCTTTATTCTTATACGAGAACACCAGTGAATTATTGGGTTGTTGACCACCAAATGATTTTGATCTGATATTAGGCCAACTGTGATACATTCGTAGTTTTGCTAGCGCTATCTCCTTCACGGGGACTGGGCTAGGGAAATTCACACTAAACTCGGGTTTCGTAGATGTTATTGATATCATACTCGTTTGTACTGGGTTCGTGTTCTCCACTACTCGTTGAAGTAATTCCTGCTGTGTCGTCATTATACTCATGATTTATTTCTAATTTTGGTATCGAGGAATCATAAATACTGACCATCACTGAGAATTCACAATCTGGTAATGTTGATATTATTGAGATCATTTTGTTTTTTGGGTTCGTGTTTTCTGATTCCATCGGTGTTGTCATCGTTTCTATATTCATGTTGTCGCTCTAATTTCGATATCGCGGAATCAAAAATACTGACCATCGCTGAGAATTCACTATCTGATATAATCGTATTATCGAGTGACGACGATATCATCAATGATAACTGCGAATATGCGGTTGATGCAATATTAAATTGAAGTAAGTAATTCTGCAGTTTACTCTGGCTGCATGATGATATCTTTTTTGCTATCCCGGTTAATATACCCCCGATTGTAGCCACCGCAGAAATGCAAATTGGAACTACGACCGGGGCAATCATTGTAACCGATGCAAGTATTATTCCGGCACCAGTGAGAACGCTTGACACCGAGTATATAATAACATCAATTGCGGTGATTCTTCGTCGGTATTTTTTTATTTTTATTTGATACTCCTCAGTGAGGGTTTTGAGTCTATTCTGAAATTCTCTGACCTGATCATAGCGACATTGCGTCGATGACAAAGTCATTGTTGTTTATTTTAAAAACACTAGCGTTTTCAATTGTGAAATCCTTTCAATTTAGTTATTTACTTAAATCCGCTACGAATTCCAGATACCATGTTACTGATGCCTTAGCCAAACTTTTATCATCGACTTTTATCGTTAACCGTTCAGTTTTATCCTTGTCGATGATCGTTGAAATCGTATTGTTGACCCCGGATGAACTCGACGATGATATATTAAATTGAATTGGTGCTACCAGCGTTAATCGATAAATACCCTTGATAGTAGCTGTGATATCTAATTTGTTGTTTGCAGGTGTCCACTCAAATGATCCGTGTTGGATTGTATATACTACGTTGTTGGTTTTCTCATGAGGAGTTTTTGTTTTTTCAATGATTGTTATCATCCTCGAAAAATCACCTTTGACGGCTTCGATTAAGTTTTTCGTCTCATCGATGGATTTTTTAATATCAGGGAGTTTTATTTCAATTTTATCCAACTGGGTTCCAATAAATTTATCAATGATATTTCTACGAAATGATATAAACTGTTTTCCGTTATCTTCAATTTTAGATTCAAGTATTTTTAGTACAGCCAGAGAATTGTTTAACTCATCGTTGAGAGTTTTTAATCGATCTGTAATCGTCGAAACGAGTACACCCGGTTTTAGTTTACCCTGATCGGAAAATAACGCGATAGTATCCTCGATTGCGTTTTGTTGTTTAACCAAAATATCATCCAGAGAAATATTACTGGTTTTCAATTTACCCTGATCGGAAAATAACGCAACGGTGTTCTCGATTGCGTTTTGTTGTTTAACTAAAATATCATCCAATGACACATCACTGGATTTCAATTTACCCTGTTTGTCTTGAAATACAACTATTTCATTAGGATCAACATTTGTTAAGTTCAACGTCTCAGCGATTTCATCTTTAATTTTTTTTGTTATATCCTTGATAGAATCAGACGTTGCAGTGCCATCGGGTTTGGGTTTCAAAGATCTCCCCCAAATATCAATCATGTTATTGTAAAACTCTTTCTCTCTCTAAAATCGTTTTTGACGACTTCGTCGTTGCCAGCGATTACTAGTGTATTCATTCACGACAACATGTGGTGGTTTTCTAGATGCTGAAATAGCGTCAAGGACATTTAATACTTCACTGCCACATATTGGTGGGTCAATCATCGTTTGTGTTGGTAGCGTAGAATACCAAGTCTTCTTTGGAAGGGTTTTTATATACCGCATAAACTCTTTTGGTGGGGCTAATCCATATGAATCGAAATAAACAATCCCACGTGGATCAATAGCGTATGCAACCCAGTGAGTTCCGGGTCCGGTGCTGTTATCGAGATTAATAATACCTGTTTCAGTTTTGTTTGGTTGATGTGGTAATTGATCTTTCATAAAAACACCTCTGAAATTTTTAATCACTAGTTTTTTAGCCGCATCCATTAAATCAAAATTGGACATGGGAATCTTCGATATGGGAATCATAGGTTCGGAAATCGAAGATTTCTGAATTAATAAATCGTTCCTGGTAGTCTTAGACCCTTTCCGCTGTACCACGAATACGGGGTTCCTGGTAGTCTTAGACCCAATCCGTGAACGGATCGTCCCTTTTTTTTATATCCTTTCCCAGTTGCTTTCTTTAGTGCCATTCCTGCAGCAGTTCCAACGGCTCCTAACGCTGCCGCTTTAGCCACCGCTGGGGCTGCTGCTGCAATTAGCGCTGGAATCGCAGCTAACAACGGAAATATACCGCCTGTTTTAATCATATTTTTGATAGCAGCCGCAGAAAGAGTAATCTGAACACCTTTTTTGGCTGCAAGTGCATCATTGAAATGTTTCACCTGACGAGTTGTCAGCGATAGTTTATTTGCACCACCAGTCATTTGGTTGGGTTTCAACGTGATTGTGGTTCCACATCGCTTAACCGATTCTGATTGCAATTTTTTTAATTGACCGGGAGTTAACGTAACACTAATAACACTATATGACATTATACATAATAGATTGATTCTAATTCAATGAAAAATCAATCAAAGATTTTCTACTGGTGCATCTACCACTCTCATTCTTCCTCCAACACCTTCGAGTAGCATTGATTTGTCGCTGAGAATGACAGCAACCGCTCTATAATTATCAATAGCATCAGGCTTATCTACATTAGCTCTAAAGTGTATATCAACGACGGATTGTCTTGTTAAATCGAGATGTTCCAGTGAGAAGTAATAGATCGGATATAGATTTTTAAAATCATATTGTGATATTTGCAAACCAGTATCCACATTTTGATCGCGTGCCATAAATGACAACAGACGATGATACACGCGTGCAATATGATTTTCTGTGTAATTAAGTTGTATATCCTCGGATGGTTCCTGTTGGCCATTTATTCTCAGTGAGACGTCTTTCACACCTAATTGATCAAATATCATATGACTGGAGAGTTGATCTCCAACTCTTTTATTATCTTGTAACGCTACGAATATATGACGTGGCGCAGTAACACCTTGTTTTGATGCTAGATTCCACGTGAATAACCCCTTCAGACTTGATTGTTTAACATCTGTACTCACTGATAACCAACTCAACAACGACTTTCCTCCTTGGTCCATAAATGATAGTAATCGTTCTTCTGCGGTGATTGCTGGAGTCAACACTGGCATCCACAATGATATTTTTGTTAAATTGACTTTACCGGCATCATCATTTACATGATCTGCAGCTGTGTTTGCTGGAATCCTCCAAATTGCGTCATTATCATCACCCTTTCGTACAAGCGATACTGTATGCTTCGCCCCATAAATAACTTTTCGGACGTTTCTACAGAATCCAAATATATGATGTAGTGGAATCGCGCATGAAAATGATTTACGCCCTGCTCCCAACATTGAGTTTCGTGTTGCAGCTCCTAGATTGAAATTGGGGTCGTTGTTTATAATCATATCCTCGACATCAACATCAGCATCACCAGCATGTTTTTTTGGTCGTCTTACAACAAATGGATTTCCATTAGCGCTATTCCTACCATCTTTTGCAAACATCATAGAAGGTCCTGCTGATCTTGTATAATCATCAGAATATCTCGCTAACCCGATTATTGTTGTAGCCACATCAACATCGCGATCTATCGACTCGATTTCCTTTCCATCAATGAGGTATCTTGCACTCTCAAATAATGCCATAATACCATTATTGACAAAACCGACTTGAGTACCAATTGGATATGATGCTCCAGCAGCTGTTACAAGTACTCCTTCTACTTCAATAAACGCTTCACAGGGCAAAAAGTATTTACTGGTATCATGGACTTGAAGTTCAATTCGCGATCGACTATTTGCGTCTATTGCATGATAAGCGTAATATTGATAATCGCGTACAGAATCATCCTTGCCAACTGGGGCGTCTATATCAAACGCCGGATCATGTGATTTTTTGAACATTTTATTCTATTTATCAGAGTCTAAATCGTGAAATCATAAACGATTTTCATCGACGTAGTTTTTTAAAGCCGCTTCCTGCTATCATATTTGCAATATTGCTTTGGTCCCCTTGATTTATCAAGGGGGTTAAAGCCATCGACGCTAATTTTTCGTCTACTGCGTTATTTATAATTCTACTAACACTTGCAGGCATTTCCGCTGTAGACGGTAACGGTTTCTTTTTTCGTGATTTCACTAATGATGTTAATTTATTCCTCGCAGTTGAAAACGCTTTTCCAGCAAGATCTCCAACAGCACCAATACCCTTATCACGAATAACTTCAATTGCTTTCATTCCTAGTTGTTTAGCTAACGGCATCACTTTTGGAGCCATTCTCGCAAATAACCCCGCAATGGTATTGCCTAAACCATCTCCGTAGTATGCTCTATAAACTGGAAACCGTGAATTAACTACATAGACGGGGGTTGGTTTATCATGATTGTAGTGTATGATCATTATTTGAAATCAGAAACCATTTTTCAATTGGAAACGCTAGCGTTTTTATTCAGTCTCGGTGATTAATCACTGTGATACCCACTTTCCACTAACTCGTCAATGAAATCTCGATATGTTTTGATATCCATGATACCGCCGGCAAATAACCGTCTACAGATATCAGCTGCTTCATTAATTATTTCCGGTGAGTTATTTCCAGCTCGGAAACCTCCTACAAGAACTTCTAATCGTGATATATCATTGATAACACTACCAGGACATGAAATCCTTGGATTTTCCCTCGAAGAGTTTCCAACTAAACCACTGCCTGAAAATCCTTTGGTTTTATCAGTGATACCGATTGCACCTTTTTCATGATCAGCTTCTCTCGTTATTTTCATCTGTTGGGGAGATTGTGTTATATCAATAATTTTTGATTGTTCTGGTAGTCTAAGAAATCCGGTATCCGATTGCTCCCCTATAGATGATTCAGGTTTTTTTATTGCTGCCATATATTCCTGAAATGTTTTATCATCTCCTTTTGCTTGAGAGGAACCTGATAATATACGATATAACCCCCTGTACCAATCTTTTTTAGGGGGAAGATTATAATCACCGTAAATATATTTTCTTCTCTGATGAAAACTCCTAGTGACAAATTGGGCTAATTCTTCCATAGAATCAAATTTTTTATTTCTCAATTCATCTAATTTACCGGGAAGAAGTTTTTCATTGAATGCAACTCGTCCACTAGTAGTAGTATCCTCCCCTTCTTCTTGAAATTCGGGTGGGGGGATATCTTCTTGAAGTTCTCCTTGTTGTTCTGAAGCGGTTGATATATCCTGAGGAAGTGTTTTCAATGATTTTTTTGTTTGTTTAGTTCTTTTTGCTATTTTTTCTAACACAGGAAGAAAAGACTCTTCTTGTTTTTTTCCTTCTTCAGAGATTGTTGACACTATCTGTTTCGTTGCTGTGGTTACTGGTTTAAACAATTCTTCGGATCCCATAGCAAAATCAGTCTGAAGACTCTGTCGTTGTTGTAGTTTATTCCGTACAGAGTCACGAATTGGTACAAATCTCCTGATTGCATCCAGTCGTTCACGAGCCAATCGGGTTGTTAATGCTTCATTGACCATTATTTGAAATCGCAAACAATTTTTCAATTGCAAAACAATTTTTCAATCCAACCTAACACGATCGTGGAAGTGTTTTAACATCTCTATCAATGATGGCGAAAGTGTGGAAATCCTTATAAAAATAAAAAATATCACACTTTCGCCACTTTTCCATTGATCAATCCGAACCAGCCATCAATTTTTTATTCACTGATTTCAACAGTTTTGATCAAAAAATGCTAAAAAAAAATTAAAATCTCTATGAGGGACGGTCACAATCAAATAATGATAAATGGTTGGTCAATCAAATAATGATAAATGGTTGGTCAGTCAAAATTGTTCATTTTCTTGAATTAACGCCCGTAGGTTTCTAACTTTAGAATTAACCTCCTTTTTCAATTCGTATTCGTACCCCAATTCTTTTCGTATTCGTTCTACGATGGTATACAACGGAGCGAACACACTTACGTCACTGGAAAATGCGAGAGAGTCCTTAATAGAATTCTGAATTCTTTTGTTGAGCGCATACTTCTTTGGTAGCATATACTTGTTAGTGCTAACTCCGTATTCTATGTCCTGAAAATCAGACATGATTTGATCAGGATTTAACCCATCTGATAGTTCAATATCCCAACCTTTCAATTTTGAAATCTCGGATATGATGCTATTCATGTTTTCAGAATTCATTATTCTATAACAATGATATATTTCTAAATGAAAAATATGACGCATTAGACGTAACTAAATTTAACTTTCTGTCCTGTCTTTTTTGAAATCGCCGATCGATAAATCCCCTCTGCAACTTTTCGTACTGAGGATCCACAAATATTGAAATACTTGCCGGCTTCATATATTGATTGAAATATTTTTTCTTCGTTAGTTATTGTATTCAAAGATTTTACGGGTTTCGCTTTTTTTGAACAAGTGCCAGTCCTTCCTCGTTTGGAATTCTCACTCTGTGTGATAGCTTGCAGATTTGATAAAGAATTGTTCTTTCGATTAGAATCCTTGTGATCGATAACAAGACCATCCTCGATCAATCCATTAAAACATTCAAATATGAAACGATGATTGTGATATTTCTTCTTTCCAGCGCTAAACATCAAATACCCTTGATTAGTCACAAAACCGACCGTTTTCTTCAAAATGCAGTGTCTGACAGTACCATCACTGGATGCTTCATAATTTAAAATCAAGGGATGCTGTCTGAATTCTTGGTTCATTCGTATACATAATACTATTGTTTGTCTAATTCATTGTTTGGTTTAATGATGAATCTTTCGATGTAGTCTTGAGGGGTTCTTATGATTTTGTCAGTGACAGTGTCAGTGTCAGGGACTTTTTCAGGGTCAAAATTTCTGATTGATTGTCCATTTTTTATTCTTTTATCATAATAACGCTTCAATTCCCTGTATCGCTTACCACCGCAATTCAAACACAACCGTGATTTCCCCCTAACCCCAACCCCACATCGTATGCACGGTAACGGACCAAGGCTTCCACGACGAAAGCTTTGCATATGATACCCACAGAACTCATTTCTGCATGATTTGTTACACGGGATTACTGATCCAATCATAAGCCACTTGCAGTGATTCATTATATAAAAATCTTTCATTTAAATGCTTGTTTTAATTATAGCATGAAGGAATTAGGGAGAACGCCTTCGAAAAATGCTGATAAGGAGTTTAAGAGATTATTAAAAATCAATCCTAGATTTAATCTCGATAAACCCAAAAAACGTAACAAACGTCCAATAGACGGAAACATGAAAGAGTTTAAGAGATTATTAAAAATCAATCCTAGATTTAATCTCGATAAACCCAAAAAACGTAACAAACGTCCAATAGACGGAAACATGAAAGAGTTTAAGAGATTATTAAAAATCAATCCTAGATTTAATCTCGATAGACCAAAAAAAACCAAAAAACGTCCAATAGACGGAAACATGAAAGAGTTTAAGAGATTATTAAAAATCAATCCTAGATTTAATCTCGATAGACCCAAAAAACGTAACAAAAATCAATCCTAGATTTAATCTCGATAAACCCAAAAAACGTCCAATAGACGGAAACATGAAAGAGTTTAAGAGATTATTGAAAATCAATCCTAGATTTAATCTCGATAAACCAAAAAAAACGTCCAAGAGAGATTACCCCTGGAAAGATGCTCAATTCAATCTCGATATAGCTTCTAATACACCAAAGAATACAATTCTTGATAAAGCCATGATTAGTAAAATCAGAGACTGTTTTAATGAATTTAAGCGTGATGGAGCATCTTATTGTTGGTCAACATTTCGAATTGATGGTGTTGTTGATGCTACCATGAATGATGAAAAAGCAGCAGTGATAATTTCACGTGTTGGGGAAAAACGGCATTTTTTCCGAATCAAATTCATTATCGAAGTCGAAGGCAAATGGATTATTAAGGATAAATTTGAACCAATCCTCAAGAATAAAAAAGCTGTCATTGTGAGTAGAGATTCCAAACCAGGGATTCTAACCGGCATTGATAAACCATACTACGAAAGATCTTATCCCGTAACAGCAATGGTTTATGGGATATATCCGTTAAATGATAAACCCGATATCGCAAAACTAGCTCCTATGAAATATTCGTCAGGGCTTAATTGTGTAGCAGAACGAATAATAGAACACTTCACAAATGCATCCCGAGGAAATAAACTAACTGATCTGCGACGTAGGAAAATAACCGAGTGGGAACTGACAGTGAAACAGCATGGTGCAAAGATTTCTGATATAGCTAAATTAGAAACATCATTACGATTCCCAATAACCGTTATGACGATAACCGGAGAGGTTTTATACGAACCGAAATATAACAAAAATGGAGCACCAATACAGATTATTGATCATAACAAACACGCGTGGACACCTGCGGTAACAATATTTCCACGAGAACGAACCGTGAAATATATCCCTAAGGAGTTCGTCGGGGATGTTTTCTATGAAGAGAAATTATTCGATGCTATTCATGCGTTATGTAAGGATGATCCTGTGTCAGTGTGGTTACTTAGAAGTGATGAAGAATTCGATCAATTTGTAAAACCAAATGGTGAATTATATCGCATTGAAGAATTAGATAACAGAATGAGAAAAATCGCTAGTGATTTTTCACCGCAGAATTCCCATGAAAAACTACTCACGGATAGTTTTACTATTCCATCAGTGGTAGCTCACTTCGCAAGAGAAAAAAACTCATGGCGTCCAACACGAAGTGATTTTCTCGAGGATGTTAAATTGAGTTGCGTCGAATTTGGTCATGGAGGACTGTGGAATACAAAATACCATCGTGATGGTATGATTTCTATTGATATATCCGCGTGTTATCCCGGAAGTTTTCTCGGGTATGGGGAATGCGCTGAGTACTTCAAACGATTTGGACACCCCACGCATGAAATGACTCGTGTTGCGATTAATGGACCATTGCCTGATTTTGATTTAACCGGATTTGCTCGTGTGATATCATTTGAACTCGCTACAGGGTTACATCCGTGTAGTTATGTTTGGCTCGGTAGACACCTATCTGAAAAACACTGGATGCCAATAGTGCTATTGAGATATATGATTGATTGTGGTATGCTAATATCGTTGATTGTTTCCGAGGCTATTATATGCTATCGAGCTCAGAAAGAAGTTTGGCTACCACAACCCAATCTAGATAGAATAATCAACGAACTACGAAAACAGTTTCCAGATTTCAGTGAAGAAGAAATCATAAATTGGTCTAAGAAGTTATTTGAAATTAAAAAAGAACAAGCAAAAGATCTCGGAAGAAGAATAATCGGTAAATTTACCCAGGGTGGACGATACGATAACGCAAAATACTCTTCGCGGTTGATCATAGATGTCGCTGAATACGATTTTATTGTAGCGGATTTAATGAAACAGGGAAAACTTGTATCCCGTAAGGATGCTTTTCTATCCAATGGTGAGAAATTAGGTACGGTTGTTACCTACTGTGATGGATATAATTCCCAGTACACACACTTAAGAAGTTCAATGTTAGCCTATGCTTCTATTAATCTATTTTCGATGATAAATAGATTTCCTAATACCGCGGTTAGAGTGGCCACTGATTCGATGTATATACACAATAAGTACAAATCAGCTGTAGCGGCATTCACAGATCCCGAAGAAAATTGGGGGCGTTGGCGATTTAAAAAGGAGATGCTACATGAGTATTGTGAATCCGCAGACGTTGCCATGGATGATAAATATCTTTGTTGTAACCGTATTGAAATTCAATCAGAATTTTCTAATGCACCACCGGTATCTGATCCAGTATGTAGATATAAGACAGTTTATTTAAACGGTTGTGGTGGGTCAGGAAAGACAACTCGTGCAATTGAATTATTTCGTCGTGGAAACGCTAGCGTTTCTAACATGATTGTGCTAACACCGACTCACAGACTCGCCAGAGAGATGATACAACGAGGGGTAAATGCTTGCACTTATCACAGTTTTTTTCGATGGAAAGGTGACAAATGGACTCCTGAGCGTATGGGTGATAAATTCATTCCTGAAATCATAATTTGGGATGAAATATGCACAGTGTCATTAGATGTATTAAAAACATTTCTTGAGTGGTTGTTAACCAAAAACACAAAAGTCGTCATGTGCGGGGATCAAGGCCAACCACCACCATTTGTCGGTGCATCTCCAAATGAATGGCTAAAGGGTTTTGTAGACTACTATGAAGAAATCACCACTGATTATAGATCACTTGATGAACGATTACGCGAGTTCAAAGCGCTAATTAGATTACAACCGGATAGAATCCAATGCGAAATAGCGCGTGAAGTGATTTCAGAAACCCCAATGAATGATTTCTGGGAAGCGTGGAGACCAAATGATTTAATCATTGCAAGTAGAAAAATAGTCAGGGATACACTTCAGATGAAGTTATTTGAATTGCATAAACAAAAATTTGCAACACTTCCAGTACCGTTATGTTATAGGCCATCGGATACACGAAAACAGAACATCGAAGTTGATATTCCAGGACAAAGTGAAAAACAGAATTTAGTATTAAATGATATTGTGCTGGTTGATATCAATGTTGTTGAAGATGCATTGCGTGCCAATAAATCCCCGTGGACGCTAGGTTATGCAGCGACGATACACTCTTCACAGGGATTGACTATATCGGATACAACTCTTTGGATGGTAGATAATCGCATAGAATGGTCGAATTTAGTCTATCTCGCAGTGTCTAGAGTACGAAAAATAAATCAACTTCGAAGAATTGTCTTCGATGATGAAATCATTGGTGGCGATGATGAAATTATTGGTGATGATAATGACACCACAATAGATGATATTATTGATAAAAAACTCTCCGGTTACAAACAACAGGACAAAAAAAAACGAGAATTTGATATTGATGCTGAATTAATAATCACTTTGAAGAAACAACAGAATAATCACTGCGCAAGTTGCAATTGTATAATGCGTTGGCAGTATTCGGATAAGGATCCTCGCCAATTCACCGTAGACAGAAAAAATAACAATCTCGGTCATGTCAGAAATAATGTGATGTTGACTTGTCTTGAGTGCAATAGACGCAACGGTGCTAGTTAAGACCATGCGGTGGCAATTGAGTATCCTCGGGAATCACTTGTAGTTGTTGTCGAGTAAATCCTCGTTGAGGGGCAGTTGAATCCAGTTTATAGACTGGAGGTCTACCCGTAGATCGTGTTATACTAGATATCTTATGCGTAGTGACGCTCCAAATAGGATCAGTAGCCCTTTTTCTACCCCCTTCAAGCTCTCCTGGTTCGTATAAGTACCTCACAATGACACTACTACCAAGAATTGGTTCTTTGAAATCTTTTTGTGGTTGTACGGGTATTGACTTCTTTTTAATCGCGTTGATAGGTTTCATGTTGATTGTTCTAGTAATCTCGTTATTCAGTGCAGTAATCACAGATGGTAATCTTTTAACCCATTCACTGGATCGCTTTTCTTGAATGAATTCTTTTGCGTATTGATATCCAAATAACCGCTCAGCAATCGTCCGATTAAATCGTTCTACAATGGCCTGATCGCGATGTAGCGCAGTATGCCCTCGTCGTATGGTGACATTATGATGTTTCATTGTAGATAACACTGCACCCTGAAATTCCTTGCCAGGATCAACTTGTAACAGATTTGGCCAGTGCAGAGGACCTCGTCGATAAATCCTTTCAAATGCAGAAGCGACTTCAGTGGCCGATTTTGTTTTCAGCGGTTCTGCTTCTTTGTATCGACTCGCAACATCAACTACGGTTAACGCATATTTGTAACCACGATCATGTGGCAGAAATAATATATCAGCCTGATGAACTTCATTAGGAGCGGTCACATCAAAATGCGAGAATTGAATTTGTTTAGGCGGTGGTAGATAAATTTGCCATAGTGCCTGTTTGGATAACCAATGAGCCGCAGTGGTTTTTTTCACTTTTGCAGCTCTAGCGAGTTTATTGATTGCAGCGTTACCCCTCCAGTATCCCCTCGGAGAATAATAAATTGATTCCATATTATTAATTACCAGCACCTAACATCAATTTACTTTTCATAGCCGATTTTATCAAAAATGAAGACAATTTTTCTTTGAAGGATTTATCAGGAATAGCATTTAACGCATGAATTAATTTCACATCCGCGAGATGCCTGTGTTGCAGATTGCTGCTTTTATAAGCAACATCATGAAGGTGACAGGCCTTATCAATGGCGTTTATTGGTTCTTCACCGGGGTTGGGTTGATTTTGATTATTGAGTCTGATATCAAGTCTGGTTCCCGGTCCACAGTAGCTATATCCTGGGAGGTGCTTTTCTCCGGGGTACTTTGCCCATGGGGTTCCAGGGAGTTTTGCTAATTTGGCTGCGATATCACCTCCTCGTTTTTTTTTATATCAGATTTCATAGACACAAATCTAAATTTCTTTGTACCACATTGCACGCATTTACCAGAAAGCGCTGATCGGTTATTTTTAGTTGTAATCGTCGTCACATCATCTGTGCCAGTACGCGTTTTACACTTCACACAATATAGATCCATAATTTATGTATAGAAATATGGATATAATTGATTTTTCAGCGACGAAAACAAGAGAACCAATTAAGCATCATGCAGCGCTACCAAACTCTATCCGGATGATTATAATCGGGCCATCTGGATCCGGTAAAACGCAATTGTTGCTCAATTTAATAATGAGATGGATGAAGTGGGATAAGTTGTATTTAATTGCCCCTAGCGTAGATGATCAACGATGTTATGAAGTGTTAAAGGATTTTAACGAGAATGCATCAGAAATTAAGGGTGAGAACGCCATTGATTTTATAACCGATATCGATGAAGCACCGAGTATTGATGATATTGATGGGGATATTAACAATTTAGTCGTATACGACGATATAATGTTGGATAAACAAAAGAATCCTGCTAGAATATTTTCCCGTGGGCGTCACAAAAACACTGACGTGATATATGTCACTCAACGCTACACTCAGGTTCCAAAAGTCATCAGAGATAACTGCAATATTCTTTCTGTATTCAACGGCGTTGATACTCATACGCTACGAAATATTTGGCAGACATGGTGTTCTGATATGGACTTCAATCAATTTAGAGATTTCTTTAGTCATGCTCAGTCGACTCCGCACGGATTCGCAACAATAAATTTACATGATCCTCGGACACGATATCGTATCGGACTAGATAAAATATTCGGTTAAAATCGTAAAAGAATTATTAACCCAGAACTGAAAACTTTAGCAGCAGAGAGGGTGGATGACAACAAGTTGCGACCAAAATTAATTAAAAAATCGTTTTCATTTTTTTAGTTAAAATGATTTCGTAGGGAGATTTCAATCAATTTTTTGTCTGAAAACGTTGTAGGGTTCGCCTTTTTTTGGTTAAAATAAGATTATAAGACGGCTCGTTTTAGGATTTCAATCAAATTTTGTCTAAAAACGTTGTAGGATTCACCCTCTCTGCTGCTCCCTTTAAGGTAAGTTATGTGAATATAATGTAAATGAACAATTTGTTGTTTTTTTCTTCTCGAGTTGATTCATAAATTCTGTGCTCTTCACAGTAGATTTGTCCAATTATGTTATGCCCCAAATTTACAAAATACAAGTTACATTGTCTGCTGATGGTCTAATAAAACGTCATTAAATCCTTGCGTTTCAGTTAACATATCCAGACCTCCAATTTTTTAGTTAGGCCTGCTTAGTGTTTTTGGGATTATTTACTTAGATGACACAGTTTTGTGTCATAATTCAACCGAGTATCATGCTACAATGATTCAGTCGTTGACTGTAAAGGAATAGTTGCTTAAGTCAATGAAAAACTAATTTATAAAACAAGTCAAAAATATGGCTAATCTAAAAACAAAGATTTATATTCAGCTGCATCGGAGGCAGATACCTGGTTACTTCTTGCCCTTATTTCTACTGATGAATCCAGTGTTGAGAATTTTGATTTCAGAAGACATTTAAGAAAAAATAAGCCAGACATTGATGAAGTGTCATTGGTCATAAAAACTAAGCAGTATTATATATTTGTTATAAAGAAACATTCATTCTTGCTTTTCATATGCTATACATGTGTATATAATGGTATTGTTATATTTATTAATAGTTGTTGTTGTAGGGTTTAACGCCATTTTCAGCACACGATAGGCTATTATATATGGCTGCCAGTATTATTGGTGAAAGAAGAACCCGTGAAAACACCCCCCCCCCCAAACAACCATTGACCCACAAGAAATTACTGGTAAGCTTTCTCACATAACTACATTAGCCGAATCTTAGACTCAAACCCACGCAGACAGGTGAGATGGCAGTGATCTGTAACGGAGAGTGCTTTAGACCACTCGGGGCCCCTTTATTAATAGTAATTCTTGTGCTTTGAAATGTAATAAAAACATGTAAAAGCTTTTTTTATTGTCATGTTTTTATATATTTAAATATAGGGCCAATATAATAGTATGCATATATTTAAGTCCCTGCATCACGGCATAAAATGGCTCAAAAGTGGCTCAAACCAAATTTTTTAATTTGGCAAATTTCATGGTGCAAAGAAACTGTAACATTGACTCCACTTGGTATGCAGTTAACTTAGTATTTTTCATGGGGTACCAATGCTACTGCACAAACCACAATCAGTGAAACTCGCAGTAAAAACAATTGGACCACTTCTGATCATTATTCCATGTACCCATGAAAATTAATTTTTGTACAAAAACATTAAAGTAAATGAATTGACAAACAAGCTATGTAGAGCTTACACCTTTGTTGTCCCAAGTTGTGTCGTGTAAAAATATTTTTAAAAAGTATGTTTTTTTTTAAAAATTACATTTTGGCCATGTTAGCTATATTTTAGTGAATACAGAACACCCTTGAATTTACAGTAATTATGCTAACTCTTAGCAGAAGAAATTTATTATCTTTTTATAATGAAACATTCTTCAGTGAAGGACTGGGAACTGACTCAAGTTCTGTGAAATTTAATCTTGTAAACTGAGTTGTCTTTTGTTTGATTAGGATTTTTAACATAGCTTTAACAATTTTTCAGTCATATCGCTACGATGTCTGCAGTGAGGCAGTTTATAGTGATGTCTAGCACTGAGACATCATGCCGCAGACATGTAGCATGATGTCTCACCCAGTCACATTATCCTGACACCAGGCCGACCAGTCCTAACACTAACCTCTTTATGCTGAGCGTCAAGCGAGGCAGCTGTTAGTACCATTTTTGTAAGTCTTTGGTATGACTCGGCCGGGGATCGAACCGACGACCTCCCGCTTCCGGGGCAGACGCTCTAACCACTAGGCCACCGAAGCGGTAAACTGAGTTGTCTCATCACTCCCATATATAAAAATAAGCAATTCTTCATGGTCATTTAAGAGTTGACAAAAATACATCAAAACAAGAAAGGTTTATCAAAGAAGCCAACCCAATTACATATAATTATCAAAGATATTGTTTATTCATGAAAACTGCTAAAGAAGGATGTGGGGAAAATAATCTGATTGGCATAACTTGAGCACTAGAAAAAAGAATCACCAAGATCATGCCAAAAAAAATGACTAAAGCTTGATACTCTCCAGAATAATTTATTATTTACATGCTATAGAGCACAATCTACAATAAAATTTTATAAAAAGTCCGTGAAATGCACCAAAGACCAGCAGGTTGTCTCCCCAAATCTACACTGTCTGTCTGAAGGACCTCTGACTTTCTCTTTTGTGCTGCTCATAAACCTTAACTGAATATCTTGCCCTTAGTTAGGCACTCTAAAGTTATGACTGATTAGCTAACTTCTTAAGAACTTCTAAAACTTGATGACTCTCTAAATCCATCAAAGATCTGCTGTCTTCTTTGCCAAATTCTGAAAATGACAAAGAGGATTCAGTGATTACATTCAAATTTACATTAATATTGTAAACATCCGTTTGGTATGTGGAACACGCATTAATAGTATTAAAAAGTACATGCTACATTACCCATAACACCATTCAGAAAACTGTTTGTACTAAACATTAAAAATTTAAAAAATAAAATTTTAAGGTAGCATCATACACAGGGCAGATGCAGAAAACCAGTGATCAAAACTCATTGATTAAAATACATGTTAAAATATTACCTGGTAAGTGATGTAAAAGTTGGGTTTGGCATACATATTATAATCATGACTGGTTTTATGTTCAATTTAGCACAACAGTTTGTTTAATATTAAACACTGTAACCTGACAAGAAAGAAGAAACCAATCACTTTATTTTCTCAAGTGTAACAACAGGCACATAAGCTAAACCATTTTTTGTCATACACAAGAGCAGAATGACAAAAGCATTCCACTCATCATGTTGCAAACAACAATGAAAGTGGCGGCATATATTCACTATAACCACTGGTTATGAAATCATGGAGTGATTGTCTCATTTCAAGGTTGACTGCACTACTTTAATAAATTTTTGTCTGCAGCTGTGTACTAACAGTGCTTAGGCAGATATGCATGAGAGTAACATGATGTCAACTCCCTCTTCACTGTCCAGTCATTGTGGATATTTTAAAATAAAACCTGACAAACTTGATTAGTCAGCCCTATTCAAATGCCACTCAACCACGCGTTAAAAAGTAAAAATAAAGTGAACTTATGTCCATTTCATTTCAATCAAGTGAAACTGTCTATTTCAATCTATCCTAGATGAACAAAAATGGAAACTGGCCAGCTTATCGTTCTTACCATATAAGTAATATGCATGGTTAGAAAGATAGAACTTGTAGGACAGATTTTTATTTTATATTTCATTATCTTAAGCCATTCTCTGGTTGACAAGTACAAGGACTATGTAGTCCAGTGTAGGTTGACATGCAAAAGAACAGTGTAGGATGGCGTTGGTTGTCATGTAAAAGGACAGTAGTCCAGTGTAGGATGATGTGGGTTGTCATGTAAAAGAACTGTTGGATGGTGCTGGTTGCCATGTAAAATGAATGAGAAGGATGGTATCAGTTTACATGTTAAAAGACAATGTAACGGAGTGGCTTTTCATATAAAATGACTGAAGTCCAGAGTATGATGGTGTGGGTTGTCATTTGTTATGTACATTTAATTGTTTGTCTGTTAGTTTTAAATAGCTTCATAAATCTCTATGTATTTGTATGAGCTTACTAACCAAATTATTGTTCATGTAAACATTTTGATTTGGGTGAATTTTATAGGCTATTGTGTTGTAAGTAAACTAAACTAATTAGATCATTCTTGAAGGTTTTGGTTGATTTTCAAAAATGCCAAGTTTTGACCATGAGTCAAGCAGAGAACTATTATCTTGTGACTGTAAGGATTGTACCAGTTATGCTTTAACATCTAGGACTTAAGTTGTATTATGTTGTGATAGTCTGGGTTGAAATTTATTTTCCTCAAATTACTGAATTGAAGTGATATTTTCTCCGGAAATACAAAAGAGCTCTGACAAAATTCTTGGATAAAGACATTAATTGGTACTTACTAGTATTCTGAATTCGAAACTGGAATAATATTTTCTGTGATTCAACAAGAGAATGTTGACACATCTGCACTTTGCAGACTATAATAGACACGTCATCACCTTCAATTTTTGATCTCATCGGGATTCAAACTCATTTTCATTCAGTACTTTTTTTATTTTGATTTGTTTTGGGACTTAATTCGCAATACCATACATTTTTTGTTCTCCTTTTTCACTTTGTGTTCAAGGGAAGTAAATTATTTGTTAACATTTGCAAAACATGTCTTCACTCCTTTCTGTTACTTATTTTAAGAGCAGACTTGTAACACATGTCAAGTGACTGTACTTCAATGTAGGATGACTGTCACGATTTATCCCGACCCACTTGTACATGTATAAAAGGTAATTCTGACCGACGTGTTTGAAGTGTAAAATTGGCCAAGGTAAAGCTAATCCCCTTACGTAAGATGGTCTTAGTTGTGTCGAGAGAGCATAAAAGCGGCAAGGGGGGTTAAAAATATCACGTAAGTGTGAAGCTTATGACCACATCAAAGGTAGCGTGGCCGACGAGTAGGTGGACGTTAGTTACAGTTTCTCCAAGACAGACAGGTAGATTTGAATTGACCATTCGACAATTGGACAGGGTCCAAGCGCCACCCAATCAGAATGCGATATGGGTGGGCCCTTGTTTTAAACCAAGAATAATATCTTATGTCGATAGAAATTAAATTAGTTCATTCTAATCCACTGGAAGTGTTTCCACTAAGGAACTGGAACTCCGTTTGCCAGCCGTGAATTGGCGCGTAAATCTTAAATTCTGGGAATCTAAGAGATATACAGCTTCAAGGTCAGTGAAATAGTGTTCGATCTCTGTTTTATAAGACTGCAATTTTAACTGAAGGATTGTCATATATATATATATATATTTATATTACTAGAATCATAGTACGAATAATTACTTATGATGTCAATACGTTGCCTCTTATTTCGTGATGTTACTATGCTACATCTTATTTTGTGATATAATATAATATGTTGCTTCTTATTTCGTTAGTTAATATGTTTGCATATTATTTCGCTAGTTAATATGTTTGCATATTATTTCGTTAGTTAATATGTTTGCATATTATTTCGCTAGTTAATATGTTTGCATATTATTTCGCTAGTTAATATGTTTGCATATTATTTCGTTAGTTAATATGTTTGCATATTATTTCGCTAGTTAATATGTTTGCATCTTTGAAAAGATGAGTTGATATTTGTAAAGAATTAGATTGCTTACTAGCCGCCGTAATAATTCATATTATGATTCACTGTGTGGTTATATTAGGGTAGAGTAGCACATTTGTTTATGTAATTATAGATTTCGCCATTGTTAACTTGACTGGTTGCAGTGTGTAAAATTAGTATATGAATATTTGGATATTTGGGAACGCTTGTGAAAAAAAAAAAATACAGACAGACATCTAATTGTAGAAATATTATAATACGGTGATATTTGATATATTTTTATGTGGTTGTGTATATATATAAATATATATATATATATATATATATATATATATATATATATATATATATATATATATATATATATATATATATACATCTGCGTGTAGGTACTGATATGGCGCAGTGTATGGATGTCTGCGGAATTATTTTCTGATACCGTTTTATTGCGCCATTGTGTAAATTGCGAGAAGCGTGTGTGGAAATTTTGATGTGTGCGCATGCGTGACCAAAACAGTTACCACCATAGCTGATGGTTAACTATTGATTTAGTGTGAGGTAAGATTTTATGACCCCTATGCTAATGCCTTGTGGTTTTTCACAGGAAGCTTTGGGTGACAGACTTGAGAAGTTTTGTCATAGTCTCGGATTGAGAGACAGAAGGAAGGAGAAGTAGAAGGAGCTACGAGGAGAGAAGGAAATTATAAGTTGGAGTAGATAGACAGGAGGAACATGGAATGGAAGTGGAGAAGACAGGAGGGACAAAGAGTCAAAGGAGGAAAGGAAAGGAGGAGAAAGACGGAAGGAAGAGTGTAACAGAGAAAATTAGATGAGTAGATCACAAGGACAGGGGAAATTATACTCACACTAAGGAATCACGTGATGAACTAGGCCGTCACTTGGTCAAGGGAGAGACGAGTGATTGTTAATTATCGTATAAAGTTCACATTTTATTAAATTGTTATTAATTGAATTTTATCTTCGTGTTCATCTATAAGGTAACCGTCGGCATTGCTGACTGGGAGCTCACAACTATAAATTTATTATCAATAATTTAACATTTTTTTTTTTTATTACGGGTCAGGGGAACTTCCTCAAAATTCATTTAAATATTTTGGAAGAACCCCACCCCTAGACTACGACCCGCCACAGTGGGCGCTTCATCCGGGATTTGAATTACCGTATTTTCCGGGGTATAAGTCGCTACTTTTTTTCGTTTTTTTTTCTTTCAAATGACGTGTGCGACTTATACACAGGAGCGACCTATACGATGAATAATTTTTTTAACGACTGATATGACAAGCGCAGTGATGCTGTGTTATAGCGAAATATATCTACGGTATACCGGCAAGCCAATTGCTCGAAACTTAAATACACGTAAGTATTAGACTACAAGAATATCAAATTAAATAATCAAATAATATTTAGTTATAATATATATGTGTTAAAATTTGTTGTTATTAATAAAAAAAAAATATTGAAATTACGATTGCCATTGTTTTTCTTTTATTATTCACCACGTGCTTCAAGTAAAGTGTTGGTCAGATGTCGCTACAATATATGTATTTAAATGTACCGGTAGCGCTTCATAATTTACTTCAATAGTTTAAAAAAACTATGGATTAACCCGAGACTGGCTTCATGGAGAGAACTCCAAAGTAATAAATAAAAATAACTGGAAGGCTGGCGAACAATTTCAGTTGTCGTATAAAATGCCTTTGAAGTTCGCTCTGGGTGTGGAATTGACAGGAATACCGAGACTGGCGTCATTGAGAGAACTTCAAAGTAATTAATAAAAAAACCTGGAAGGCTGGCGGACAACTTCAATTGTTTTATAAAGTGCCTTTGAAGTTTGCTCGGGTTGTGGAAATTGACCGGAATACCGAGACTGGCTTCATTAAGAGAACTTCAAAGTAATTAATAAAAAAAACTGGAAGGCTGGCGAACAACTTCAATTGTTTTATAAAGTGCCTTTGAAGTTCGCTCGGGTTGTGGAATTGACCGGTATATAAATACAGACCGTTCATACCATGGAGCATCAAAAAAAGATAGTTTCACAATAACGTTGTATGATTTAAAATTGTTATATTAGCGCAAGTCAATACAGTTTAATCATGGCACCTACAACTACCACGCGAAAAAGTTATGATGCAGAATTTAAGTTAAACGTCGTAGCATTTGCGAAAGAAAACGGAAATCGTTCAGCAGTAAGAAAATTCAACGTAAGCGAGAAGCTTGAGCGTGACTGGCGTAAAAAAAGAAGACGAGTGGCGCTATTATTTACTTAATAAACATTATTTATAAATATTATTTGCTTATATTTCTATTTTTAAAATTTCAAACAAGAATATACGTACACGTTGGAAATTACCAAGTCGTATGCAATGGCCGGCGGTATCAAAAACGTGATTACGGTTAGTGCGCAGGAGCGACTTATATGCAGGAGCGACTTATCTGTTGAATTTTCCAAAATTATCTGGATTTCCCCCTCCCGCGACTTATACCCAGGAGCGACTTATAGGGCGGAAAATACGGTAGATATATATTATTTTATGACCTAAAGTTATTTGTAGGATTATTAGTGAACAGTGTGAGATATTTTCCATCCTGTGTATTTTGAATTTTTATGATTTTCTCTTCTTTTGTTGTATATTTGATATTTGCATGCTTTGTAGATCTTTCGTTAATTGCAGTACTTGTGAAGCAGATATTGAACAAATATCTTACCTGAACAAAATTAGTTGCTGTCGGCAGGTAAGTATTTAACTAGAAACTTGTTATATCTGTGCATTGCTATTAAGAGACAAGGTATCACTTTCTATTAGTATAATAATGGCTACTGAAAGGCAAATGATCAAGGAGCACCGTGCCATGGGGTCGGAAGACCTCGGATATGAGGGAGATCGCCTGGCGACATTCATTGAAGAACGGATCAAAGTATGGAAGGCAGAAAAAGCAGCGGACAGAGAAACCCAGAGAGAGCTGGAGATAACAAAGATAGCAGCGGAAAAAGCGCTGGCCAAGGAAGCAGCGGACAGAGAGCTGGACCTGGCCAGGATATCAGCGGCCACAAAGGAAATAGAACTCGCTCACACTCTTGAAATGGAAAGGGTGAGGTTAGAAGCCAGGGCTAACGACTGGGACGATGCCAGTACGAATTCCGGAGGGACCGGACGACCTTTTATCGACCACCGGATGGTCCAGATAAACATGCCACGTTTCAACGATAGGGAGGAGGCTATCGACGATTTCCTCGTGCAGTTTGAGAAACTTGCCCACGCTCATAATGGTCCTGAACAACACTGGGCGATTAATGTCTCAGCCTTTTTGCAAGGTGCGGCTCGGGAAGTCTACCATGGCTTAGCTGCAGATGATGCTGACGACTATAATGCGCTCAAGAACCCCCTTCCTTGCCACTATCGGCTGACCGCTGAGACGTACCGAAAACTTTTTTGGGACTCGACGAAAAAGGTAACTGAAACCCACTCTCAATTCCACAACCGCATTCGAGGTTTGTTTGAGAAGTGGATGAAAATGGCTGAAGTCGAACGAACGTACAGCGGGCTGCACGAGGTTATACTCAAGGAACATGTCCCGAGTACTTACCATCGCAAATTGACAGTCTTTCTAGCAGAGAGAGAACACCGGTCGCTCGAAGAGATCGCTAGCATGGCGGAGCGATATGAGCAGGCCCACTCGAAGAATGGAGGTTCCGGGGGTGCGGACCGACCCCGACCCAGTGAGTCGCGTTGTATGGTTGAGGTGGAGCCGGCTGTCCGTAACCGTCAGAGCGACGGGAGGGTCGGAGGGGGATCTACAGGTAGGGATGCCACCCATCGACCTGGACAGGCCTCCCCCACGAAAGCGGGACTTGCAGGTCGGTGAGGGCCGCCGATGTGGTCCAACTGCAAGCACCTGGAGCATTTTGCCAGGGACTGTCCCAAGGGCAGGCAGACCCAGGTGAATGCCGTTGCTAGAAAGGAGTGCGTGCCGGAGGCGAGTTGCAAACCAACAAATCTTGCAGCCACAACTGTCAACGGAGAAGGTGCCACCATCTTGCATGACACTGGGTGTAGTGTCCCAGCACTTGTTGACAAGAAATACGTCAAGCCTGAGGATTATACAGGGGAGGTAATTGAAGTTCAGTACGCGAACAGCGCGCGTGACTCATTGCCAGTGGCTGTCATCGACCTCGATTCACTGTACGTGAAGGGGAAAATTGAAGCTGTGTGCTTGGATGGACTATCACATGACGTCATACTGGGATGCCGTTATATGCTACCCCAGCCAAACCCAGAAACCTGCACACCGATGCCAGTGAGTGCTGTGGAGACCAGGTCCAAGAGCTGACAGACGAAAGCGAAGCTGATCCAAGTTACAGCGACACCGGTGAGTAATGTTCTTCCAGCCGAGTTGAGGAAGTTGCAACAGGAAGACTTAACTCTGGCGCAGTTGCACAAACACACTGAAGCAGGAACAGAAAGAGAGACCATCAGCGATTTTGTTGTCGCCACGATAGTCACAGAGGACAACGAAGGCAATAAGGAAGGTACCAACACTGTCCCGAGCTGTCCGTTAACGAGGACCGAGACACCCTCGGACTTGGAGTGTGACCCCATGTTGACTGTGGTACAGCTAGAAAAGATAGAGACCTTGCTGGCCGGGTATTCTGATGTGCTTACGGAAATACCCAGGAGGACGGCACTTGTCGAGTTCAGTTTAAAGCTGATGAACGACCGACCAGTTCAGCGAAAACCCTACCCATTGCCCCACGCAAAACGACAAGTCGTAAGGGAGGAGATCGAACAGATGATTGCACTGGGAGTAATCGAACCTGCCGACTCTCCGTACAGCTCTCCAGTAGTCCTAGTGCAGAAGAAGGATGGCACACATCGATTTTGCGTCGACTACCGGAAACTGAATCAGGTGACAGAATTTCAAGTTAAAATGCTACCCGACCCAGAACATATTTTCGCTTCTGTCTCGAAAGTGAAATATTTCTCCAAGCTGGATTTGTCCAAGGGGTATTGGCAAATTCCGGTAAGAAAGGAAGATAGAGCGAAGCTCACTTTTGCTACTTCCGACGGTACATACCAATGGTTGGTCATGCCGTTCGGGGTACAGAACGTGCCTAGCGTCTTTACTAGGATGATGCGGAAGTTGTTGGAGCCCTTGCGCGACAGGGTGTCCACAACTTCATAGATGACCTCTTGTTAGCTATGGAGACGTGGGGTGAACACCTCATTCTGCTAGCTGACACTTTGGAGCGGCTACGTCAGGAGGGATTGACAGCCCGCCCTTCCAAATGTCACCTTGGTTTCAGGACATTGGACTATTTGGGACATACGCTGAGCCAAGGCATACTGTCCCCAGAGAAGTTGAAGGTGGAGCATCTGAGAAACGCCGCACGGCCCACAAAGAAGACGGAGGTGAGGTCATTCCTGGGATTGGCCAGATATTACAGGAGGTATGTGGCTAATTTCAGCGCGATTGCGGGGCCATTATCGGACCTAACCAAGAAACAGACGAGTAAGTTTATTTGGACAGATGCATGTGAGCATGCTTTCCAAACGCTGAAGGATAGACTTACATCCGACGCAGTTGTTCGTCTACCGGATCTGTAAAAAGACTTCGTTCTTCGCACCGACGCATGTGACACGGGACTGGGAGCAGTACTACTACAGGAGCATGATAAGACGCTTTTCCATGTTGCATATGGCAGTCGGAAGCTGTCTGCTGCAGAGAAGAACTACTCTGTATCGGAGAGGGAATGTCTTGGATCCCGATTTTATTCTCAAGCGTTGGGGGGTGTCATGATTTATCCCGATCCACTTGTACATGTATAATAGGTAATTCTGACCAACGTGTTTGAAGTGTAAAATTGGCCAAGGTAAAGCTAATCCCCTTACGTAAGATGGTCTTAGTTGGGTCGAGAGAGCAGAAACGCGGCAAGGGGGAGGGGTAGAAATGTCACGTAAGTGTGAAGCTTATGACCACATCAAAGGTAGCGTGGCTGACGAGTAGGTGGACGTTAGTTACAGTTTCTCCAAGACAGACAGGTAGATTTGAATTGACCGCTCGACGATTGCACAGCGTCCAACCGCCACCCAATCAGAATGCGATATGGGTGGGCCCTTGTTTTAAACCAAGAATAATATCTTATGTCGATAGAAATTAAATTAGTTCATTCTAATCCACTGGAAGTGTTTCCACTAAGGAACTGGAACTCCGTTTGCCAGCCGTGAATTGGCGCGTAAATCTTAAATTCTGGGAATCTAAGAGATATACAGCTTCAAGGTCAGTGAAATAGTGTTCGATCTCTGTTTTATACGACTGCAATTTTGACTGAAGGATTGGTGTATATATATATTTATATTTATATTTATATTACTAGAATCATAGTACGAATAATTACTTATGATGTCAATACGTTGCCTCTTATTTCGTGATGTTACTATGCTACATCTTGTTTTGTGATGTAATATGTTGCTTCTTATTTCGTTAGTTAATATGTTTGCATATTATTTCGTTAGTTAATATGTTTGCATATTATTTTGCTAGTTAATAAGTTTGCATCTTTGAAAAGATGAGTTGATATTTGTAAAGAATTAGATTGCTTACTAGCCGTCGTAAGAATTAATTATTACGATTCACTGTGTGGTTATATTAGGGTAGAGTAGCACATTTGTTTATGTAATTATGTATTGTATTGTTAACTTGACTGGTTGCAGTGTGTAAAATTAGTATATGAATATTTGGATATTTGGGCACGCTTGTGAAAAAAAAAATACAGACAGACATCTAATTGTAGTAGTATTATAATACGGTGATATTTGATATATTTTTATGTGGTTGTATATATATATATATATATATATATATATATATATATATATATACATCTGTGTGTAGGTACTGATATGACACAATGTATGGATGTCAGCGGAATTATTTTCTGATACCGTTTTATTGCGCCATTGTGTAAATTGCGAGAAGCGTGTGTGGAAATTTTGATGTGTGCGCATGCGTGACCAAAACAGTTACCACCATAGCTGATGGTTAACTATTGATTTAGTGTGAGGTAAGATTTTATGACCCCTATGCTAATGCCTTGTGGTTTTTCACAGGAAGCTTTGGGTGACAGACTTAAGAAGTTTTGTCATAGTCTCGGATTGAGAGACGGAAGGAAGGAGAAGTAGAAGGAGCTACGAGGAGAGAAGGAAATTATAAGTTGGAGTAGATAGACAGGAGGAACGTGGAATGGAAGTGGAGAAGACAGGAGGGACAAAGAGTCAAAGGAGGAAAGGAAAGGAGGAGAAAGACGGAAGGAAGAGTGTAACAGAGAAAATTAGATGAGTAGATCACAAGGACAGGGGAAATTATACTCACACTAAGGAATCACGTGATGAACTAGGCCGTCACTTGGTCAAGGGAGAGACGAGTGATTGTTAATTATCGTATAAAGTTCACATTTTATTAAATTGTTATTAATTGAATTTTATCTTCGTGTTTATCTATAAGGTAACTGTCGGCATTGCTGACTGGGGGCTCACAGCTATAAATCTATTATCAATAATTTAACATTTTTTTTTTTTTATCACGGGTCAGGGGAACTTCCTCAAAATTCATTTAAATATTTCGGAAGAAACCCTCCCCTAGACTACAGACCGCCACAATGACTTTAAACCCTCGATGAGCATGTATCCTTCTGTAGAAATAAAAGGATCCGTTACTAATCCATATGTGTGTGATTTGGATTTTTTACATATGGTAGCTTAAAAAAAATTAAGTCATATCGCTACAATGTCTGCAGTGTAGCAGTTTATAGTGTCTAGTAATGCGGCATCATGCCACAAACATGTAGCATGATGTCCCACCAAGTCACATCATCCTGACACCAGACCAACTAGTCCTAGCACTAACTTCTTAATGCTGAACACCAAACGAGGTAGCTAATACTACCATTTTTGTAAGTCTTTGGTATGATTTAACCAAATATCAAACCCATGGCCTCCCGCATTCTTGGCATATGCTCAAACCACAAGGCCATCAGAGTGGTACAAATCCATGAATTCCAATACTGATCAAATGAATACACTGACAACAAATCATGCATTTAAATACTGATGAAAGAAATACACTGACAACAAATCCATGAATTTAAATACTGATCAAATGAATACTGACAACAAATCCATGAATTTCAATACTGATCAAATGAATAGACTGACAACAAATCCATGAATTTCAAACTTTCAATACTGATCAAATAAATCCATTGACAACAAATCATGCATTTAAATACTGATCAAATGAATACAGTGACAACAAATCCATGAATTTCAATACTGATCACATGAATACTAACAACAAATCCATGAATTTAAATACTGATCAAATGAATACTGACAACAAATCCATGAATTTAAATACTGATCAAATGAATAGTGACAAAAAATCCATGAATTTAAATACTGATCAAATGAATACAGTGACAACAAATCCATGAATTTAAATACTGATCACATGAATACTGACAAAAAATCCATGAATTTCAATACTGATCAAATGAATACTGACAACAAATCCATGAATTTAAATACTGATCACATGAATACTGACAACAAATCCATGAATTTCAATACTGATCAAATGAATACTGACAACAAATCCATGAATTTAAACACTAATCACATGAATACTGACAACACATCCATGCATTTAAATAATGATCAAATGAATACTGACAACTCCATGAATTTAAATACTGATCAAATGAATACAGTGACAACAAATCCATGAATTTAAATACTGATCAAATGAATACACTGATAACAAATCATGCATTTAAATACTGATCAAATGAATACACTGACAACAAATCCATGAATTTAAATACTGATCAAATGAATACACTGACAACAAATCCATAAATTTAAATATTTATCAAATGAATACACTGACAACACATCCATGAATTTAAATACTGATCACAAGACTACTGACAACAAATCATTGAATTTAAATACTGATCAAATATATACACTATATATAGACAACAAATCCATGAATTTATATACTGATCAAATGAATACACTGACAACAAATCATGCATTTAAATACTAATCAAACAAATACACACAAAAAATGCATGAATATAAATACTTATCAAATGAATACACTGACAACAAATCCATGAATATAAATACTGATTAAATGGATACACTGACAACAGATCGTGTATTTAAATACTGATCAAAAGAATACATTAACAACAAATCCATGAATTTAAATACTGATCAAATAAATACACTGACAACAAATCGTGCATTTAAATACTGATCAAATGAATACTGACAACAAATCCATGAATTTCAATACTGATCAAATGAATACTGACAACAAATCCATGAATTTCAATACTGATCAAATGAATACTGACAACAAATCCATGCATTTAAATACTGATCAAATGAAAACACTGATAACAAACCCATGAATTTAAATACTGATCAAATGAATACTGACAACAAATCCATGAATTTAAATACTGATCACATGAATACTGACAACTCCATGAATTTAAATACTGATCAAATGAAAACACTGACAACAAATCCATGAATTTAAATACTGATCAAATGAATACACTGATAACAAATCATGCATTTAAATACTGATCAAATGAATACACTGACAACAAATCCATAAATTTAAATATTTATCAAATGAATACACTGACAACACATCCATGAATTTAAATACTGATCACAAGACTACTGACAACAAATCCATGAATTTAAATACTGATCAAAAGAATACACTATATATAGACAACAAATCCATGAATTTAAATACTGATCAAATGAATACACTGACAACAAATCATGCATTTAAATACTGATCAAACAAATACACACAAAAAATGCATGAATATAAATACTTATCAAATGAATACACTGACGACAAATCCATGAATTTAAATACTGATTAAATGAATACACTGACAACAGATCGTGTAATTAAATACTGATCAAAAGAATACATTAACAACAAATCCATGAATTTAAATACTGATCAAATAAATACACTGACAACAAATCGTGCATTTAAATACTGATCAAATGAATACTGACAACAAATCCATGAATTTCAATACTGATCAAATGAATACTGACAACAAATCCATGCATTTAAATACTGATCAAATGAAAACACTGACAACAAACCCATGAATTTAAATACTGATCAAATGAATACTGACAACAAATCCATGAATTTAAATACTGATCAAATGAATACTGACAACAAATCCATGCATTTAAATACTGATCAAATGAAAACACTGACAACAAATCCATGAATTTAAATACTGATCAATCCACAAAAATGATTACACTTACATTAGTGAAAGTGTCATGGTTCACTTTTAAATACAAAAATAGCCAGAATGATGTTATATATTTGACCTTTCAGTGGAATGATGTTAAGACAGCATTCCAGCTAGATACATAAAGAAAGATGTTTACATATCTGCCTTTTTTTACCCTTCCTCCGACTATCCAGACTGCATATGCACTTGCCACTTATTCCATTTCCTTTTCTCTTTTAATAAATTAAATATAGGATTAACATATGTGTGTGTGTGTTATTTGCATTTGGATTTTTATTGTAGCTTTAACAATTTTACAGTCATATCACTGTAGTGCCTGCAGTGTGTCAATTTAGAGTTGTCTAGCACTGGAGCACATCAAGCCACAAACATGAAACATCATTCCCCACCCAGTCACATTATCTTGACACCAGTCCTAACACTAACCTCTTAATGCTGAGCACCAAGCAAGGCAGCTGCA
The DNA here is from genome assembly GCA_029339505.1 of Unio delphinus. Taxonomy (NCBI): domain Eukaryota; kingdom Metazoa; phylum Mollusca; class Bivalvia; order Unionida; family Unionidae; genus Unio; species Unio delphinus. Next base: position 806,315 of record JAQISU010000168.1, on the reverse strand, counting down.
AGTACCACTTTTATGTTTCTGATACAACTCTGCCAGGGAATTCAAACCAATAGAGATTTACAGACAAGTATTCAAAAAGTGATTGACAGATAGGCTCAGTATTCAAACCAATACACATATTAACAGACAAGTATTGAAACCAATACACATATTTACAGACAAGTATTGAAACCAATACAGATGTACAGACAAGTATTCAAACCAATACATAAAATTAATGACAAGACCAGTATTCAAACCAATAGAAATGTACAGACAAGTATTCAAACAGTGATTTACAGATAGGCTCAGTATTGAAACCAATAACATATTTACAGAACATGTATTGAAATCAATACATAGATTTACTGACAGGACCAGTAATCAAACCATATAGATTTACAGACAAGTATTCTAACCAATACACAGATTTAAAGACACGACCAGTATTCAAACCAATACATAGATTTACAGACAGGACCAGTATTCAAAACAATACATAGATTTAATGACAGGAACAGTATTCAAACCAATCCATATATTTACAGACAAGTATTGAAACCAATACATACATTTACTGACAGGACCAGTATTCAAACCAATACATAGATTTACAGACAGGACCAGTATTCAAACCAATACATAGATTTACTGACAGGACCAGTATTCAAACCAATACATAGATTTACTGACAGGACCAGTATTCAAACCAATACATAGATTTACAGACAGGATCAATATTCAAACAAATACACAAATTTACAGAGGTTTCTGAATGTGTCTGCTCTTAGATATGACACTACAAATAAAAAATAAAAAAATGAAAGAAATCCATAGCAAATTATGAAATTTCTCTTACCTGACATTTTCTTTTCTCCCATATGTATGCATAGTTTGATGGACATTAAAATGCATGCTGCATCTTCACAGTATACCTGGCCTAGCCATGTAATAGTATGCAAAAGATATATTTTTTAAAATACAACATATAAATAACTGCCATTAATAAACTATTTTACTGAAATCATATAATATCTTACCATATCTTGCATATATTTTTGGCTGAACACCACTGCATTCCCTTATTAGGATTGGAAACTGTGGATTGCTTTTCTTCAATGTCACATAATGTTGTTCTATAAAATCTCTGCAATATAGACATAATATGATATAGTCATACAAATATGTGCAATTTAATATAGACATAATAATCGGTGCAATATAATATAGTCAAGTTGTTGCTGTTGTTGTAGGGTTTAACGCCATTTTTCAGCACACGATAGGCTATACATGGCGGCCAGCATTATTGGTGGAGGAAGAACCTTGGAAAACCCCCGGAAAGAACCACCGACCCACGAGAAGCTACTGGCAAGCTTTCTCACATAACTACATTAGCCGAATCTTAAGACTTGAACCCACGCATACAGAGGTGAGATGGCAGTGATCCGTAATGGAGAGCACTTTATACCACTCGGAGCCTCCCTAATATAGTCATAATAATTGGTGCAATATAATCTGTGCAATATAAGTGATACTAATCAAAGTGGTGCCCAAATTATTTACCTTGCGGCAACACCAATCCACAGGTGTTAGCTATTCATTATCATGTATAACCAGTTAAAACCACAATACCAACCCCTTAGAGTCAATTTTCTTACAGAATTTGTCTTTTGCAAATGCACTATTATAAGATAAAAATCATAATAAATTAAAATGAGCACATAACCAGCACCTATACTGATCTTATAAAAGTATTTATTGCTTTTCTAAACTTCAGTTTTACAGAATTCTGTTGTTATGACTATGGTCTTAAGCTAAGCAACTGCTATGAAACATTAACAGAGCTAGGATGAGGGTAATTTTCCCATCAAATTCCTAAATAAAACTGCTTCTAAACTATTCTTAACTTCTATTAACACATTAACCCCTGGCACCACATTTACTGGGCAAAGGTAGTACAAAGCTGCCAAGTTCTGTAGTGTCAAGGTCATATTTGATACACTAAAGTGGGTGGTAGTACAGAAAGGTTTACAGATTTAGCACCACACTGATACCAAATAATCTGGACATTTTAGTTGCATAACAAAATACAGAGAGAAAAACCTAATTTTTTGGACCCATTCTTTTAAACCAAAAAGTTTGCCCATGGTCGGAATCCAATTTTGTGTCCAGAGTTTAGACTTTTTGGCCTCATATCTACGGCTGACCAGTCTGAACTACACACAGACAGGTTGAGTCTGTGCAAAAAGTATCATAAGGTGGGCATTTTTAATTAAGAGTGGTCTCCATAGAAAAAGGATGGGTCAGTTAAGCAAAAAAAAATTTTTAAAAATATCTTTACCCCTTCTGCTCATGTGCGAGCAAAGCAAACATTGGAAAACAATGTTTTTAACACAAATAGGCATTAGGCTAATGGAAAATTGCTTGGAAGTCTATGTATGAGGAGGTATTCAGAAATAGTCCCCAAAATGTGTTTCCTACTTGTATTTCATGCGAAAACAGCAAAATCCTCCAGGGGTTAATGTGTTAACAAGTACATTTTCATGATGTCACCAAATTTGAATATTCCTTACGTATTTAATCACTTGTGCATCAAAACTGCACATAAATTACAAATTTAGACATTCCGTCACAATTTGCCAAAATATTCCAAAATTCTTGTTAACACATTACAAGCTCTGCAGCATCAAGGTCATCTATGATAAAGGTGATGGTATAATAGAAAGGCCAATGGAAAATTGCTTGGAAGTCTGTATTAAAAGGTATTTAGAAATAGTCCCCAAAATGTGTTTAATACTAGCATTTCATGCGAAAACAGCAAAAACCTCCCAGGGTTAATATGTTAATAAAAAGATAGAATACGAACTGAACAATATAAAAATGTTTACCTCAAATTAATAAAATATCTGATTATATAAACTAAATTCAAAGATCAATATTAGCTTGTTAGAATACTGCTTACAAAATAACAAGACATTGGTCATGTAGACCCTAAACTTGATCACTGACCCAGGTCAACCACACATTGATCATGGAAAAAAGCCAACACACAATAAAAATTAAATATACATAACACTATTCATTCCTGATTGTTGAATAATCTGTACCTTGGTTGTCATTACCAAACTTCCAGACAATTATTTATTTACAGAGCCGAGTCAAGAAAAGTGGTCCATTACTAGTGCTAGGGGGGAGGGGGTAAGGATTTTTTCAATATGCAATACTTTCATTGCAACAATACAGTATTCAGCTGGATTAACATACTTGTTGGCTTCATCTAAATCTGTCCACATACAGTAACATAGATTTGGTCAGATTTAATTCCTGGAATGGCCAAATCAAATTTTAAATATTTAAATACCGTATTTTCCGGCGTATAAGTCGAGACTTTTTGACTTGAAAGTTCAGTCTTCGTCTTATACTCCGAATTGACTTATATATGGATTTTATCATTGAAATTGCATCGACTTATATATGGATTACAGTATCCGGTATGCTATTGATATTGCTCTATAATTGGCATAATCGAAAACAGGTCACATAGAAGTACAAATTCATGTTAAATTACTATGTCAATAAATTGGTATAAAATAATATGACTCCATTTATATTTGTAAGTTTTGTCATTATTTATTTTGCATTCTGCATGTTTTTTCTTATTTCTCAAACATAAAATAAAAGAAAACAATTACCGGTAAAAACTTCACCGGGCCGCATAGCACACTTATGGTCTATACTCTATAGTGTACTGTACTAATTCAAAGCATATTGTTTGTTCCTATAAAAAAAAAAGATATGAAATAACTCGTCCATTAATATTTGATTTTCCAGTACAATGCTGGACACACGTGAGCAATTACCGGCATAGCTTTTTTTATTGATCCAATGTATCCTACAAAGGGATGTAATCCATATTAACTCAAGCGTTCTATGATTATTTATAAAATAATGTAGATCATGCATTCTACTGAATCCCCCAAATCAGATGTTTCTACGGTACTTTATCATTTTAGCTGTGCTGATATTTACAGTGACATAATTCAGTGGTTAAAATACAGCCAGTTCTGCCTGCTGTATTTATTAGAGTACATCAAAAGAACATGACGTAATAGCCGGGCAGCAAGTTCAAAGAACTTTGACTAGCAGCTTGGGTGGGAAAATGTGCTGAAATTTACAATGACTGAATTCAGAGACAGAAAGATCCTGAGATGAACATGTAGTTATTATAAGAATACACTTTAGCTTCCATTATTTAATCTATGGACATGTACTATTTCATCATTCATTACGTACACCCGTTACGTAATTTTTGTTATTTTCTTTTCATTGAATTCAGTCACATAATGATGTGACAAAATTATTGAATATTTTACATCCGTGTGTGGGTATTTTCAATGGAAATATTTGTATTATGGATTCAATGTATGTTACAAGATTCACTGGTGAGTACACGGTGTTGATACTCTTTTCATGCAATAGATTATACATGTATATATAAATTAGACACGTGTATGTACCAATGCATGGTTCTCTGAATAAGGTACTGTACCGTATTTTCCGGGGTATAAGTCGCTACTTTTTTCGTTTTTTTTCTTTCAAATGACGTGTGCGACTTACACGCAGGAGCGACTTATACGATAAATAATTTTTTTACCGACTGATATGACTGATGCGCAGTGATGCTGTGTTATAGCGAAATATATCTACGGTGTACCGGCAAGCCAATTGCTCGAAACTTACATACAAGTAAGTATTAGACTACAAGAATATCAAATTAAAAAAATCAAATAATATTTAGTTATAATATATATATGTGTTAAAATTTGTTGTTATTAATAAAAAAATATTGAAATTACGATTGCCATTGTTTTTCTTTTATTATTCACCACGTGCTTCAAGCAAAGTGTTGGTCAGATGTCGCTACAATATATGTATTTAAATGTACCGGTAGCGCTTCATAATTTACTTCAATAGTTTATAAAAACTCTGGATTAACCCGAGACTGGCTTCATGGAGAGAACTCCAAAGTAATTAATAAAAATAACTGGAAGGCTGGCGAACAATTTCAGTTGTCGTATAAAATGCCTTTGAAGTTCGCTCTGGGTGTGAAATTGACCGGAATACCGAGACTGGCTTCATTGAGAGAACTTCAAAGTAATTAATAAAAAAAAACTGGAAGACTGGCGGACAACTTCAATTGTTTTATAAAGTGCCTTTGAAGTTCGCTCGGGTTGTGGAAATTGACCGGAATACCGAGACTGGCTTCATTGAGAGAACTTCAAAGTAATTAATAAAAAAAAACTGGAAGGCTGGCGAACAACTTCAATTGTTTTATAAAGTGCCTTTGAAGTTCGCTCGGGTTGTGGAATTGACCGGTATATAAATACAGACCGTTCATACCATGGAGCATCAAAAAAAGATAGTTTCACAATAACGTTGTATGATTTAAAATTGTTATATTAGCGTAAGTCAATACAGTTTAATCATGGCACCTACAACTACCACGCGAAAAAGTTATGATGCAGAATTTAAGTTAAACGTCGTAGCATTTGCGAAAGAAAACGGAAATCGTTCAGCAGTAAGAAAATTCAACGTAAGCGAGAAGCTTGTGTGTGACTGGCGTAAAAAAAGAAGACGAGTGGCGCTATTATTTACTTAATAAACATTATTTATAAATCTTATTTGCTTATATTTCTATTTTTAAAATTTCAAACAAGAATATACATACACGTTGTTGGAAATTACCAATTCGTATGCAATGGCTGGCGGTATCAAAAACGTGATTACGGTTAGTGCGCAGGAGCGACTTATACGCAGGAGCGACTTATCTGTTGAATTTTCCAAAATTATCTGGATTTCCCCCTCCCGCGACTTATACCCAGGAGCGACTTATAGGGCGGATAATACGGTAATTGTATTTGACAAAGTTTCTCAAATAAATTACCGTAGGTTTAAACTTTCAACTGGAAGGAATGATCATAGCTCTTGTTGCAATGGATATTGCCGGTAATATGGAATATCATACGATGATACCATCAATATTCATGCAACTGGAAGTTACTACCGGTAGTATAAAATACAAAGCCAAGTTATTGACCTGACCTCGTCTTATACTCCGAATCGACTTATATATGGACGAAGGATGGAAAATTTACAAAATTGGTCAATTCGACTTATACTTCGCATCGACCTATAGGCCGGAAAATACGTTAGTCGCAATGCTTCTAGAACTGTACTAATACTACGGTACTTTCTTCATTTAGAAATGGCTGGTCTACAACTTTTGCAACAGATTTATGCTTTTTACTTTATTCAAAGAAATCATAAACTTCTGCACTGGCTTAATGAGGCCATGTTGAGCATCTTGAAAAGTGTGAAGTAATCCTACTGTTTAAACATGAAAAGGAATCCTCTGAGAGATCTACTTTTAATTCCTGCTGATGGCTGCTTCTGTTAACTTACACTTAAAAATGGACTATGTTTTGCCCTTAAAATGAAATGACCCAGTCACGAAAGGTGAATATACATGTACAAGGCTATGAACATTAGTTTAATTCAGACCGCATTTATACTGTAAGTGACTGGTTATTTAATTTATGGGACTATATTCTTTCCAATTGAGTATTTATTTTATTTTTTCATCCATCACAAGACATTTGCTACAAATAAAAATAACCCATTAGAAACATAAGTGGTCTATCCCTAACAAGGCTTGGTTTGAGCAGATGTTTTATAAAAATAAAGGCAGTGACAAAATAATACTTAGAAAATGCTTGCATCACAAGATGAAGCTAATTTCAGTTCTAACATAAAGCCATCTCACTTGGCACATTGTACTTGACAGTTCTAATTATTGCCCTTTCATTAACAACATAAGTTTGGTAATTGTTCCTAATTAATTTGACCTCAATATATTGTTGAAATAAATAATTTTGTGGAAAATTGTCAAATCCTACACAGATGCATGTTTTGATAGCTGATTGACCATTAATCCTTCTCCGAGTAAGTTATAGCCCAATTTCCTTTGAAAATTGAATATGCCTAGTACATAACATATAATTTGTGTTTTAAGATCAGAATCGGTGATCTAAAATTTTTAACTGCCTCTTGTATATTACTTCATCATAAAATTACTCTGAAACTTACGTGAAGCACTAATGGGGAAATAATGGTGAAACTCTGGGAAGTACCAATTTATTAGACTGTTTTCATTACTCATCGGGCAAATATATTCAAATATACAATTCATAAAAAGCATAGCCTAGATATTGTATATTTGTTATTCAAAATTTTATTTTAAAATGCAATTATGTATGCCATAAAATGCAATGTGGAATTTGCGAGAAGCATTTTAAAGTCAAAGTTCTTTTTTGACTTGACTTGTATTTGTGAAAAAAAGGAAAAAAGCAGCGAAGCAGATAATATTTAACCAATGCCTAAAATTACTATTGTACAAGTAGGTAGACAAATAAATAAACCATAAGTATGCAACCCAATCGTTGGACTGTCATAATGAAGCTATATAAAAAAGTACCGGTAGTTACATTACGAAAATAACTAATACTAGAAGTAGGTGCACTCTCATCTGTGTTGATTCGGGTGTAAATAACGGTTTAATTCATATATTGACTATAAAGAAACCATGTCTATATATTTATTCACATTAGCACACTGTGTATGAATAATAATGGTAATGTTTTATCCACATCAAAGAAATGATGATTAACAATGATTTGAATACTTGTTAATTTGCCCTCATGTACATGGTACAGGAGTTGCTTCAAAAGCATTTCGAAATATTTGAAAGTGCCAATATTGTGAACTTTATGAAGGTATAAAAAAAGGGTAGTTAATTAAGCATTGTTACTAACTTGCAATTACAATAATTTATTCTGGATACTCAGTTGAAATATGTCACAATGTGGTTTCTATTATTTTCTTTGTTATGTTTATTTGATTTAATTGATATCTGATTAAATTTGCTTGTTTTTATATTTTCAAGTTTTTAAATTCCATTACATACCATTTTATTGTAACTTCATTTACTGGATTTGACATTCTCCAGAAATTCAGTTCAGGTCTGTTTGACCTTTGAGTTTCTTAAAAAATGCTGACCTAGTTCCTGACCTTGATTCAGAACCAGAAAGAGTTTAAGTAAATAATAATGAGGACTTTGTAAATTGTATAGTACTATTCTTTATAAACTCTAAGCACTTTACAACATATATAATTATGTAAATAATTACCAAAAATAAAGACACCATGAAATTAGAAAACACAAAACAAGCTGAAAATATTTAAGGTACGAAACATTATTTGGTGTTTAAGTTTTTCCTTGCAGTCGAAAAAGGTGAGTTTTAAGAGCACCCTTGAAAGGGATCACTGTGTTTTGTGTCTAATTTCAATGGTCAGATTGTTCCACATTGCTTTACCAAGCTGAAATTGGCACCATCTTCTGTATTCCTTACTTCCATCCCATTGCACCATACTTAAAAGTAGGTCAATGGAACTTGAAAACATGTCCAAATGCTTGTGTCAGAATTTGAATTTATTAGAAAAAATGACATCAGATTAGGTAAAGTCTGACTAAGGTATTATGACATTGATTTGTAGAAATGCATCAATACTGACTTCCGAGTGTGAGATATTGTTGAAAATTTGACTTATCTTTCAAATATTAATCAACATTGGAACACTACAGTGCTGTTATTCCATCAACAAAACCTCAACCATCAAAGCATAAATCTCAGGGTCGTTGTCTTACATTACAGGCCTAGGTCCTATGCAAGAACATGTCATGGGAGCTCGTATTGTTGCTTACAATTTGCCTGTCATACATGTACTATATAATAACTACATGGAAGGACACTTCTCTCTCTGATTACACTTGCTTAATATGCAAGAATGCACCGAATGGAATACTACCTTCCCAGTGACCAACTGAAAATAAGTTATAAATAAATGTAAGACATCATTTCCTTTTAACCAATGAGAGGACACTATTCCTTTCAGCAGCATTTCAACTGCATATTAAACAGGCGCAACCAAGGTCATGATGAGCAATAGCGTGCGGATATGGTCTGGTATTCCTTAAAGCTTTGATAATAAGCCAAACTTTGGATACACATATAAAGTCGCATGACTGTAGCTATGATGTTGTAGCCTCAACTTGATTTGTTGTGGTTGAGGCTAAGAACTGATCCTATAACATGTAATGGAGCAAAAAAAATTCATCACTATAGTCAGAAAAATATATAGTTTAGACATCTATTACATAATTATAATCATGTTGCTTAAGTAGTTTGGCTTATTTTAAATTTATAATTTACTAAGCCCTTACACAATAAAATAAATTGGTATGGTTACATTAACCTCAGTGTCCACCATGACAGACAACTAAAACTCTCGAATTAACCCCTTTTCTAAATAAGTAACTTAATAAGGCCTCAGTGTCATTATATGGCACACAAACAAATGAGACTGAGTATAGAAGTACTCATTATTTGAACTAATATTGTGGACAATCTAAATTAAAATAGAGGATATGAAAGGTAAACAAGATTTTACAACTATTTCTGCAATGATTTGTGATAATTCCTGTATTAAATAAGAGAACTACTCAATTTATTTCATAATATGCAAGGAACATTTGTTCAAATTGTTGATAGTAGACTAAAAAAGAATGCTTCATTGATAAATACATAGGCATATGGTAGTACACGACGTAAGAGTAGGGATACGAATATTAGTACTAGAATACCTGAGCTAAACATCGATACACAATTTATTACGCTACGCAAAACGTAGTTTGAAATAACAGCGTTTCTTCTTAAATGGGTCGCGCAAGAAGGGAGACAAGTGCTCTCTTTTGTAGTTATTATAATGTATGACATTGACAGGTAAATTGTAAACAACAATACGAGACCTGCGGGTAATCTGCGGTTATTTCGTCATTGGCTAAACTTGTTTTCCTTCAGGTTATTGCTTTTTTTACATTTAAGCTCAAGTCGAACACCTATGTATTAATGAGCCTGAGAAGAAATATTAAATTTGGCCTGTTATCGATATTAACTCAAGTGGCATCACTACACAACGATTAATGGAGGTCATCAAAATATTACTTTTTTCATGGACGTTCAAAGTTGTACGATAATTGTATTGAATCAGATATGTTTTCATATAAATACGCTTCTCATACCTAACACCTTTGCTCGTATTCGATTTTTGACATAGGTGTATTCTCAATTCTTTAAGGTGCTTTCCAAAACGAAGGGCAGCTGCAGACGCCATTTTACCTTCCAAGCTGACTGGTTTTATACCATATTTATTTTTATATTTTTTTTTTTTTTTTTTTTTTGCATTATAGAGATACGTTGTACTTAAACCCGGCTATTTTAAATCACTAGACGCTAACTTTCTATATAGTATCACGGTACCAACTGTTTTTCCATAGACCTCAATGCTAACACTTCAATGATTGAGAGCTCTTTTTTCACTAGTTGGTTTTCTCTTAGACGCTAACATCACTCTTGTCTGGTTCCCTATTTCCTAAGCTCCCAACGTCATAGGTAGTGCCACGCAGGTAAGATGAAGTTGTTTCCATTTGGACATAATAATAATAATAATAATAATAATAATAATAATAATAATAATAATAATGAGGACTTTGTAAAATGCCTAATCTTTAGTCTAGAGACTCTAGACGCTCTAAGCGTTTTTCAACATCTATAATGATATTACTACAGAAAAACAAAAACCATGAAATTGGAAAACGTAAAAAGTGATGAAAATATTTAACGTAGGAAACATTATTCGGTCATTTAGTTAGCAGCAAGAAGAGTGAACAGACATCTCTAATTGGGTTAGATTTCAAGCAAACACTTTTAGAGCTTGTTTGTCAAATTAAGGCTTTCTAAAAACCGGAAAAAAATGTCAAAACCAACCAGGGCTTGAAACACAGACGCATATTTTGTTGTCGTGGTTTTATTAGCTGCTACAATTAAATCATATAATATAACAATAATGGTAGGAGAATCGTTAATAGCCAGATTAGCTCGAAAACAATTAGAGGAAATAAAGAATTTTATCCCAGTGAGAGATTCTGTCAGACAAAAATTACAAGCGCGTCAGGAAGCTCAAGTTGATTTTGCAGCAGGCACTGAACAATTATTCAAACCTGTTACTATAACCATTAAAGAGGTTATATCTGGAAAAGAAGGAGAAGAGCAGCAGAGAGTGTGAATCGGACAACTTTTAGCCAAAAAACGATTTTAACCGTCAAAACGGCAAATAGAGCCTTCCTACGAATTTTCATGTTTTAAACCAAAAAAAAAGAAAGTCTCCATTTGCCAAACAGAGACTTAGTGATTTTTGTCTGAAACACGATCTTGCAGGGGTCTTCAAAATGAGTAAAAACTCACCCCGTTGATTTCAACCGAATATTTTATCAAGTCCGATACGATATCGCGTCCGAGGGTCTGATAAATTTATCGTCACAAATCCGTGTAGTATTGACTGAGCGTGACTTAAGGAATTTCTAAATTGATTATGATTCATATCACCGCTGCACCAGGTCTGATGAATATTTCTAAGAGTATGAGTATCAACTCCGTTAAATACACACAATAAATTGCAATTATCGCGAATCACTTTTGGTATTTGTGTGTATCGTTGAGTGACATATATCACATCAGTGCTTTTATGCCTGCCTCTGGAAAATATCCTAGCAGGATTTTTTTGATTATCTAACATGATATCGTCATATACGACTAAATTGTTAATACTTCCATCAATAGCATCAATGCTCGGTGCATCGTTGATATCAGTAATAAATTCAATAATATCATCATCGATTTGAAATTCTTTTGCTTTCTCGTTAAAATCCCTTAGCACTTCATAGCATCGCTGATCGTCTACACTCGGGGCTATTAAATACAATTTGTTCCATTTCATCCATCTCGTTATCAAATTAAGTAGCAGTTGTGTCTTGCCGCTTCCATATGGTCCGATTATAATCATTCTAATTGAATTCGGCAACATTTCATGGTGTTTAATAGGTTCCCGTCGTCGGGTAGCTGAATAATCAATTATATTCATGCTGTTATATATAAATTATGGATCTATATTGTGTGAAGTGTAAAAAACGTACTGGCACAGATGACTTGACGACGATTACAACTAAAAATAACCGATCAGCGCTTTCTGGTAAACGCGTACAATGTAGTACAAAGAAATTTAGATTTGTTTCCCTTGATAAACCCAAGGAACCTTTAAAAAAAATTGAGGAGGTGATATCGCAGCCAAGCTAACTAAACTCCCTGGAACCCCATGTGCAAAGTATCCAGGAGAAAAACACCTTCCAGGGTATAGTTATTTTGGACCGGGAACAAGACTTGATATCAGACTCCATAATCATAACCAACCCAAACCCGGTGAAGAACCAATAAACGCCATTGATACGGCGTGTCAGGTTCATGATGTTGCTTATAAAAGCAGCAATTTGCAACACAGGCACCTAGCAGATCTGAAATTAATTCATGCGTTAAATGCTATTCCTGATAAATCCTTCAAAGAAAAATTGGCTTCCTCTTTGATAAAATCGGCTATGAAAAGTAAATTGATGTTAGGTGCTGGTAATTAATAACAACATGGAATCTATTTATTATTCTCCGAAAGGATACTGGAGAGGCAAGGCAGCAATCAATAAACTCGCTAGCGCTGCAAAAGTGAAAAAAACCACTGCGGCTAATTGGTTATCCAAACAGGCTATATGGCAGATTTATATACCACCGCCTAAACATATTAATTACTCGCATTTTTATGTGACTGTCCCTAATGAAGTTCATCAAGCTGATATATTATTTCTGCCACATGATGGTGGTTACAAATACGCGTTAACTGTAGTTGATGTTGCAAGTCGATACAAAGAAGCAGAACCGTTAAAAATAAAATCATCACCTGAAGTGGCTTCTGCATTTGAAAGGATTTATCGAAAGGGTCCTCTGCACTGGCCAAATCTGTTACAAGTTGATCCTGGCAAGGAATTTCAGGGTGCAGTGTTATCAATAATGAAACATCATAATGTCATCATCAGACGGGGGCATACTGCGCTACATCGTGATCAGGCAATTGTAGAACGATTTAATAAAACCCTTGCTGAGCGGTTATTTAGATATCAATACGCAAAAGAATTCATCCAAGAAAAAAGATCCCGTGAATGGGTCAAAAGATTACCAGCTGTGATTACCACACTGAATAATGAGATTACTAGAACAATCAACATGAAACCTATCAACGCTATTAAAAAGAAGTCTATACCCGTACAACCACAAAAAGATTTCAAAGAACCAATTCTTGGTAGTAATATCACTGTTAGGTATTTATATGAACCAGGAGAGCTTGAAGGTGGCAGAAAAAGGGCTACTGATCCTATTTGGAGTGTTACTGCACACAAGATATCTAGTATAACACAATCTAGCGTTTCTAGACCAGCAATCTATAAACTGGATTCAACTGCCCCTCAACGAGGATTTACTCGACAACAATTACAAGTGATACCCGAGGGTACTCAATTACCACCTCGGGGTCTTAATTAGGATTTTCAAAGACAACTCTTCGAAGTTGATTTATTCTTCGTACTCTGGATACTGCAAGATAGACTAAATTTGACCATTCGATGCGATTATCTACTATCCAAACAATTGTATCCGATATTGTCAATCCCTGTGAAGAATGTATTGTTGCTGCGTATCCTAGCGTCCATGGGGATTTATTAGCACGCAATGCATCTTCGACGACGCTGATATCAACCAGCACAATATCATTTAATACGAGAATTTGTTTTCTTGACTCTGTCAACCCTGGAATATCAACTTCAATGTTCTGTTTTCGTGTATCCGATGGCCTAGAACATAACGGTACCGGAAGTGTTGCAATTTTTTTATGCGTTTCAAATAACTTCATCTGAAGTGTGTCTCTGACTATTTTTCTACTTGCAATTATCAAATCATTTGGTCTCCATGTTTCCCAGAAATCATTCAATGGAGTTTCTGAAATTATTTCACGCGCTATTTCACATTGGATTCTATCCGGTTGTAATCTAATTAGCGCTTTGAATTTTCGTAATTGTACATCAAGTGATCTATAATCAGTACTAATTTCTTCATAATAGTGTACAAAACCCTTTAGCCATTCATGTGGGGATGCACCGACAAAAGGCGGTGGTTGGCCGTGATCACCGCACATGACGACTTTTGTATTTTTCAATAACAATCACTCAAGAAATGTTTGTAATACATCTAATGACACTGTGCATATTTCATCCTAAATCATGATTTCAGGAATTAATTTCTCGCCCATACGCTCAGGAGTCCACTTATCTCCTTTCCATCGAAAAAAACTGTGATAAGTACAGGCATTTACCCTTCGCTGTATCATCTCTCTTGCAAGTCTGTGAGTTGGTGTTAGCACAATCATGTTTGGATTGGAAACGCGGAATAATTCAATTGCCCGGGTTGTTTTTCCTGACTTGCCACAGCCGTTTAAATAAACTGTTTTATATCTACAGATTGGATCAGAAATCGGTGGTGCATTAGAAAATTCTGATTGAATCTCAAAGAGATTCCGATAATTATTTTCAATCGTAACATCTGCTGATTGAATATAATCATGAAGCATTTCTCGCTTAATTCTCCATGATCCCCAATTCTCGTTGCCAGTAGCTTTGCAACTGCATATAAAATCAGCCATATCGCTTTTTATGTAAAATGAATCAGTGGCGACTCTAACTGCGGTGTTAGAAAATGTATTTATCATTGAAAACAGATTAATAGAAGCATAACCGAGCATAGAAGCTCTCAAATGTGTATACTGCGGATTGTATCCATCGTTGTAAGTAACAATTGTACCCAATTTGGTTCCATCGGACAGAAATGCGTCCTTACGATTGACATATATGCCTTTATTCGTTAGATCCGCGATTACAAAGTCGTATTCAGCATTGTCTATAATCAATCGTGAAGAATATCTTGTATTGTCGTATTTACCACCCTGAGTAAATTTACCGATTATTCTTCGTCCAAGATCTTTTGCTTCGTTGTTTCTGATTTCAAATAACTGTTTGGACCAATCCATGATTTGCTGTTCATTAAAATCAGGAAATTGTTTTCGCTGTTCGCTAATTATTTTTTCTAGATCAGGTTGTGGTAACCAGACTGATTTCTGTGCTCGATAGGATATAATTGCTTCACTGACAATTAACGATTTTAACATCCCACAATCAATCATATACCGTAACAACACTATTGGCATCCAGTGTTTTTCAGCCATGTGTTTACCAATAAAAACATAACTACACGGATGAAGTCCTGTAGCCAATTCAAATGATACTACACGAGCGAATCCTGTTAAATCAAAATCAGGCAGTGGTCCATTAATCGCAACACGGGTCATTTCGTGTGTGGGGTGTCCAAATCGTTTGAAGTATTCGCTACATTCTCCATACCCGAGAAAACTCCCTGGATAACACGCAATCATATCAACGGAAATAACGGTTTCAGTGTCATATTTTGTATTCCATAACCCTCCATGACTGTATTCAAGACAGCTCAATCTAACATCTGATAGAAACTCACTTCGTGTTGGTTTCCACGCGTTTTTCTTCCTAGCAAAATGAGCTACAACTGATGGTAGTGTAAAACAATTTGTTAATAATTGTTCGTTGTCTTCCCCAGAACTCTAGGGTGAAAACTCACTAGCTAGTTTTTTCATTTGATTATGTAGCTCTTCAGTACGGTACAATTCTCCGTTGGGTCTTACAAACTGATCAAATCTACATTCATCGTCTGCAGCACTATGAAATAGCCACATCGACACAGGATCGTTTTTACTCAAATTGTGAATAGCATCAAATAATTTCTGCTCGGAAAAAAAACTCTCCGGTTTGGGGGATATATCTCACGGTTCTATCCCGTGAGAATATTGTTACTGCGGATGACCACGCGTGTTCGTTATGATCAATAATTTGTATTGGAGTTCCTTTTGATTTATATTTTGATTCGTATAATACTTCACCGGTTATTGTCGTTACTGATATTGGAAATCTCAATGATTTTTCTAATTTGATTATATCCTGAATTGTTGCCCCATGCTGTTTCACCGTTAATTCCCATTCGATTATTTTTTTTCGTCTTAGATCAGTTAATTTATTTCCCCGGGACGCATTTGTGAAGTGTTCTATTATTCGTGTTGCTACACAATTGAGCCTTGACGAAGTCAATGACGAAGAATATCTCATGGGTGCTAGTTTTGCAATATCGGGTTTTTCATTTAACGGATATATCCCGTAAACAACTGCTGTTACAGGATAAGATCTCTCGTAGTATGGTTTGTCAATTCCGGTCAAAATTCCTGGTTTGGAATCTTGACTCACAGTGACAGTTTTCTTATCCTTGAAAATTGGCTCGTATTTATCCCTGATGATCCAATTTCCAGTGTCGTCACGGATAAGGAATTTCAATCTAAAAAAATGCCTTTTCCGCGAAAGATGAGAGATTATCCCTGCTGCTTTTTCATCATTCATGGTAGCATCGATATTGGGTATATTTCGAAATGTTGACCAACAGTGAGATGCCCCATCACGCTTGAATTCATTAAAACAGTCTCTGATTTTACTAATCGTGGTTCTATCAGAAATTTTATTCTTTGGTGTATCAGAAACTCTATCGAGATTGAATTTAACATTTTTCCAGGGCTTAATTTTTGATAATCTCTTGAACTCCTTCATACTATAATTAAAACAAGCATTTAAATGAAAGATTTATGTATAATGAATCATTGCAAATGGCTCATGATTGGATCAGTGACTCCTTGTAACAAATCATGCAGAAACGAGTTCTGTGGGTATCATATGCAAAGTTTTCGACGTGGAAGTCTTGGTCCGTTGCCTTGTATTCGATGTGGGGTTGGGGTCAGGGGAAAATCACAATTGTGTCTAAATTGTGGTGGCAAACAATACAGGGAGTTGAAGCGTTATTATGACAAAAGAATCAAAAATGGAATTTCAATAAAAAATTCTGACACTGACTGTGTCCTTGACAAGGATAAAATCATAAGAGCTCCTCAAGACTACATTGAAAGATTCTCCAGTGATGTTATTATTAGACCAAACAATGAATTAGACAAACAATAGTTAGTATACAAATGAACCAAGAATTCAGACCACATCCCTTGATTACAAATTATGAAGCATCCAGTGATGGTGTTGTAAGAAACCGTAGACTGAAGAAACCAGTTGGGTATGATAATGGTATGGGGTACTTGATGTTTTGCGCTGGAAAGAAGAGATATCTTAATCATCGTTTCGTGTATGAATGTTTCCGTGGATTGATCGAGGATGATTGTGTTATTGATCACAAGGATTCTAATCCAAAGAATAACAAATTGGATAATCTGCAAGCTGTTACACAGAGTGAGAATTTGAAACGAGGAAGGACTGGCACTTGCAAAACGGTTGGGAAGAGACCTGTGAAATCTTTTAATACAACAACTAACGCAGAAAAAACATTTCAATCAATGAATGAAGCCAGTGGGTATTTCAATATTTGTCGATCTTCTGTTCAAAAAGTTGCAGAGGGGATTTATCGATCGGCGATTTCAAAAGAGACAGGACAAAAAATTCAATTCAGTTATGTCTAATGCGTCATATTTTTCATTTAGAAATATGTATAATCATATAATATGAATTCTGAAAAAATTAATAGCATTATAGCTGAAATTTTAAAGTTGCAAAGTCAGGATATTAAACTATCAGATGGGTTAAATCCTGATCAAATTGTGTCAGATTTTCAGGATATAGAATACGGAGTTAACAATAACAAGTATATGCTGCCAAAGAAATATGCGCTAATCAAAAAATTCAGAATTCTTTTCGGGACTCTCTTGCATTTTCCAGTGAAGTAAGTGTGTTTGTCCCGTTATATACTATCGTAGAGGGAATACGAAAAGAATTGGGTAACGAATACGAATTGAAAAAGGAGGTTAATTCTAAAATTAGAAATCTACGGGCGTTAATTCAAGAAAATGAACGATTTTGACCGTGACCGACCCTCAAAGAGATTTTGTCATTTTTTTATTGTGACCGACCCTCAAAGAGATTTTCATTCTTTTAGCACTTTTTGATTGAAAATGTCAAAATCAGTGAATGAAATATATTTCACACTGAATAAAAAATATTTCACACTGAATAAAAAATCGATGGACGATTTCAAAATAGAATGGAGAAAGTGTCAGTATTATTTATTTTATATACAATTATGACACTTTCTCCATCAATGAACGAAGATGTCTCATGATGAATTAACACTTCCATGACCGTGTCAAAATCAGTGAATAAAAAATATTTCACAAACACTGAATAAAAAATATTTCACACTGAATAAAAAATATTTCACACATACTAAATAAAAAATATTTCACACACTGAATAAAAATATTTCACACTGAATAAAATATATTTCACAGCAATAAAAATTGATGGACGGTTCAGATTGATCAAAATAGAATGGAGCAAGTGTCAGTATTATTTATTTTATATACAATTATGACACTTTCTCCATCGATGAACGAAGGTGTCTCACAATGAAATAACACTTCCATGGTGATGTTAAAATCAGTGAATAAAAAATATTTCACACTGCAATAAAAAATATTTCACACACACTGAATAAAAAATATTTCACACTGAATAAAAAATATTTCACACACACTGAATAAAAAATATTTCACACTGAATAAAAAATATTTCACACTGAATAAAAAATACTTCACACACACTGAATAAAAAATATTTCACACACTGAATAAAAAATTGATGGACCGTTAATGGATGGTTTTCTCGATATGATATGTCAGATTGATCAAAATAGAATGGAGCAAGTGTCAGTATTATTTATTTTATTTACAATTATGACACTTTCTCCATCGATGATAACGCCCTTAAAATGTCAAAATAACACTTCCATGGCCGTGTCAAAAATCATCCGACATGTCAAAAAATGGAGCAAGTGTCAGTATTATATATTTTATAGCAATTATGACACTTGCGCCTTCAATGATAACGCCCTTAAAATGTCAAAATAACACTTCCATGACCGTGTCAAAAATCATCCGACATGTCAAAAAATATTTCACACTGAATAAAAAATATTTCACAGTGAATAAATATTTCACACTGAATAAAAAATAAAAAATATCTCACAGCAATAAAAATTATTTCACACACTGAATAAAAAATCGATGGACCGTTCTCTCGATTGATCAAATTAGAATGGGGAAAGTGTCAGTATTATTTATTTTATATACAATTATGACACTTTCCCCATCGATGATAGAAGCTGTTTCACGATGAAATAACACTTCCATGACCGTGTTAAAAATCATCCGACATGTCAAAAAATATTTCACACTGAATAAAAAATATTTCACACTGAATAAAAAATTGATGGACCGTTAATGGATGGTTCCGATTAGTTAATCATCGATGGGAAAAATTGTTTTACAATTGAAATCTACGATTTTTAATAATGGTCAATGAAGCATTAACGACCCGATTGGCTCGTGAACGATTAGATGCAAATAGGAGATTTATACCAATTCGCGACTCTGTAAGGAATAAACTGCAAGCTAGACAGAGTTTTGCTGCGGGATCTGAAGAATTGTTTAAACCAGTAACCACAGCAACGAAGGAGGTAGAGCGTGCTATACGGGGAGATGCGGAAAAATCTCTTATTGGTGAACTTGAAAAAATATCAGCGGAAACTGAACGAACAAAACAAGCTGTACGAAAAATGGAATCTAAGACACCTGAATCAAAAAGAACAATAGATGATTTACGCGTGAGATTTAATGAGGAAGGGTTAGCAGCAATTGATAAGACTGATCCAGCAGAAATTCCTGCGCTTGTTGTTGCGACTTATGAAAACAGAAAAAAAATGTTGAAACCAGAACATCACAAGTTTGTTAGAAGTATGACTCACTGGGCTGATATATTCTACAAAATCAAAACTAAAAAAGTCAAATTAAGACAGATAGTGCATCATACATTGAATATATCAATGCGGTGGGTACAGTGTATAAACGATATGAAGAACTAAAACAACGAAAATTGCAAGGAAAGCGACAGCAGCCTGAAAAGAAAATATCTTTCTCTCCTAAAAAACAACAACTACCACCTGATGATGATGATGATTTTAGCTATTTACAAGAAACTGATTTAGAAAAAGTGGATGAAGCAACTGGTTATAGCGGGAAGGGATTGCCAGATTCCAATGGAAACGCTAGCGTTTCATGTCCTGATAGTGTTATCAATGATATATCACGATTAGATGTTCTCATCGGAGGGTTCCGAGCTGGAAATAACTCACCGGAAATAATTAATGAAGCAGCTGATATCTGTAGAAGGTTATTTCAAGGTGGTATCATGGATATCAAAATATATCGAGGTTTCATTAGCGACTTAGTGGAAAATGGGTATCTTAGTGACTGAAAACGAATTGAAAAATTGTTTTACAATATAAATCTACGATTTTTAATAATGATCATACACTACAATCATGATAAACCAACTAGCGTCTATGTAGTTAATTCACGATTGCCTGTTTATAGAGCATATTACGGAAATGGTTTCGGTGATACCATTGCAGGGTTATTTTCAAGAATGGCCTCAAAAGTGATGGCGTTAGCTAAACAACTAGGAATGAAAGCAATTGATGTTATTCGTGATAAGGGTATTAGTACTGTTGGAGATCTTGCCGGAAAAGCGTTTTCAGCCGCGAAGAATAAATTAACAGCGCTAGTTAGACGAAAAAAGAAACCGTTACCATCTACTGCAGTTATGCCTGCAAGTGTTAGTAAAATAATAAATAACGCAGTAGATGAAAAACTAGAGTCATTGATGACCCCCGACCAAAGCAACATCGCAAATATGATATCAGGAAGTGGCTTACGACCACGACGGTGAAAATCATTGTTGAAATTCAAAGAATTTTCACGATGAAATGGAAAATCGTTTACTATTTCACGATTTAGATCAATGGATAAATAATAAAATGTTCAAAAGGTCACCTGATTCAGCGTTTGATATAGACGCCCCAGTCCCCAAGGATGATTTTGTACGCGATTATCAATATTACGCCTATCATGCAATAGACTCAAATAGCCGATCAAGAATTGAATTTCAAGTTCATGATACCAGTAAATATTTTCTACCCGCTGAAGCGTTTATTGAAGTAGAAGGAGAACTTGTAACAGCTGCTGATACTCCTGCTGTACCAGCACCGTATCCAGTTGGTACTCAAGTCGGGTTTGTCAATAATGGTATCATGGCGCTATTTGAGAATGCAAGATATCTCATTGATGGAAAAGAAATTGAGTCGATAGATCGCGATGTTGATGTGGCTACAACAATAATCGGGTTAGCAAGATATTCTGATGATTATACAAGATCAGCAGGACCTTCTATGATGTTTGCAAAAGATGTTAAAAATACCGCTGGAGGAAACCAATTTGTTGTAAGACGACCAAAGAATAATGCTGGTGCCGCTGATGTTGAAAATATGATTATAAACAACGATCCTAATTTTAATCTAGGAGCTGCGACACGTATATCAATGTTGGAGGGGCGCGTAAATTATTTTCATGCGCGATTCCACTGCATCATATTTTTGGATTCTGTAGAAATGTACGAAAAGTTATTTATGGAGCGAAGCATACAGTAGCACTCGTGCGAAAGAGTGATGATAATGACGCAATTTGGAGGATTCCCGCAGACAATGCAAATCCCAATGCTGATGCCGGTAAAGTCATTTTAACAAAAATATCATTGTGGATGCCAGTGTTGACTCCATCAATCACCGCAGAAGAACGATTACTATCATTTATGGACCAAGGAGGAAAATCATTACTAAGTTGGCTAACGGTAAGTACAAATGTTAAACAATCAAATATTAACGGGTTATTCACGTGGAATATAGCATCAAAACAAGGTGTTGCTGCGCCACGTCATATATTTATTGCGTTACAGGATAACACACGAGTTGGCAATCAACTCTCCAGCCATATGATATTTGATCTATTAGGTGTTAAAGACGTCTCACTGAGAATAAACGGCCAGCAGGAACCATCCGAAGATGTACAGCTTAATTACGGTCAAAATCATATTGCACGCGTGTATCACAGGTTGTTATCGTTTATGGCACGCGATCAAAATGTCGATACTGGTCTGCAAATATCACAGTATGATTTTAAGAATTTATATCCGATCTATTATTTTTCACTGGAACATCTTGATTTGACAAGACAGTCCGTCGTTGATATACACTTTAGAGCTAATTTGCTTCGTGGTACTATTGATAATTATAGAGCAGTTGCTGTCATTCTCAGCGATAAATCAATGCTACTTGAAGGTGTTGGTGGAAGAATGAGAATCATTGATGCACCAGTGGAAAATATGTAATTGAAAATCCGAACGATTTTTCCATTAAAATCAATCTATTATGTATAATGTCGTATAGTAATATTAGTGTTGCGTTTACTCCTAGTCAAGTCAAGAAATTGCAATCAGAGTCGGCTAAAAAATGTGGAACCACAATAACGCTGAAACCTAATCAAATGAATGGCGGTGCAAATAAATTATCGCTGACAACTCGTCAAGTAAAACACTTCAATGATGCACTTGTAGCAAAAAAAGGTGTTCATATTACTATTTCTGCGGCTGCTATCAAAAATATGATTAAAACCGGCGGAATATTCCCGTTGTTAGCTGCGATTCCGGCCTTGATTGCAGCAGCGGCCCCAGCGGTGGCTAAATCAGCGGCGTTAGGAGCCGTTGGTACTGCAGCAGGAATGGCACTAAAGAAGGCAACTGGACAGGGATATAAAAAAAGAGAAAGGGTCTAAGACTACCAGGAACCCCGTATTCATGGTAAAGCGGAAAGGGTCTAAGACTAGGACCGGTTTACTAGTTGGAGAGGAACCGATGGTTCCTATGTCCAATTTTGATTTACTCGATGCCGCTAAAAACTAGCAATTAAAAATTTCAGAGGTGTCTTTATGAAAGATCAGTTACCGGCACAACCCAATGATGTTGAAACCGGTATTATTAATTTAGATAACAGTACCGGACCTGGAACTCACTGGGTTGCATACGCTATTGATCCACGTGCAATCGTCTATTTTGATTCATATGGATTAGCACCGCCAAAGTTTATGCGTTATATAAACCGCTTAAGGACTTTTCCAATGAAGACTTGGTATTCTACGCTACCAACACAACAAATGAATGATCCACCAATATGTGACAGCGAAGTATTAAATGTCCTTGACGCTATTTCTAACTCCTTGGGTAACCCAAGGGGAAAACCACCACATGTTGTCGTAAATGAATACACCAGTAATCGCTTTTTAGAGAAAGATGTATATAATATCATGATTGATATTTGGGAGAGATATTTATCAGCAATGAAGAAACCAACCACTGAAATATCTGCAACCGGTGATATAAAAAAATAATCAAAGATGAAATAACTGAGACGTTGAATTTAGCAAGTGTTGATCCTAATGAAATAGTTGTATTTCAAGATCGCCAGGGAAAATTGAAAACTAGTAATGTGTCGTTGGATGATATTTTAGTTAAACAACGAAACGGAATTGAGGATACTATCGCGTTATTTTCCGATCAGGGTAAACTCAAACCGGGTGTACTTATTTCGACGATTACAGATAGATTAAAAACTCTGAACGATGAGTTAAAAAATTCTGTGTTGGACCAAGCAACACTTCAATCTAAAACTGAAGAACAAGGAAAACAGTTTTTAAATTTTCGAAGAAACATCGTGGATAAATTTATTGGAACCCCGTTGGATAAAATTGAAATAAAACTCCCTGATATTAAAAAATCCATCGATGAGACGAAAAACTTCATTGAAGCCATCAAAAATGATTTTTCGAGGATGATAGCAATCATTGAAAAAACAAAAATTCCGCATGAGAAAACCAACAACGTAGTATACACGATCCAACACGGATCCTTTGCGTGGACACCTACTAACAACAAATTAGATATCACTGCAACCGTCAAAGGCATTTATCGATTAACACTAGTGACAACGACTCAATTTAATATTTCATCGTCGAGTTCATCTGGGGTCAACAGTACAATTTCAACGATCATCGACAAGGATACAACTGAAAAGTTCACGATAACATCTACTGATAAAAATTTGGTTAGGGTTTCAACAACGTGGTATTTGGAATTCGTAGCGGATTTAAGTAAATAACGGTTTCAATTGAAATCGTAAACTGATTTAAGGATAAAATGATTTCATCATCGCAATATCGCTATGATCAGGTCAGAGAATTTCAAAATAAACTCAAAACCCTTACTGAGGAGTATCAAATAAAAATTAAAAATACCAACGAAGAATCATAGCAGTTGATGTTACCGTGTACGCTGTGAGTGGTGTAATCACCGGAGCTGGTATTATACTGTCTTCAGTGACAATGATTGCCCCGATAGCTGTTCCAATTTGCATTTCTGCGGCAACAACAATCGCTGGAATTATTTCAATTATAACAAAAAAATATCATCATGCAGCCAGAGTAAACTGCAAGACTACGTGATTAAATTTCATGTTGTATCCACTGCATACTCGCAATTATCCTCGTTGATATCGTCATCGCTCGATGATACAATTATATCAGATAGTGAGTTCTCAGCGATGGTCAGTATTTATGATTCTGCGATGTCAAAATTAGAGCGACAACAACAGTATAATAACAATGACAACACCGCAGGAATTACTTCAACCAATAGTGGAGAACACAAACCCAGTACAAACAAGCATGATCTCAATAACCTCAACGAATCCAGAATTCAGTGTGAATTTCCCTTCCCCGGTTCCAGTGAAGGAAATCGCGCAAGCAAAATTACGAGTATACCATAGTTGGCCAAATATCAGATCAAAATCATTTGGTGGTCAACAACCCAATAATTCACTGGTGTTCTCGTATAAGAATAAAGACGATGGTACCCCAGACTGGAACGTTGTTTCGATACCAACCGGATCATACCAAATTGAACAAATCAATGCTGAATTGCAACGTTGAATAAAATCGATTACTGGAAAAGAATCAAAAATAGCTATAACGGTTCATGAGCCAACACTATCATCTGCCATTGAGATAAGCACAGATGGTTACGTCGTAGATATCTATCAAAGATCAATAAGGACCGTACTGGGATGGCCTGAATTACCACCCCCGGGAAAAACCGTTAAATTACCACCTGAACCACAAAAATCTGATTATATCACCGACAGGATAAAATCTGATAATCCAATAAAGAGTTATAGCGATTACACCAAATTGAATTTTTTTATGAAATGGTAAATGCCACCACTAAAAGAGAATTCTTATTTCTTCGACCGGATGACATCACTGAAAATTTCACAGCGATGAATAATGATTTTTCATTGTTGTTGCCATCTCTTAAATACGGCATTCTCACCCGAGATGAATTTATCAGCATCGTAGAAACATGTAACAAAATCATCAATGACATGGAAACATTTCATTCACAAATTATTTAAGAAGTATTAGGTGACAGTAGTCCTGAAACAAGAGATTTATTTGCAGATGAATATAATATCGCCGTCAAAGATATTCCAGCATTCCAAATACCAGGATATAATATCTCAAAACTACAAAAATCTCTCAATGATGCTATCGATGAAGGTTTCAAAATAATTTATGACGAATGGAGAAAAAACAACATCACAACCACAACCACAAACAACTATCCTGACACATGATAATGACCCAGATGGTGGCGGCAGGCATATTGCTCCTCAAAATGTAAATATTTCATCGGTGATTGCGCTCAATTTAGTATGTGATGTTATCGAAGAAAGCTATCAAATAAATCTAGAACGATCAAATCAAGCTCAGCAGGGATATATTTTATATTCATTTGCACCAACAGCTCCTCCAGGATTTCTAATAATCGAGGATCCAACTAATCCAGTCTATATGCGGTGTCATAATAATTCATTAGCGAGAATCAATTTTAAACTCTCTGACCAGTCCAATAATCTAATTGATCTACAAGGTGAGGTTTTACAAATTAGTCTGTTTGTGAAATCCTAAAAGGATTTTCGTCCTAAGACCCTCGGACGCGATATCGTATCGGACTTGATAACATATTCAGTTGAAATCAACGGGGTGACTTTTTATTCATTTCGAAGACCCCTGCAAGATCGTGTTTCAGACAAAAATCACTAAGTCTCTGTTTGGCAAATGGAGACTTTCTTTTTTTGGGGGGTTTAAAACATGAGAATTCGTAGGAAGGCTTTATTTGCCGTTTTGACGGTTAAAATCGTTTTTTGGCTAAAAGTTGTCCGATTCACCCTCTCTGCTGCTAGAAGAAATAAAGAGAGGGATGAGGAAATAGTCAAAGAATTACGAAATGAATTTAAACATGAATTTTTATCATATATCGATAAAAGTGATCCGAAAGATTTTATCGAACTTGTTGCTACGCGTTACGAAGATGAAAGGAGAGTGTTGAAACCAGGACATAAAACATATATTAGAAATATATAACACTGGGCTGATGTACGTTATAAAATTAAAACTAAAACAAGCCGAGTTGATACAAAGAGTTCACCGTACATAGGATACCTCTGTGCGGTAGATAAAGCATTTGGTCAATATGAAACACTAAAGAGCAAGAAATTGAAACACTACAACAGTTTCGCTGAACAAAAACGGCAAAAGAAGGAAGAACAAAAACAGCGAAGAGAAGGCCAAAAACGGCGAGAAGAAGAATTAAAACAACGAAAATCGCATAGAAAAATCTTCAAAGCAAAAGTCTTACTCATCTCAACAAGAATAAATACCAGATGATGTTTTTGAAAGAATTAATAGATCACTGGAATATCTACGAAAAGAATATGATGCACAAGGTGCAACTGGTACAACCGGTGAGAGATTTTCTCATGTTGCCGTTAAAGCATTTCCGCGCCAAAGAAAAACTAATCAAGCTGATGCGACGACGAAAAGACCACAACCGGGAAAACTACCATCTGCGGAGATTATGCCTGCGAGTGCTAGGAAAATAATAAACAGCGCGGTGGATCAAAAAAAAGCAGAGCGAATAAATGAAGGATTTGATGCTCAGGGGAATATTACTGCAAATATGATAACGGGAAGTGGCCTGACAAAGTCATCGAGATCGCGATTTAGATTGAAAAATATATAATAAAATGTTCAAATCGTCACCCGACGCAGCATTGGACATGGATGCCCCAGTGCGCGAAGATGATTCTCTAAATAATTATCAGTTTTATCCGTATTACGCAATACAACCAAATGAACGAGGGAGAATCGAACTTCAGATGCATGATACGAGTAAATACTTTATACCCGCTAAAGCATTTATTGAAGTAGAAGGAGAACTTGTAACACATATTGCAGCTGATACGCCATGTGATGCAAATGTCCGAGTTGGTTTTGTCAATAATGGTATTATGGCATTATTTAGTAGCGCTACATATATGATTGATAATAGAGATTGAATCTATTGTTACACGCACAGGGGTATTCACTTGACCGAGCGGTGTGAAAACCCTGGCGCGAGTCACGCTGGAAGTCATATGCTTTCCCCAAATTTCCAAAGACTTCCATACAACTTGAGTTGTAAAATGGAAAGAAAGACGTGTCTGCTATAATTAATAATCTTTGCTCTAATCGATTGGCGACCCAGAGGAGACAACTTGCCCAAGAGTCCATTAACCGCACCTTAGCATCGTTTTTCTTCTTTATCATCCTTTTTCCGTACTGCAAGCCCGTCACGCCATAGAAATTACACTAGTATTCCCTTACTAACTGGGAAATATTTAACTGCGCGACCCTGAGCCAGTTAATTCACAGAATTTACGGCGTATCACGCTCATATATATACGCCCATTTTCCACTATGGACACATAAACGGTAAACAAGTTCCAACTTATTGATTCCATTATATTCCCCCCATAAATACTGCCATTTCAATCACATCACTTTTATACACCGCGGAATTTTAATATGGACTATGTTACAAAAAGGGACAGTCATTCGGCTTGTACCCAAATTCACTACTAACGACCCCAGCATGGTTCAAATTCACTAACACTCGGCTCTGTGATGTTTGCTCCTACTAACTGGCTAACAATTTCGGGCTAGTAATGTTTCCATGGCACCGAAGACCAAATACTCGCACAAATTAAAAACGGGATGCTGTCAAATACACATACTCCAAATTTATTACACTATTTAGAATAATGTTGATATCGCTACAACAATAGTGGGGTTAGCGAGATATTCAGATGATTATACAAGATCAGGTGGACCAAATATGATGTTCGCTAAGGATGTTAATTATCAAGCTGAACATATTCAATATACTAGGGTAAAGGCAACACGGGATACTGCAGTTGATCCAGCACCAGCCGGATATACGAGGCCACCTGGTACTTTTCATGTTGTAGATATTAATCCTCATTACAACTTAGGGTTGCAACACGTGTATCAATGTTGAAGGGGCCGCGTAGATTATTTTCATACGCTATTCCACTGCATCATATATTTGGATTTTGTAGAAATGTTAGAAAAGTTATCTTTGGAGCTAAACACACAGTTGTTTTCGTGCGAATAGGGGATGATAATGATGCAATCTGGCGACATGCTGATCTTCCTGCTCGTAAAGTAAATATAACAAAACTTACACTATGGATGCCAACGATGACTCCATCGATCGTCGCAGATAAAATATTAATATCATTCATGAGTGTAGGTGGTAAATCTTTGTTGTCATGGCTAACAGCATCAACAGCTATTCTGCAGAGTCGCATTAAAGGAGATTTTTCATGGCATGTTAACCAAATCTCATTAAGAATAAACGGTCAACAGGAACCATCTGTGAATATTTTACTTAATTACGACCAAAATCAAATAGCGCGCACATATCATCGTTTGCTGACATTTATTGCACGTGATCAAAATGTAGATACCAGTCTGCAAATATCACAATTAGATTTTAAAACCCTATCCAATTTATTACTTTTCACTGGAACATCTTGACGTAACCAGTCACTCCGTCGTTGACGTATATTTCGACGCCCGTGTAACCGATCCTCCTGCTGATGGTAATTACAAAGCAGTAGCCGTCATTCTCAGTGACAAATCAATGCTACTCGAAGGTGTTGGTGGACGAATGAGTGTAGTTGATGCGCCAGTAGAAAACATGGAAATGTTTTCCAAATACATGTAGACAATTAGATCAATCTCGTATTAAATAAACTTTCATATAGTCATGTTAGTGATACTCTGACTCCTGGTCAGATTAAAAAGATGCAATCGGATTCAGCTAAAAAAATATGGAACTACAATATCGTTAAAACGCAATCAAATGTCTGGTGGTCAGAATAAATTATCACTGACAGCTTGTCAGATTAAGCGTTTCAATGATGCTAGCAAAGATGAAAAAGGTGTTCAGGTCACTCTCTCTGCGGCCGCGATCAAAGACATGATAAAATCAGGTGGTATATTTCCACTTCTTGCTGTGTTACCAGCGCTAATTGCCGCCACCGCCCTCGCCGTCACGAAAGCGGCCGCTCTCGGAGCTGTTGGTACAGCCGCTGCAATGGCACTAAAGAAGGCGACTGGAAGCGGATACAAAAAACGAGACGATCAGTAAAAGGAAAGGTTCTAAGACTACCAGGAACTCCGTATTCATGGTACAGTGGAAATGGCCTGAGACTACCGGGTACAGTTCACTAACACCATTGTCAAATTTTGATTTACTCGATGCTGACAAAGAATTAAGAATAAAAAAAATTCAGAGGTGTTTTTATGCGAGATCATTTACCACAACAACCAAACAGCACTGAAACCGGTATCATTAATAACGACAACAGCATCGGACCTGGAACACACTGGGTTGCATACGCGATTGATCCACGTGGAATTGTTTATTTTGATTCATATGGGTTAGCGCCACCTAAAGAATGTATGCGTTATATACATCAATTAAAAATTCCGATCTGGTACTCCACGCTACCAACACAGAAATTGACCGACCCACCAATATGCGGCCAGCAGGTATTAAATGTACACAGCGCTATATCATTATCAACTAAACCACCCAATACAACCGTACACGAATATACGAGTAATCGCTTTTTAGAGAGATCTTAGAGTATAATGGTTGATCGCACAATGATTGATATTTGTGGAAGATCTCTCTCAAGCCTGAATAAATCACCGGGGAAATATCTGTAACCAAAGATGTAAAAAAAATAAATAATCGAAGATGAAATATCCGATATATTAAACCTCGCAAGTGTGAATCCAAGCGAAATAGTCGAATTTCAAGACAAACAAGGGAAATTGAAAACGAGTGATGTTTCCTTGAATTATATTCTAGTTAAAATTAATCGAGTAACCGAAAATTCCCTAGCGGTGTTTGTTTACACCGGTAGGATTAAACCAGGAGTTATTTTACCATCTGTGATAGATAGTATCAACAATCGAATAGAAAAGATACAATGACAGTTACCCTCGAGATGATCTCAAATAAAATAACCGCACTTGGTAATCCGACATTGGACACTGATGCTGTGACAAAAAATATGTAGATGTGTTCGACAATAAACTAACGACGCTGCACGATGAGCATAAAACCACAAATGATAAACTAACAACACCGCGAGCCGAGTATAATGTTCATGTAGGCATGTTTGGGAATCTTTGTAAAATTTTAGAAAAATTGATGAAACCGCAGATAATTTCTTTGGTACTCCGATGACTGTCCCAATAAAACTCTCTGATAATAAAACAAATATCGATATGATTAAACAAACACTGGACACTATCGTTAGTAATTTTCCTGCTATCGCGACCCGGCTTGATAAAATTAAAATATCACATAAACAAAATATTAATACTGTGTACTCCACATAACAAGGATCTTTTGACTGGACACCTCAAAATAATATTATTAATTTTACCGCTGAAGTCAGAGGTATCTATAGATTGACCCTGCTTTCAGGAATACAGTTTGAGGTGTCATCGGATACTTCTACGGGAATACTGCAAGTGCAATAATAGATAAGGCTGCCATGGGAACATTTACAATAATCTCTGTCAGTTGTACTTTAGCTCGGGCATCAATGCCATACTACGTAGAATTTGTAATTCATTTAAGTAAATAGTATAATGAATGTCTAACAATATCGATATGATCAAGTGTGTGAGTTTCAGACTAAACTAAAAAAATCTTATTGACGAGTATAGCGTGAAGATAAAAAGAAACCGATGGTGAATTACCAGAGTTGATATTATTGTGTATTCACTTTCAAGTGTAATTGCTGGAACGGGTATATTGTTATCAGCGATAACAGCACTGGCACCTGTAGTTGTCACAATTTGTGTGTCATCGGCGACAACAATTACATGGATTCTTAGTATCATCACAAAAAAATATCCACATGTAGTCAGAATAAACTACACGAGAATATAATTAAGTTACAAATTGCATCATCCGCGTATTCCCAATTGTCGTCGCTGATATCATCTAGTCTCGATGACACAACAATATCAAATAACGAAGTCTCCGCGATTATGAACATCTACCACAGCGCAACATCAAAATTAGAAAAACAGCAAATAATAAAAACAATGGCAACGCCATTAACAATGACATCAACATCAACAACGGAATTACTTCAGCGAATAGCCACGAATACAACGCCTCAAAAGACAACCATGATCTCAATAACCATGACCAACCCTGAATTCAGTGTGAATTTCCCCACTGCAATTCTGCTTAAAGACATAGCGCTAGCAAAATTACAAGTATACCACAGTTGGCCGAATATTAGATAAAAATCATTTGGTTGTCAGCAACCAAATAATTCCTTGGTGTTTGCAAGTAAAAATAAACCAGACGGAACTCCAGATTGGTTTTTAGTTTCCTTACCATCTGGGTCTTACCAAATCGAACAGATCAATGATGAATTACAGCGTAGAATAAAATCCATTACGGGAAAAGAATAAAAAATCTCTATAACAGTTTATGAACCAACATTATCATCCGCGATTGAGATAAACTCGCCCGGGTACCTCGTAGATGTCTATCAGAGATCTATAAAAAAAAACATGCTAGGATGGTCTGAAATCCCAAGTCGGACATCATCTTATCAAAATTTACCCGAACCCAAAAAATCTGATTATATTTCTGATAAGGAATCGTATCATGATGCCGAGTTATTATACGAAAGAAATTTTACCACAACAACAAACAACTATCATCAAACATAATAATGACCCAGACGGTGGTGGTAGGCATGTTTCTCCTTAAAATGTTAATATATCCTCGGTAATTGCAATAAATCTAGTATGTGATGATATTGATGGAAGTTACCAAATAAATCTCGAAAGATCAAATTAGGCCCAGCAGGGATACATTTCATATTCTATTGCACCAACGATTCAACCTGGATTTTTAAAATTGAAGAACCGATCAACCCAGTATATATGTGATGTCATAATGATTCATTAACGAGAATTAATTTTAAACTCACTGACCAGTCCAATAATCTTATTGACTTAAGTAATGAATTACTAAAAATTAGTCTGTATGCTAAATCGTAAGACTTTTACCTAAAATGATTTTCATCTTAAGATCTCAATCCTAAAGACTTTTACCTAAACGAGTTCCCATCTTAAGATTTCCCACTGAGATTTCCGCCTTAAGATATCAGTGTTATTTTACTTCCGTGTTACTCGGTGCAAAAAAAATAATAACACTGATCTAGTTTCATTATCAATACCTAGAAGACGTTTTCAAACTACCTGGTGGCGTGTTACTATATTTCTTTTGCTTCCTTCCTGGTTGCGTGTTACTATATTTCGTTTTTAACTTCATGGTAGTGTGTTGTTGTGTTTAATCAGTTCTTTTAATTGCTCAATTCTGGAATTTATAGTTTTCTTAATTTCATATTGTCTACCAAGATCAGACCTAATCGTTTCTACTGCGGTAAATAGCGAAATGAATTTATTTACATCGCTGTTATATGCTAATGATTCGTTAACAGCTTGTTGTATTCTTTTTAATGAATCCGTACTGGGACGGCAACACACATTTGTTATTTAGGGCCATATCTTCTAAATACTGAAAATCAGAAAATTCTGATCACAATCTCATTTATCTTATAATTTTATTTCTTGATTTTTTTAAATCCGTAATTGCAGAAATTATGTCATTTATATTTTGATAATTAATTATATTATATTATATTATATTATATTATATTATATTATATTATATTATATTATATTATATTATATTATATTATATTATATTATATTATATTATATTATATTATATTATATTATATATATATATATATATATATATAATTACGAAAATATAAACAGTAGCAGATGATAGTAGGAGTTACTCCACTTGTACTATTACCAATTCGTTAGTAGATACATTACTCATCATTAAGCACAAATAACGAGTCAATAAAAAAAAAGTTCACTTGCCTGTGTGTTTATTCCTGGAATACACACCGTTGTAAAAATATAACTATCTGTTATAGTCCACGCAGAGAGAATTTTCCAGTGGGTTTTATCAATCAATGAATCATTGGGTATTTCGTTTTATCATCAATGAATATCACAATCATTAAATCATTGGGTATTTTTGTATTATCAATGAATTAAATTATTGGGTATGTTGTTTAGCATCAATGAATACCACAATCAATGAATCATTTGATATTTTGTTTATCATCAATGAATACCACAATCAAAGAATCATTGGTATTTTGTTTATCATCAATGAATAACACAATCCATGAATCATTGGGTATTTTTATCCTGGAAAATTCTCTCTGTGTGGACTATAAAAGACAGTGAAATTTTTTGCAACTGTGTGTATTCCAGGAGTGAACACACAGGTAAGTCAAACTTTGATTGACTCTCACACAATAATTGCGCATTGGTATGAGTGTTAATAAGACTTTACTGTATAATATTCAAACCGAATTTTGTGTCCAAATCGCTTTGAAAGTTCTGACTTATATACATTTTCTGCAACACGTCTAATCTAAGGCATACAAATATCAAAATATTTGCCGGCTTTATTCATCGATTGATATGTTTTTTCTTCACCCGTATGAATATTTATAGACCTGACAGATCTTGCAATTTTTGGGTATATTCCAGTACAACCTCGTTTGGTATTCTCACTCTGAGTGATAGCCTGAAGATTAGTTAAAGAATTATCAGTTCTTATACAAATTATGTGGTCAATCACAAATCCGTGGAAACACTCTTATCTAAATCGATGATTAAGATATCTTTTCTATCCAACAGTAAGAATCAAATACCCTTGATTGTTGATAACCCCTACTGGTTTTTTCAGTCTGCGATGTCTGACTATACCATCACGAGACGCTTCATAGTCGATGATCGTAGGATGTAATTGAAATTCTTGGTTCATTTATATACGCATATATTACTTGTCTAATTAATTATTTGGTTTAATTATTATTTATTGAAAATCTAGTAATATAGTCCTGAGGTGTTCTTATGATTTTGTCATTGACGCTATCAGGGACAGAGTCAGGGGTAGAGTCTTTGATTCGTTTATAATAATATTGCTTAAGCTCCCTGTATCATTTACCACCACATTGGAGGCACAGCTGTGCCTTTCCTCGTACTCCAACAGCACATCATATGCATGGTTTTGGACCTAAGCTTCCACGTCGCACACTCTGTGAATGATATCTACAGAATTCGTTTCTGCATGATTTGTTACAAACGGTTACTGATCCTATCATGATCAATTTACAGTGATTCATTATATATATATAAATTCTTTATTTAATTGCTTGTTTTAATTGTAATATGATGGAAATTAATAGATTATCCAAAATCAAACCCTGGAAAAATGTTAAATTCAATCTCGATAGAGTCTCCATAGATGCATCGTACTGAATCTGTTCACGACAAGATGAGAAAACTAGCTCGGAATTTCTCAACGGATAATAACGAGCAATTACTAACAAACTGTTTTACAATCCCGTCAGTTGCAGCTCATTTCGCGAGAAAGAAAAATCTGTGGAAACCAACACGTGCTGAATTTCTATCAGATGTTCAAGCCAGGTGTGTAGTATACGGATACGGTGGATTATGGAATACCAAATATAATCCCAAAAATGTTTTTTCGGTTGATATGGTTGCGTGTTATCCAGGGAGTTTTCTCGGGTATGGAGAGTGCGCTGGGTATTTTAAACGATTTGGGCATCCCACCCACTCGCAGACACGATTTGCGATTAATGTGCCTTCACCCGATTTAGATCTAACCGGATTCGCTCGTGTAGTATCATTCGAGATCGCTAAAGGACTTCATCCATACTGTTTTGTTTGGTTTGGTAGACATATATCTGTAAACTATATAAAAATAGTGTTATTACGGTATATGATCCATTGTAAAATACTGATATCGCTGACTGTCTCCGATTCAATTATATCGTATCACGCGCAGACTGAAATTTGGTTACCACAACCCGATAGTCTGATAGTATAATTAGCGATTACAAAGAAATATTTCCTGATCTCGAGGAAGAAAATATTGTTAAAGCATCCAAGGAGAGCTTTGATCAAGAATGTCCCCAATACGTACATCTAAGGGCATCTATGTTGGCTTATGCTTCTATCAGTTTGCTATCTATGATAAATAGGTTTCCTGAATTTGCGGTTAGAGTTGCCACTGATTCATTTTATCTAGATATCAAACATAGCGAAGCAGTGGCTGAATTTATAAATTCCGATGACAGTGTTGGGGATCATGGAGAATAGAAAAAGAAATGTTACACGATTAGTCTAAATCAGCAGATGTCACAATTGGAGATAATTACATTAAAAAAAATCAGATATCAGAACTGTCGAAAGCTCCTTCATTATCCGATCCAATATGTAGATATAAAACCGTTTACATAAACGGATGTGGTCGGTTTTGGAAAAACTACACGAGTGATCGAATTATTTCGAGGGAAATCAAACATGATTGTGCGAATACAAACACATAGACTTGTAAGAGATATGAAACAGCGATGAGTTAATGCTTGCACTTATCACATTTTCTTTCGATGGAAAGGTGACGCATGGACTCCTGATCAAATGGTTGAGAAATCTATTCCTGAAATCATTATTATTGACGAATTATGTACAGTGTCGTTGGATATATTAAAAATGTTTCTCGGGTGGTTGTTACTGAAACATACAGCTGTGATAGTGTGTGGTGATCATGGACAACCACCACCATTTGGTTTGTCTCCGCTTGAATGGTTGAAGAATTTTGTAGATTATTATGAAGAAATTAATACAGACCATAAATCTCTTGATAAAGAATTAAGTGAGTTCAAGAAATTAATCAGATTACAACTGGATAAAATCCAATGTGAAATAGTGCGTGAAATAATTTCAGAAACCACATTAAAAGTTTTTTGGGAAATGTGGAGACCAAACGATTTGATAGTGGCAAGTAGAAAGATAGTCAGAGACACACTTCAAGCGCGGTTGTTTCAAACACATCAAGAAAAATTCGCAACACTTCAAATTCCATTGTGTTATAGGCCTACGGATTCACGAAGACAGAATATTGAAGTTGATATTCAAAGACAGACTGAGAAGCAGATTCTTGTGTTAAATGATATTGTGTTGGTTGATATCAATGTTGTCGAAGATGGATTGCGCGCTGATAAATCTCCGTGTACGCTAGAATGCGCAATGACGATACATTCTTTGCAGGGATTGACTATATCCGATACGATTGTTTGGATCGTAGATGATCGCATCGAGTGGTCGAATTTAGTTTATCTCGCAGTGTCCAGAGTACGAAGAATAAATAAACTTCGAAACGTTGTTCTAGATGCTAATGACACCACAGTTAGTGATATTGTTAGCGATGATATAATAAGAAAAAAAACTCGCTGGTTATAAAGAACAGGATAAGAAAAATAAACGAGAATTTGATATTGATGTTGAATTTATAATTACGCTGAAATAACAACAGAATAATCACTGCGCGTGCTGTAATTGTATAGTGCATTGGCAGTATTCGGATAAAATTCCTCGCCAATCCTCGGCAGTCTTTTGGTATTGATTTCGTTTGTATTGTGCTCATTTGTCGGCGCTCTTTTGTCGTGCGCTCTTTTGTCGGGGTGCCGAGATATGGACATAATTCATTTTCGAAATTTCTTTAGTCACGCTCAGTTAATCCCACGTCGACAATAATGCCTGCCACGAGATTCGAACGATGGGCCCCAGGACGACATTCCATCTGTGTATTGTATACACTAGTGATCGTAATCTATAAATCCATAATTCTGAATACGATATATGTGTATCATGTGAAGGGTTTTATCACATTTATTCTGTATGCCGTGGCATAATTTCCAATTTTTGTATCCACTTTGTTATTTTCGACAAATCCGTTATTGTTGTTGTTGTGGTTTTTCTTTATCCTTCTTTCTTTCTATGTTAGAGAGGAATTTGGATACATGTAGGGCAGATCAAGGTTGTGTTGTTTCACTCCCGTAGTGTATGGGGAATTGTAACAGTTTCTTAGTTTGAGGCAGAGTGCCGTTTTGTTACATATTATCAGTTTGGGGTCAAAGATGCCATCTGGCTGCGGTCAAATTGATATAATGATGACAAGAGATTTCCTTATACGGAACTTTTCTACCTGTTGAAATATTAAACCACACAAAAAAGCCATTATCCTATTGAGATACGTGACTACAACAAGGGAGTTATAGTTGTTTCAAACTACACACACACGCCCACACGAGTTATTCCCCTTGGTGTTACAAAACAGAATTTCAGATATATGTAAATTGAATTTTATGTCCGGTTCGCTTTGAAAAATCAGATCTAATTACATTCTCTGCTACTTTTCGTACTGAGGCTCTACAATTATCGAAATACTACCTACTGGCTTTATTCATTGATTGAAATACTCTTTCCTCGTTATTTTCTGTATTAAATGATTTTATAGGCCTCGCATTTTTCGAGTATTTCCCAGTCCTTCCTCGTTTGGAATTTTCACTTTGTGAAATAGCATGTAGATTATCTAAAGAATTATCAGTTTTTTACCATTTATGTGATCAATAACAAGTCCATCCTTGATCAATCTGTTAAATACCTCATAAAAGATTCTGTGACAGTAATATTTTGTCTCTCAAACATAAGATATCCAACTGGGTTATTCAGTCAGCGGTTTCTGACAATACCGTCACGAGATGTTTTATAATGGGTAATCACGAGATGTGGCTGAAAATCTTGGTTCATTTATACACTATAATATTATATGTGTAATTCATTATTTGGTTTAATTATTACTTCAAAATCTTTCAATGTAGTCTTGAGGTGTTCTTATTATTTTTTTTTCAACAAAGTCAAGTACGCTGACACAGTCATGGTCATTGATGGAATCTTTGATGCAGTTTTTAACGGAATCTTTGATTCTCTTATGATATTAGCGCTTTAGTTCTCTGTATCGCTTACCACCACAATTGAGACATAACTGACTTACCACGCACACCTACCCCACATCGTACGCAAGCTAAGAGCCCTAAGCCCCCACAACGTACACTTTGTAAATGATATCCACAGAATTCATTTCTGCATGATTTGTTACAAGCGGTTACTGATCCTATCATAAGCCATTTGCAATGATTCATTATATAATATTTTATTTATTTAAATACTTGTTTTAATTATAATATGGAGGAGTTCAAGAGATTATCAAAAATTACGCCTTGAAAAAATGTTGAATTCAATCTCGATAGAGTCTCCACTGATGTACCAAAGGCTCTAATAAGTGATAGAAGCATGTTGGGTAAAATCCGTGATTGTTTTAATAAATCCAAGCGCGATGGAGCATCTCACTGTTGGTCAACATTTCGAATTGATGATAGTGTTGATGCTATCATGAACGACGAAAGAGCAGCAGTGATAATCTCTCATCTTGATAAGAAAAAGTATTTTTTAAGAGTGAAATTCAATATCCGCTCAGAAACAGGGAATTGGATTATACGCGACAAATTTAAACCCATCCTGAAAAAAAAAAGATAACTGTCACTGTGAATCAAGATTCCAAACCAGGAATTCTGACTGGAATTGACAAACCGTATTACGAGATATCCTATTCTATAACAGGGTTGTTTATGGAATCTATCCGATAAATGATAAACCGAGTATTGAAAAGCTAAAACCAATGAAACTGTCACCGTTGACTTCGTCAGGGTTAAATTGTGTAGTAGAACGAATAATAGAACACTTCACAAATGCGTTGCGTGGAAACAAATTGACGGATCTAAGACAAAAAAAAATAAACGAATGGGGATTAACAGTGAAGGACAACGGCGCAACAATTCAAGATATAACCAAATTAGAAACATCATTAAGATTCCCAATAACCATAATGACGATAACAGGAGATGTATTACACGAATCAAAATATAAATCAAATGGATCTCCAATCAAAATTATTGACCATAATGAACATTCATGGACACCTGCGGTAACAATATTTCCACGGGATAGAACAATAAAATATCTACCCGTGGAATTATCCGAAGAAGATCACTCTGGGGAAAATGTATTTGATTTTATTTACGAGTTAAGTAAAAAAGATCCTGTGTCAGTGTGGTTACTTCACAGTTTTGAAGACGAAGAGGGTAAATTCGATCAATTTCTAAGAACCAATGGAGACTTATACCGTACTGAAGCCCTCCACAAATAGATGTAAAAACTAGCTAGTGGGTTTTCAACGGATTACGACAAACAATTATTAAAAAACTGTTTTACAATTCCATCAGTTGCAGCTCATTTCATGAGAACGATAAATCTATGGAAATCAACACAGGCAGAATTTCTCTCAGATATCGAATCAAGCTGCGTGAAATATAACCATGGTGGATTATGGAATACAAAATACGATCCTAAAAGTATTATTTCGGTTGATATGATTGCGTGTTACCCAGGGAGTTTTCTCGGGTACGGAGAGTGTTTTGAGTACTTCAAAATATTTGGACATCCCACACACGAGATGACCCGTGTTGCGATTAATGGACCACTGCCCGATTTTGATTTAACCGGATTCGCTCGTGTGTTGTCATTTGAATTGGCTAAAGGACTTCATCCGTGTTGTTATG
This sequence comes from Unio delphinus, assembly GCA_029339505.1. Classification (NCBI taxonomy): domain Eukaryota; kingdom Metazoa; phylum Mollusca; class Bivalvia; order Unionida; family Unionidae; genus Unio; species Unio delphinus. Next base: position 766,011 of record JAQISU010000168.1, on the reverse strand, counting down.
TTTGGCTTGGTAGACACAGCTCTGAAAAACACTGGATGCCAATAGTGTTATTACGGTATATGATCGATTCTAAAATGCTGATATCGCTGATTGTCAGTAAAGCAATTATATCATATCGAGCGCAGACTGAAGTCTGGTTACCACAACCCGATAGTCTAGATAGTATAATCAGCTTAAACAAAAAAAAATTCCCCGATTTCGACGAAGAATATATCGTGAAATGGTCCAAAGAAATTTTTTAAGTTAGAAATAAACACGCAAAAGATTTCGGTAGAAGAATAATTGACAAGTTCACACAAGGTGGAAAATACGACCATAAACGATATTCTTCGCGGTTGATTATAGATGATGTTGAATACGATTTTATAATCGCAGATGTAACATCTAGGAGTATATACGTCGATCGTAAAGACGCTTTTTTGGCCGATGGAACCAAATTGGGTACAATTGTTACTTACACAGATGGAGAAAATCCTCAGTACGTTCATCTAAGGTCGCCTATGCTGGCTTATGCTTCTATTAATTTACTTTCGATGATAAATAGATTTCCTGACACCGCGGTTAGAGTAGCCACTGATTCATTTTATATAGACGTAAAATATAAAGAAGCGGTGGATGAATTCACTAATTCGGACGAGAGTTGGGGATCATTGGGGAATTAAAAAGGAAATACTGCGTGATTATTCTAAATCAGCCGATCTTACAATTGAAAATAATTACTTGAAAAATAATCAGATATTAGAACTATCTAATGCACCATCGTGTTCCGATCCAATCTGTAGATATAAAACCAGTTACTTAAACAGCTGTGGTGGGTTAGGGAAGACGACTCGTGCGATTGAATTATTTCGAGGAAAATCAAACATGATTGTGCTAACACCAACACACAGACTTGCAAAAGAGATGAAACAACGAGGAATTAATTCTTGCACTTATCATAGTTTCTTTCGATGGAAAGGTGACGAATGGACTCCTGATCGAATAGGCGAAAAATATATTCCTGAAATCATCATTTGGAATGAGATATGCACGGTGTCGTTAGATGTATTACAAAGGTTTCTCGAGTGGTTATTGCTAGCGAATACAAAAGTGATAATGTGTGGCGATCATGGTCAACCAACACCATTCGTCGGTTTGTCTCCACATAATTGGATCAAGAATTTTGTAGACTGTTATGAAGAAATTAGTGCTGATCGTAGAGCACTTGATGAACAATTACGCGAGTTTAAGAAACTAATCAGATTACAACCGGGTAGAATCCAGTGTGAAAGAGCGCGTGAAATAATTGAGGAAACCTAATTAAATGATTTCTGGTAAGCGTGGAGACCAAACGATTTAATAGTATCAAGTAGAAAGTTAGTAAGGGACGTACTTCAGATGAAGTTATTTAACACACACAAAGAAAAATTTGCAACACTTCCAGTGCCGCTGTGTTATAGACCCAAGGATACACGATGACAAAATATCGAAGTTGATATTCCCAGCCTGACAAAGTCAGGGACAGAGTAGCAGATTCTCGTGTAGAAAGATAGTCAGAGACACATTTCAGATGAAGTTATTTGAATTGAATAAAGAAAGATTTGCAACACTTCCAACACCGCTGTGTTATAGACCCAAAGATACACGAAAACAGAATATCGAAGTTGATATTCCTGGACAAAGTGAAAAGCAGATTCTCGTGCTAAATGATATTGTGTTAGTTGATATCAATGTCGTCGAATATACATTGCGCGCTGATAAACCCCCATGGAAGTTAGGATACGCAGCGACGATACATTCTTCGCAAGGGTTGACTATATAAGATACAATTGTTCGGATCACATTGAGTGGTCCAATTTAGTTTATCTTGCGGTGTCCAGAGTACAAAGAATAAATAAACCTCGAAGAGTTGTTTCAGATTATAATGACACTACAATAAATGATATTCTCAGCGATGATATAATCAGAAAAAACAATTTGGTTATAAACAGCAGGATAAAACAAAATAACAAAACTTTACATTAATGCCGAATTTATAATCACACTGAAACAACAACAGAATAATCACTGCGCCAGTTGCAATTGTATAATGCGTTGGTGTTGGTCGGATAAAGATCCCTGCCAATTTACTGTAGACAGAAAGAATAGCAGTATTGGCCATACCAGAGATAATGTGATGCTGACTTGTCTTGAGTGCAACAGACGCATAGGTGCTAGTTAAGACCACGCGGCGGTAATTGAGTATGCTCGGGTATCACTTGTAGTTGTTCACGAGTAAATCCTCGCTGAGGAGCAGTTGAATCCAATCTATAGACTGGCGGTCTACCCGTAGATCTCGTTATACTAAATATTTTATGTGCAGTAATACTCCAAATGGGATCAGTAGCTCTTTTTTTGCCACCTTCGAGCTCAGCAGCAGAGGAGGCGAGCTTCACTTTTTCACTAAAATCCGACCCCGTTTTGCAACTTTAAGTCTCCATTCATCAATCTGAGCATTAACAAAAAATCGCTAACTCGTATTTTGCCAATCTGACACTTTATCACTTAGGCAAATATTATTGTATTCTTCATAAGTAAACAGAGGAGGCGAGCTTCACTTTTTCATAAAATCCGACCCCATTTTGCAACTTTAAGTCTCCATTTCCGATTCTGAGCATTAACAAAAAATCGCTAACTCGTATTTTGCCAATCTGACACTTTATCATTTAGGTAAACATTATTGTCTTTATTTTTTTTACAAAAAAAAATAGGTAGAAATCACAATGAATAAATCAAAATTCTAAGTGGATTTTACAAACAGACTAATTTGCAAAACCTCACCTCGTAAATCAATTAAATTATTAGATTGGTCGGTGAGTTTAAAATTAATTCTCGTTAACAAATTATTATGACATCGCATATAGACTAGATTAGTTTATGTCTTCAATAATTAGAAATCCTGGAGGAGCCGTTGGTGCAAATGAGTATAAAATATATCCTTGCTGAGCTTGATTTGATTGTTCGAGATTTATTTGATAATTTCCTTCGATAACATCACATACTAAATTGAGCGCAATCACCGTTGAAATATTCACATTGTTCGGAGCAATATGTCTACCGCCGCCTTCTGGATCATTATTATATTTCAGAATATTTGCTGTAGGATTCTTCAATTTTTTCCAATTATCGTGGATTCTTTTGAACCCAATATCAATAGCATCGTCAAGTTGTTTCTTTAGTTTATCCGGGTTATATCCAGGGATTTTAAAATCTTTAATCTCCGTTTTATTAATATTGTATAGATCCGCAAACTTATCATGTAATATCTCTTCATTTAATACTTCTTGAATAATTATCGAGTGAAATATTTTCATATCATAGATGATTTTATTACCCGTTTCTACGATGCTGATAAACTCGTCTTTAGTGAGAGAGCCGGATTTAAGAGATATTAGCAGTAGTGAAAAATCATTATTCATTACTGTGAAATTTCCGTTGATGAGAGGGAGGTAGATTGAATGAAAAACTTTTTTATTTATGAACTTATCGGGGGTATAATCTTGATAACTTTTGACTTCATTGACGGGTTTTATTTTGTTGGTGATATAATCGGATTTCTTAGGTTCGGGTGGAAAATCCTTCGAATTTTCTCGCGAGTTATCCGGTGGTAATTCAGGCCATCCTAACACTGATCTTATAGAACTCTGATAAATATCTACAACGTATCCTTCTGTATTTATCTCGATAGCGGATGATAATGTTGGTTCGTGAACTGTTATAGCGATTTTTGATTCTTTTCCGGTGAGAGATTTTATTCTGCGTTGAAATTCAGCATTGATCTGTTCGATTTGATATGACCCAGTTGGTATAGAAACAACCTGCCAATCTGGTGTTCCGTCTTCACGATTCTTGTTTGCAAATACCAAGGAATTATTCGGTTGTTGACCACCAAATGCTACCGATCTAATATTAGGCCAGCTATGATACACTCGTAGTTTTGCTAGTGCGATCTCGCTCACGGGAACAGGAATTGGAAAATTAACACTAAATTCGGGACGTGTTGAGGTTATTGATATCGTGCTTGTTTTCACTGGTGTTGTATTTGTTACTATTTGTTGAAGTAGTTCTTGCGACGACATTATTATTATTATTCTGCTCTAATTTCAGCATTGTTGATTTATACAATTGAGCCATAGTTGAAAATTCGCTATCTGATATTGTTGTGTCATCCAACGACGATGATATCAACGAGGATAATTGCGAGTAACCGGCAGATGCAATATGATATTTAATTAAATAATCATGTAGTTTACTCTGGCTACACGATGATAGTTTTTTTGTGATCCCAGTTAATATACCAGCAATTGTAGCCACTGCGGAAATAGCGATTGGAACTACGACCGGAGCAATCATTGTAACCGAAGATAGTATTATTCCAGCAGCAGTGATTACTCCTGACACCGAGTACACGGTGATATCAACTGTGGTTATTCTTCGTTTGTATTTTTTGATTTTTATTTGATATTCTTCACAGAGAGAACTGAGTTTAGTTTGAAACTCTCTGACTTGATCATAGCGATACTGATTCGATGATGGAGTCATTTTATTTTAAAAGCGCTAGTATTTTCAATTTAACTGTTTACTTAAATCCGCTACGAATTCTACGTACCACGTTACTGAAACCTTGGCTAGATTTTTATCATCATTTGTTATCTTGAATTGTTCAATTGTATCCTTGTCGATTATCGTTGATACCGTATTATTGTTAACTTCAGATGAACTCGACGATGATATATTAAATTTAATCGGTGATATTATTGTTAATCGATAAATACCCTTTACGGTTGCGGTTATGTTTAAAATGTTATCTGTAGGTGTCCACGTATATGATCCGTGTTGAATCGTGTATACTACGTTGTTGACGATAGATTTATTATGAGGAATTTTTACTTTTTCAACAACGTTTATCATTCTCATTGCATCATCCCTTATTCCATTGTTGAATGTTTTAAGTTCATCGATGGATTTTTTAATATCGGGAAGTGTTATTTCAATTTTATCAAATGGGCTCCCAATAAACTTGTCCATGAGGTTTTTACGAAACGTCATAAATAGTTTCGTGTGTTTTTCATATTCAGATTGAAGAGTTGCTAGTTCCAATATAGAATCTTTTATTGTGGTGAGTTTTGGTGTGGTCACTGGTGGATTTCCAAAAAATTCTAGCAGGGGTTTATCAATTTTGTCAACTATATTTCTTTGTAATGCAGTAAACTGGTCAAATGCAACTATATGATCATCATACTTATCATTAAGCGATTTCAATGAATTTACTGTGTTATCATATGTTGCTAATTTATCCGTAATTGTTGAAACAAGTACACCTGGTTTGAGTTTACCCCCATCAGAAAATAACGCGATAGTATCCTCTGCTGCGTCTCGTTGTTTAACTAAAATATCATTAAGAGAGATATTACTACTTTTCAATTTACCCTGACGATCTTGAAATACAACTATTTCACCAGGATCAACATTTGCTAGGTTTAATATTTCAGCTATTTCATCTTCGATTAATTTTTTAACATCCTTGTTATCAACGGTTTCAACTCCACTATCGGGTTTTTTCAGCGATGATAAAGATCGTCCCCAAATATCAATCATTATTATAGAAATCTTTTTATCATTTAAATCCTATGGATTTCTAATCCGAGAAACGCTAGCGTTTCTACCGCTAGTATACTCATTTACCACTACATGAGGTGGTTTTAAAGATTCTTTCGAAATAGCATTAAGGACATTTAATACTTCTCGACCGCATATTGGTGGGTCATTCAACGTTTGTGTTGGTAGTGTAGAATAAAAAATTGGAAATCTTTTAAATTTCTTAATATAACGCATAAATTCTTTCGGCGGCGCTAATCCATATGAGTCAAAATAAATAATCCCACGTGGATCAATTGCGTAACAAACCCAGTGAGTTCCAGGTCCGGAGCTGTTATCTAAATTAATAATACCGGTTTCAACATCATTTGGTTGTGCCGGTAACTGATCTCTCATAAAAACCCCTCTGAAATTTTTTATTTTTAATTTTTTAGCGGTATCAATTAAATCAAAATTGGACATAGGAATCGCAGATTCCCGAACTATATCGTTCCTGGAATTCGAAGACCCTTTCCGCTGTACCATGAACTCGGGGTTCCTGGTAGTCTTAGACCCTTTCCTTTTTTTTTATACCCTTTTCCAGTTGCCTTTTTCAATGCCATTCCTGCCGCGGTACCAATAGCTCCTAATGCTGCTGCCTTCGCTACCGCTGGGGCTGCTGCGGCAATCAACCCTGGAATCAACCCTAACAACGGGAATATACCACCAGTTTTTTCCATGTTACGGATCGCGCTTGTAGAAAGAGTAATCTGAACTCCCTTTTTTTCTTTCAGCGCTTTATTAAAATGATTAGTTTGAGTTTTCGTCAGCGATAGTTTATTTCCTCCGCCATTCATTTGATTAGGTTTCAGCGTTATTGTGGTTCCACATTGCTTAGCTGATTTGGATTGTAATTTTTTTATTTGACCAGGTGTCAATGTGACATTGATATTACTATACGACATTATACAAAACAGGTTGATTCTAAATCGCGAGTCATTTTTAAAGAATTTTGGATTAAGAAAATCTTACAGATTTTCCACTGGTGCATCTACTAGTCTCATTCGTCCACCAACACCTTCGAGTATCATTGACTTATCACTGAGAATAACAGCAACTGCTCTATAATTAGCGATACCAGCAGGACGGTTTACATGAGCTCGGAAGTGTATATCAACTACGGACTGTTTCATCAAGTCAAGATGTTCTAGGGAAAAGTAATAAATCGGATACAGACCTTTAAAATCCAATTGTGATATTTGTAGACCAGTATCTACATTTTGATCACGTCCCATAAATGATAGCAATCGATGATAAACTCGTGCAATATGGTTTTGACCGTAATCAAGTTGTATATCCTCTGATGGTTCTTGCTGTCCGTTTATTTTCAACGAGACTTCATTAACACCTATCTGATCAAATATCATATGAGAACGTGTTTGATTATCCAATCGCGTTTTATCCTGTAGAGCAATAAAAATATGCCGTGGAGCTGAAACACCCTGTCGTGCTGCCAAATGCCATGTAAGTGTACCATCAATATTAGAATCCATGGTATCTGTGGACGTTGTCAACCAGCTTAATAATCTCTTTCCCCCTTGATCCATAAATGATAGCAACCGCGGTTCTACTGACAATGATGGAGTCAACACTGGCATCCATAGTGATAGTTTTGATAAAATTACTTTACCGGCATCATCATTTGGGTTTGCAGCATCTTCTGGAATCCTCCATATTGCATTATTATCAGTACCCTTTCTCACTAGTGCTACAGTATGCTTTACTCCATAAATAACTTTTCTGACGTTTCTACAAAATCCAAATATGTGATGGAGCGGAATCGCACATGAAAATCGTCGACGATCTCCTTGTAATGTTGCTATTCTTGTTGCAGCTCCTAGATTGAAATTCTCATCATTATTTATAATCATATCCTCGATAACAACGGGAATAGCAGTAGCAGCAGCACCAGCAGCAGCAGAAGCAGTAATAGTAAGAGCAGCACCAGCAGGAGCCGTTGGTCGTCTTATAACAAATGGATTTTTACCCGTTGTATTTTTAACATCCTTAGAAAACATCATAGATGGACCAGCTGATCTAGTATAATCATCAGAATATCTCGCTAGTCCTATTATCGTTGTTGCTACATCAACTTCACGTTCAATAGATTCTATTTCTCTTCCATCAATAAGATATCTTGCGCTTTCAAATAATGCCATGATCCCATTATTGACAAAACCAACTTGAGCATCATCTGGATATGGAGCTGGTACCAGAGGAGTATCAGCAGCTGTTACGAGTTCACCTTCGACTTCAATAAAAGCTTCAGCGGGTAAAAAGTATTTACTGGTATCATGAACCTGAAGTTCAATTCTTCCACGAAGATCAGGTTGTACTGCGTGATAAGCAAAAAATTGATAATCGCGTACAGAAGTATCTTTAAGCACTGGGGCTTCCATGTCAAATGCAACATCAGGGTTCTGTTTGAACATTTTTTATTATATATCCGATGGTCTAAATCAAAAATTCTGAAGAATTTTGAAGGAATTTTGAATTGAAAACCCAAGGAATTCATTTAGAGAAAATCGATTTTCATGAAATTTTGTCGACGGATTAGCCAAAAAACAATACAAAATCAATAAAAAAAACATCGAAAATTCGATGATAACAACATATTTTAGCCTCACAGGATAAAAAATCTGATCAAAATCGATTTTCTCTAAATGAATTCCTTGGGTTTTCATCCTCGATTTTCATGAAATTTGTCGATGAATTGCATAAAAACACTAGAAAAATGAGTAAAAACACTAGAAAAATGGTAAAAAAAAGTAAAAAATCTAACAAAATTAGCAAATTATAAATAATTTTCAAAATTATAAATAATTTTCAAAATTAAAAATTATAAATAATTTTTAAAATAATTATTTAGTTGGGTGTATTTTAATAATGATGATGAAAATATCTGATAATGAAGATAGCGTTAGTAGAATCACAAGTGATTCTGACACAAGTGATTCTGACATTAATGTTTCTGATACAAGTGATTCTAATGCTAGTGTTTCTACAATAACCATAACAACTGAACATCCTATTCAAATAAATAGAATCACAAGTGATTCTGACACAAATATTTCTAATGCTAGCATTAGAAACACAAATATTTCTACAATAACTATCATAATTGGAAATCCTGTTCAAATAAATATTTCTAACGTTTCCGGCGAATCTTCTTAAAACCACTTCCCGGAAGCCCACTTCCGGCTATCATATTTGCTGTTATATTATCTTGGGCGTTAGTCATTAACGACTGTAGTTTTTTATCCACGGCGTTATTTATTATTTTACTAACCTGTGTAGGCATTACTGCAGTAGATGGCAGTGAAGTCATTCTAGAAACACTAGTGTTAGAAATGCTAGCATTTCTGGGGTTTGATTGGAAATTCGAAGAATTTCTACTTCGTGATTTCACTAGCGCTGTTAGTTTATCCCGAGCGGCTGAAAATGCCTTACTAGCAAGATCACCAACAGTGTTAATACCCTTATCTCGGATAACATCAATTGCTTTCATTGCTGCCTGTTTTGCAAATGGAGCCACTTTTGGAGCCATTCTTGAAAATAATCCCATTATAGTATTACCGAGACCATCTCCATAGTATACTCGGTATTTTGGTAATCGTGAGTTTACCACGTAGACGTTAGTTGGTTTATCATGGTTGTAGTGTATGATCATTCTTCTATACAAAAACACTAGTGTTTTTTCAAATGCTTTAGCATTTCCAAATTGATATTTATCTAATCGCTATGATAACCGTAGAAATTCGAAGAATTTTCGGTTAACTCCTCAATGAAATCTCTATATGTTGCAATATTCATGATACCACCTTGAAATAATCGCCTACAGATATCAGCTGCTTCATTGATTATTTCCGGTGAGTTATTCCCGGCTCGTTTTCCTCCTACAAGTATTTCTAATCGTGCTATATCGCTAAGAATATTGCCAGGGCAAGAAATACTTGTATTTCCACTCGAAGAGTTTCCAACTAAACCACTGCCTGTTTTTTTAGTTGTACCAGTTGCACCTTGTGTTTTTATTTCTGAACCGGGTTTTGGTAATCTAAGAAATTCAGGGTCTGATTTAGCTTTTTTTACTCCTTCCTTAATTCCATTCTGAAAGTTTATATACGACTGTTCTCCCTTCCTCTTCTCAGTAAGATTACTATATTTTTTTTTCGTTTTATATATCCAATTATACCATTCATCTTCTTTTATTATATTATCCATATACTCCTCTTTGAGAATATCCTTTTTCATATAATAACTCTTGACAGCAAACTCACCAAAGGCGATATAATCACTGGGTTTTTTAAATTGAAATTCTTGTATTTGTGATACAATATTAGGTTCGAGTTTGTCTATAAAGGAAACACCACGAGAAGTGGAAACTGCGCCTTCTTGTTGTTGTTCTTGTTCTTCTTCTTGTTCTTCTCGTTCTTCTTGTTCTTGCTGTCGTTGTAGTTCTTCTCGTTCTTCTCGTTCTTCTCGTTCTTGCTGTCGTTGTTGTTCCATCTCCCCTGCGATTTCACCTGGAAGTATTTGTACAGCTTGTTTCGTTTGTTTAGTTCGTTTTGCTATTTTCTCCAACACAGGGAGAAGAGGCTTCTCTGTTCTAGGACCTTCTTTAGGGACATCTCCGTATATCGCCCGTTCAGTTGCTGTTTTCACATCTGTAGTTGCCTTGACAACCGGTTTGAAGAGTTGTTCTGTATCCTCTGTGAAGTCGGTGGTCATTGATTGCCGTTGTTGAAGTTTTTCGCGGATTCTATCACGAAGTGGTAATAATTTCTTAAGAGCTTCAAGTCTTTCTCTAGCTAATCTCGTTGTTAATGATTCTCCTACCATAAATATAATACTAGTATTATATATATAATTGCAAAATTAATTTTATTTTATAATAATTTCAAAATTAAAAAAATTCTTTAGAATTTTTAATTTTTATACTATTTTTCATCGATTTTATGCTATTTTTCATCGATTTTATGCTATTTTTCATCGATTTTCTATTGTTTTTACATTATTTTTGCTGGTCGCCGTAGGGTAAAGTAGTCGATTTTTAATGTTAATTTCCCATATGTTTTTCCACCTAAAATTTATTTTATCTGGTTTTATCTGGTTTTTTAATCATTTTTTATTATTTTTAATTATTTTTAATCATTTTTAATCAAAAATTCATTTAAAATTCCGTAGGGTAAAGTGCCTGATTTTTAATGTTAATTTCCCATATGTTTTTCCACCTAAAATTTATTTTATCTGGTTTTATCTGGTTTTTTAATCATTTTCAAAATTCTTTTTCAAAATTCTTTAGAATTTTTAATTTTTAATTTTTAATTTTTAATTTTGAAAAAAAAATTTTAATTTAGATTTAAAAAAAACATATAGTATAATGAATCAATCGATCGTCGATAAAATCGTAACGCAACTTAACCGCGTCAATCAAATCCCAGAAATCACTACAATTATATCACAAAAAAAAATACAACACTTCAATACTGATTACCTTGTAGATGAATTCCGTAAGATTGAATCCGCACGTGTTAAGGACTATCCAACTTATCGATCAGAATATCGTGTAGTTAAAACATTAATCAGGCAGCGTAATATGATAATTTATTATCTTAAAGAATCTAGTAATGATCAGTTGTTAGATGAATTCATTGAACTCAGTAAATTGTTAAATCCGCTATTGAAATCCATTGGAGATGTATTTGAGGAGGAAAAAAATATAGCTCAGTTTGCCGAGCAATTTGATAATAGTTATTTATAACCATGCGAATGATACCCTACAATCGAATTTATCAGAGTATGATGAGGTATAATCGCTATCAGCACATCGTATTACAGATGTATTATAAATATTAAAGAACCTAGCAGCGGATTGTGTCGATGGAAATTCTGTGATTACGCTGTTATAAAACGCAGTCACCGGTCTTGGAACACGATTTTTACTAGAATCCGGGTTTCTATTAAAACAATTTTCTTGTTGAGTAACAATCCTTAAATTTTCAACTCGATTATTTAATTTATTTCGATCGATATGGTCAACAACATATCCGGATGGAATATCTCTGATAAAAATTTCAGCAATGAATCGATGAGCGTAATAATTTTTTATTTTTCCTTCAAGAGGTATACTAATAAATAAATAACCGTTATTATTAACAATCCCAATTGGTTTTCTTAATCGCTTATTTCTAATCGTTCCATCGGCGCTGGCCTCGTAGTTAACGTAAATCGGATGTGTGCGGTATTCGTTCGTCATTATATTTTATATAGGAATTTATTTGTTTAAATGGAATTGTATATTTAGTTTTTTTAGATAATCTATAGGGGTTTGAATAACATCTCCTCGATGTTTTATATGTTGATGTGTATCGTAATATAATTTTATCGTTCTGTAATTTGCTGCATGATGATCCGCACATAATTCAACCTTACCCCTTACTCCAATACCACATACGATACAAGGTCTTGGCCCTGTACTTCCTCGTTTAATATTTCTATTATGAGTATAACAGTAATCCCCGACGCAGCGTCGTTGACATTTTATTTTACTACCAATCGGCAACCAAATACACGTATTTTTTTCGTTTGAATCGGTTTTCGTATTCATATATAATATATATTTTAATTATTTTTTTTCATTTAAATATAAAATTTTATTGTATATATTATAATTGTATATTAATGACAACATTAAGTAAACCATATTTTTCGCTTGATGCGAGAAGTGGATTATCACTAAGAGGACTTAATAGAGACCTTAAAAAACTAAGAAAACTCGCCATGAAGGAATTTCAGCTAGATGGGGCTAAACATATGTATAGTAGTTATCGAATAACTGGAGAAAGACTTTATGACGGCACAATAGATATAGTTCGCTCGATGAATATAATATCGTTGTTAGATAATTATATTTATTATCTTAAAGTGAAATGGTTAAAATATAATGATGATGGTGAATGGACTATACAAAATAATAATCGTCCGATAATGAAAAATGGGAAAAATGTAATATTTAGTCGTGATATGGATCCCGGGGTGTTAGTTGGAATTGATGGTAATTATTATAACCGAGCTTATCCGGAAATTGTTGTGATGTATGGGTTATATAGAATTCATGTAGACATTGATCACGATAGAATGTACCCAATGAGAAAATCATCACAAAATTTGAATTGCGTTGCAGAACGTGTTATGGAACATTTTAAAAATAATTCGCGAGGAAATGGATTAACTAAACAACGTGAAGAAAAAATAATGATCTGGGGGAAGACAGTGGAGGAAGGAGCTACAATTAGTGATGTTGCCAAGTTGGAAACATCCTTAAAATACCCAATTATAATAAAATCATTAACAGGAGAAGTATTAAAAGATTGTAAATATAAAAAAAATAAATTACCCCCAATTGAGATTATTGATCATAATGGCCACGCTTGGAACTCTAGTATTACTGAGTTCCCTAAAAAAAAGATTGTGAAATATATGGAAGGAAATATATACGATGTAATTAAGGATCTTCATAAAGACGATCCAACAGGAGTTTGGTTATTTAAGAGCGATGAAGATCCCGAGATGGATTTTGACCAATTTGTGAGAAATAATGGTGAATTATATCGAACTGAAGAATTAAATAATCGTATGAAGAATGTTACAAAGGATTTTGTTGATGAATTCGATGAAAACCTATTATGTAATTCTTTTACTGTACCATCCGTAACAGCTCATTATGCTAAAAAAATAAATTCTTGGAAAAAAACACCTAAGGAATTATTGGATGATATAAAATCAAGTTGTGTTGAGTACGGACATGGTGGTTTATGGAATACTAGATATAATACTAATAATTTAATTTCCGCAGATATGAACGCTAGTTATCCAGGAGGTTTTTTAGGAATGGGAGAATGCGCCGAATATTTTAAACGTTTTGGTCATCCTACAGATGAGATGACACGAGTTTCGATTAATGGGGATTTACCTGGAACTGCTAGTGGAAATGCTAGCATTTCTAGTTCTAATTTTGATTTAACTGGATTTGCTAAGGTTGCTGGTTTTCAACTTCGAGATGGATTACATCCTTGTAGTTATCTATGGCTCGGTAAACATATGTCTGAGAAGAGTTGGATGTCAATAACGTTATTACAATGGATGAGAGAAAGTGGTATGTTGACTATGTTAAAGGTTAGTGAAGCAATAATTAGTTATAACTCTCAAAAAGATATTTGGTTACCTAAACCGGATTTAAGGAGAGAGATTGATAAGGTGAAAGAAAAGTTTCCAGAGTATGATGAAGAACAAATTATTAAGACCGCTAAACAGATATATTGTGGAAGAGAAAAATCAGCTAAGGACCTAGGAAGAAAAATAATAGGAAAATTTACTCAGGGAGGAAAATTTAATAATACTAGAACCTCTTCTAGATTGGTAATTGATCCAACTGAAGAAAAAATCATTATGAAACATCTCATTGACACCAATAGATTTGTAACGAGTTATAAAGAGAGATTATCTAACGGAGAAGAATACGGTACTGTTATAGTATATAATGATGGAGAAAGCGCTCAGAATTCACATTTAAGATCTTCTATGTTAGCTTATACAAGTATTAATTTATTCTCTATGATAAATAGATTTCCAGATATCGCTGTAAGAGTCGCCACAGACTCCATGTATTTTGATAAAAAACATCTTGATAAAATTAAACCGTATTTAAGTGAAAACGGTGAATGGGGAACTTGGAGAATTAAAAAAGAACAATTACATCATTATAATCATCACGTAGATGTCGAAATACTTGATAGTTACCGAGGAAAAAATATTGAAGAGGTTTCTAATTTTCCATCTGTATTTGATCCGATAACTCGTTATAAGTTAATTTACTTGAATGGTTGCGGTGGAAGTGGAAAGACTGAAAGAGTTATTAGGTTATATAAAGATAGAAATGCTAGTATAATAGCGCTAACACATACTCATTCGTTAGCAAAATCCTTGAAAGAACGAGGAATTAATGCCAAAACTTATCATAGCTTTTTTAGGTGGAAAGGTGATAAATGGACTCCTGAAAGAATGGGTAATAAATTTATTCCCAAAATTATTCTCTGGGATGAAATATGTACAGTACCATTAGATATATTAAAACAATTTCTTAGTTGGCTACGTACAAAAAATACTAAAATAATATTTTGTGGCGATGATGGTCAACCACCACCATTTGTTGGAAAATCACCACATGAATGGTTGAGGACTAATGTTGATTATTACGAAGAAATCACAGATGATTATAGATCATTAGATGATGAAATAAAGAGTTTAAAATCTAGAATCAGACGAAAAACTGATCACGAACAATGTAGAGTTCTCAGAGAAGTTATTAAAGAAACATTGGAAGATGATTTTTGGGAATCTTGGAAACCAACTGATATAGTATTTTCAAGTTTAAAAATAACTCGAGATGATATTCAGAGACGATTATTTGAGATACATAAAGAGAAATTTTTTAATGAAAAAGTACCACTATGTTATAGACCGTCTGATACAAGAAAACAAAATATTGATGTTGAGATTCCAGGCGGTGGTACTGAGAATTTAGTGTTAAATGATGTTGTATATGTCGATATTAATGTAGTTGAAGACGCGTTAAATACTAAAAATTCTCCTTGGATGTTAGGATACGCCGCCACAATACATTCTTCACAAGGAATAACGATTGAAGATAAAATCATCTGGATCGTAGATAATCGTATTGAGTGGTCTAATTTAATTTATTTAGCGGTATCTAGAGCTAGACGAATAAATCAATTGAGAAGAGTTATAATTGGCGATCTAACTAATTTTTCGTGGTGGTAATTGAGTGTCGTGTGGGATAACTTGTAGTTGTTCGCGTGTAAATCCTCGCTGAGGTGCAGACAAATCTAATCTATAGATTGCTGGTCTAGAAACATTAGTGTTTCTGGAATAAGATCGTATCGATGATGATATTTTTATGTGTAGTGATACTCCAGATAGGATCAGTTGCTCTTGCGCCACCACCTTCGAGTTCACCTGGCTCATATAAATACCTTACAGTGACATCATTAAGAATTGGTTGAAGGTTGGAGATGTTAGTGTAGGAAATATTTCTAGGTACATATTTTTTTTTTATTGCGATATTAGGTTTGATACCAATCATTCTAGTTATTTCATTATTTAACGCGGATACTACTTTTGGTAATCTTGAAACCCATTCACGAGAGCGAGTTTCCTGAGTAAATTCTTTTGCGTATTGATATCCAAATAATCGCTCAGCGAGAGTTCTATTAAATCGCTCTACAATTGCCTGATCGCGGTGTATTCCAACATGTCCTCGTCTAATGGTGACATTATGAGTTTTCATAAGAGATGTAACAACACCTTGAAATTCCTTGCCGGGATCAACTTGTAATAAATTTGGCCATTTAAGTGGACCTTTACGATAAATCTTTTCAAATGCATCGGAGACTTCTTTTGATGACTTTGTTTTTAATGGTATTGCTTGTTTATACCTACTAGCGATATCAACTACAGTTAATGCATATTTGTAACCGTTATCAGTAGGAAGAAATAATATATCAGCTTGATGAACTTCATTCGGTACAAAAACATCAAAATGAGAATAATTTATTTTTTTAGGACCAGGAAGATAAATTTGCCATAACGCCTGTTTAGATAACCAATCTTTTGCGGTCTTATATTTCACTGATGCTGCTTTAGCAAGTTTTCTAATTGCTGAATAACCTTTCCAGTAGCCAGTAGGTGAGTAATAAATAGATTCCATATGTAAAATAAATTTTTAGTTACCAAATAATATTTTGCCTTTCATAGCAGATTTTATTAACCAAGAAGCTAATCTTTCTTTTAATTTTTTATTTGTAATTGCATTTAACGCATGAATTAATTTTATATCTGCAAGATGCCTTTGTTCAATATTGTTGCTTCGATAAGCTATATCGTGAACACGGCAAGCTTCATCAATAGAATTAATTGGATTTTCTCCTGGATTAGGCTGATTATCTTCGTTGAGTCTGATATCTAATCGAGTTCCGGGTCCGCAATAACTGTAACCTGGAAGATGTTTTTCTCCTGGATATTTAGCCCACGGTGTTCCTGGAAGTTTTGTCAATTTGGTTGCAATATCACCTCCTCTTTTTTTTTTAAAGGTTTCGTGGAAGTAAATCTAAATTTCTTTGTACTACATTGTACGCATTTACCAGAAAGCGCTGATCGATTATTTTTCGTTGTAATAGTCGTCAAGTCATTTGTGCCAGTACGCATCCTACATTTCACACAATATAAATCCATAATTATATTATATAACAGTTATGAATGTAATTGATTATTCAGCTACTCGACGACGGGAACCTATTAGACACCATGCAATGTTACCAAATTCTATTCGCGCGATTATCATCGGACCATCTGGAAGTGGTAAAACACAATTGCTACTTAATTTGATAACTCGATGGATGAAGTGGGATAAATTGTACATGATTGCTCCGAGTGTAGACGATCAACGATGTTATGAGGTGTTAAAGGATTTTAATGATGCCGCGCAAGAAATTAACGGTGATGGTGTTATTGAGTTTATAACCGATATCGAAGAGGCACCTAGTATTGATGATATTGATGGAAGTATTAATAATTTAGTCGTATATGATGATGTTATGTTGGAAAGACAAACAAATCCTGCTATAATATTTTCCAGAGGCAGACATAAAAACACCGATGTGATATATATCACTCAACGTTACACTCAAATACCAAAAGTGATCAGAGATAATTGCAATATGTTATGTGTATTTAACGGAGTTGATACTCATACTCTTAGAAATATTTGGCAAACTTGGTGCGGTGGTGATATGGATCATAATCAATTTAAAAATTTCTTTAGTGTGGCTAAAGCCACTCCACACGGATTTGTGACGATAAATTTATCAGACCCTCGGACAAGATATCGTGTCGGACTTGATCAAATATTTAGCTAGGAATAATGAAATCTTTCTAATTGTTTCTGTGTTCGCGTTAGTTCATCAGTGTAATATTCCAGTTCTTCTATGTATCTATTTTCGATAGTAGTACAGTTTTCACAAATGGTCAATTTTCCACCACCAGAGATTACTTGTTGTTGGTATTTATCACATTGTTGTTGCAGTTGTTCTATCTCTTCCCTATATTTTCCATGTTGATGGCGTAATAGTTTTTTTAATTTATCGATTTGATTCTGTTGCAGTTGAAAATCTTGTTGTTGTTGTTCTACCTGCTTCTGGTATTTATCACATTGTTGTTGGAACTGCTGTTGCTCACGTAATTGTTGTTGTAATTTTTCATTAAGATTATAATTTATAAGCTCCAGATTACTGATTATACTATCCTTTTTTGTTATTTTTGAATTCAGTTGATAGGTGTCTTCTTGATATTTTTTTAGTTGATGAATTTCCTCTTGAGATTTTTTTAACTCGTTTCGTAAATTCTTAAGATCATTCTCATAATCATCTTTTACGATTTTAAGATCATTTTCATAAGCATCTTTTAAATTATTAAGATCACTATCATAATCATCTTTTGAATTATCAGCGGTATTATCATTAATAGTCTCTATATCCTCAATAGAGTGTAATGTATTATCAACAATCTCCTCAGGAGGGATTAATGGCTTTGGAGTAGTTGGATTCTCATCTGCGATTTTATTGAGAAATTTATTTAGTATATTTAATTTTTTACGACTATTTAACGGCATTCCCCATATAGAATATACCCTAGGAATCCCAATATGATATCGTTGTGCAATATTCGCAATAGTATCTCTACCATGAGCTTGTTGGATTTCTCGAATTTGTTCAGGAGTTAATGAGGTCGATTTTATTGGCATTATAAATTATTAAACAAAAAAAAATTATTGATAATTATTCGTGATAAATCAATAATATATTCGATAATTATCATATTGTTTGATAATATAATTATCGATAATTATTCATAAATGAAATCACCCTCACCTCCTCTGTTTACTTATGAAGAATACAATAATATTTGCCTAAGTGATAAAGTGTCAGATTGGCAAAATACGAGTTAGCGATTTTTTGTTAATGCTCAGATTGATGAATGGAGACTTAAAGTTGCAAAACGGGGTCGGATTTTAGTGAAAAAGTGAAGCTCGCCTCCTCTGCTGCTAGCTCTCCTGGTTCATATAAATATCTAACAGTGACATTGGTCGAGTATAGGTTGTTCAGAAAAATCATTTTGTGGTTTTACAGATATATACTTTTTTTTAATCGCGTTGTTAGGTTTCATATTAATTGTTCGAGTAATCTCATTATTCAGCTCAGTAATTACGCCTGGTAATCTCTTGACCCATTCACGGAATTGTTTATCTTGAATAAACTCCTTCGCGTATTGATATCCAAATAACCGCTCAGCAAGTGTCCGATTAAATTGTTCAACAATTGCCTGATCACGATATAGTGCAGTATGTCCTCGTCTGATGGTGAAATTATGACGTTTCATTGTTGATAACACTGCACTCTGAAATTCCTTGCCAGGATCAACTTGTAACAGATTTGGCCAATGCCGAGGACCCCTTCGATAAATCCTTTCAAACGCAGAAGCCACTTCAGTTGATGACTTTGTTTTAAGAGGTTCTGCTTGTTTGTATCGACTCGCAACATCAACTAGGGTTAGCGAATACTTGTAAAAACCATCATGCGGCAGAAATAGTATATCAGCTTGATGAACCTCATTAGGGACGCTGACATCTTAATGCGAGTAGTTAATTTGTTTAGGTGGTAGTAGATAGATTTGCCATATCGCCTAATTGGATAACCAATCCGCTGCAGTGGTATTTTTCACCCTTGCGCCGCTAGCGAGTTTACTGATTGCTGATTTACCCCTCCAGTATCCTCCATGATGTTATTAATTATCAGCAGCCAACATCAATTTACTTTTCATCGCCGATTTTATCAACCATGAAGCCAATTTTTCTTTGAAGGATTTATCGGTGATAGAATTCAACGCATGAATTAATTTTACATCTGCGATATGTCTGTTTTGCAGACTGCTACTTTTATAAGCAACATCACGAGCATGGCACGCCTTATCAATGGCGTTTATTGGGTTTTCACCGGATCGGGGTTGGTTTTGATCATCGAGTCTGATATCGAGTCTGGTCCCGGGTCCACAATAACTATATCCTGGAAGGTGTTTTTCTCCTGGATACTTCTTCCCTGGTGATCCTGGGAGTTTTATTAACTTGGCTGCAATATCACCTCTTCGTTTTTTGTAAATCATCTGCAGATTTCATAGAAACAAATCTAATTTTTTTTGTACCACATTGTACACACTTACCAGAAAGTGCTGATCTGTTATTTTTAGTTGTAATCGTCGTCAAGTCATCTGTGCCAGTGCGCTTCTTACATTTCACACAATATAAATCCATAATTTTTTTTATAATAACATGAATGTATTTGATTTTCGGCGACATAAAAACGAGAACCAGTTAAACAGCATGCAGCGCTACCAAATTATATTCGCATGATTATAATCGGACCATCTGGAATTGGCAAGACACAACTGCTACTTAATTTAACAACGAGATGGATGAAATGGGATAAGTTGTATTTTGTAGCCCCAAGTGTAGACGATCAGCAATGTTACGATGTGTTAAAGGACTTTAACGAGAAAGCAAAAACAATGAGGATATTATTGAGTTTATAACCGATATCGAGGAAGCACCGAGCATGGATGATATTGATGGAAGTATTAACCATTTAGTCGTATATGATGATGTCATCTTAGACAATCAGAAGAATCCTGCTAGGATATTTTCCAGAGATAGGCATAAAATACCGATGTGATATATGTCACTCAACGATACACTCAAATACCAAAAGTGATCAGAGATAACTGCAATATTATTGCTGTATTCAACGGAGTTGACACACGTACGCTACGAAATATTTGGCAAACTTGGTGCGGCGGTGATATGGATTATAATCTCTTTAGAAATTTCTTTAGTCACGCTCAGTCAATTCCACATAGATTTGTAACGATAAATGTGCATGATTCTAGATCAAGATATTGTATCGGACTTGATCAAATATTCGGCTGAAATCGTAAAAAAAGATTTTTTTATCCCATAGCAGCAGAGGGGGTGCGACAACGACTTTGCGTCCCCAAAGAAAACTTTTTTTTACGATTTGGAGGAAGCCTTGGTTTGCCAAACGGATGCTTCTAAAAGTTGTCGGATTCGCCCCTTCGGCTGCTCCTGATCAAAGTACGAAACTGTAGAGCGCCACATTAAGTATTTTGCAATCATCGCCTGATCTGTTTTGCAGAAAGAAGATAGCTTTACTGTATCTTGTATTACTAACAGTGATGTCTCCGAAGGGCTTGTATATCTTATTTAATATCTTTTATTGTGACTCTTATTACATATTTTTTTGCCTTGGTTACAGTCCGCTCAGCTTTAGCCCAACCCCAGTAGGAAGACACATTAATTAATAATATTATATTTTCGACGGAGTATCAGCAGAAGAATGAAAATAAAAGAATACATTGGCAAAGCAAACATATATTGACGGTTGTACCCAGGTTAAACGTCGCTTAAAGTCGATAGCACTGGTTCGGAATCTGATGAAAACATTTAGTTTGGAGTCGTCCATGTTCCCCTGTCCGATTCAACGTTTTCCATTAATAATGAAATTGATTTGTCCTCATCATAAACCACAAGCATGTTTATATTGTTAAAAGCTGTTTTAATGGAGGATTTTAATGATAGAACTCATAACATTAATGATTAATTTGGAAAAGATGAGTTCCTTTGAAACACTGCAATGTTGGTGTCGATTAGATTAAATTTAGTCAATGATACCACAGACATTCTCAATGAGTATAATTTAGTGTCGATTAGATTAAATTTAGTCAATGATACCACAGACATTCTCAATGAGTATAATTTAGTGTCGATTAGATTAAATTTAGTCAATGATACCACATACATTCTCAATGAGTATAATTTAGTGTCGATTAGATTCAATTTAGTCAATGATACCACAGACATTCTCAATGAGTATAATTGCCAGACAAACTAGTCACACTGGATTAGAAAATTAATACCACTTGGAAAGTAATATGTAAAAAATAATATTCTTAGCGGTATATGTGCTGACGTTGCAAGTGTTGGTTCTTTAACGTTTCGTAAAACATTTGTGAATGACCATTATGATTTTTGCACAAACGAACTTGACACACGTTTTACTGTTTGTCTTTTCTTGTTAATTACTCATTTCAGAGGGGGTGGGAGATACACTAAGAAATTAGAAAGGCTGATTTGTAAACTAAAAAAACACCTAGATGGCAAGAAATTAGAAAAGCGATTTGTAACCTAAAAACACCTAGATGGCCAGAAATTAGAAAGGCTGATTTGTACACTAGAAAACATCTAGATGAAAAGAATTAGAAAGGCTGATTTGTAAACTAGAAATCACATAGATGACAAGAAATTAGAAAGGCTGATTTGTAAACTAGAAAACACATAGATGGCAAGAAATTAGAAAAGCGATTTGTAAACTAGAAAACACCTAGATGGCAAGAAATTAGAAAAGCGATTTGTAAACTAGAAAACACATAGATGACAAGAAATTAGAAAAGCGATTTGTAAACTAGAAAACACATAGATGACAAGAAATTAGAAAGGCTGATTTGTAAACTAGAAAATATAGCGTAGAAGACTCGGGATGCACATAATAATACATAATCCATATTTCGTAATGACAGCATTCGTTAATCTCGTCATTGATACACATAATAATACATAATCCATATTTCGTAACGACATCAGCAGTATATATTCGTTAATCTCGTCATTGACACACATAATAATACATAATCCATATTTCGTAACGACATCAGCAGTATATATTCGTTAATCCCGTCATTGATACACATAATAATACATAATCCATATTTCGTAACGACATCAGCAGTATATATTCGTTAATCTCGTCACTGACGCATCTTTAGAATGTTTTGTTATAAATATTCGCAATCCAATTGATAATTTAAAAAAAACTAAATGACAATTTAAAAGATTACCATGACTCTTCACATCGTTTCATTTGGTAATACATCTGAATAATATGGCAGTTCTTCTCGTTCTCGCTGTCAGTGGTTCTGCAAACCAGAGATCTGTACACTAAATTGTGACGTCATAAAGTGAGTCTCCGAGAAATTTTATATAGGTGGCACCATACAGTTTTGTAAAAGAGTTTAATTTTTAAATTTAAATTTAAATTTAATTTTTAAATAGAAACAATTTATCAGGATTTCTTCAATGGTTAGCATGCATATTTAGAAAAGACATTTTGTACTTTATGTAGTTTTTTAAAGAACATCTAATTCTCTTAATTTTGGCTTGCTGGGTAATAGAGAATACAGCTTAATTTTGGATTGCTGGGTAATAGAGAATACAGCTTAATTTTGGATTGCTGGGTAATAGAGAATACAGCTTAATTTTGGATTGCTGGGTAATAGAGAATACAGCTTAATTTTGGATTGCTGGGTAATAGAGAATATAGCTTAATTTTGGATTGCTGGGTAATAGAGAATACAGCTTAATTTTGGATTGCTGGGTAATAGAGAATACAGCTTAATTTTGGATTGCTGGGTAATAGAGAATACAGCTTAATTTTGGATTGCTGGGTAATAGAGAATACAGCTTAATTTTGGATTGCTGGGTAATAGAGAATACAGCTTAATTTTGGATTGCTGGGTAATAGAGAATACAGCTTAATTTTGGATTGCTGGGTAATAGAGAATACAGCTTAATTTTGGATTGCTGGGTAATAGAGAATACAGCTTAATTTTGGATTGCTGGGTAATAGAGAATACAGCTTAACTATCCATCAGATGTGCACTTATTAAAAAAGATTGCAAACTCCTATTGGTCATTTTCACCTTCAAAGGTAAGTTGTGAAAAAAGGAGCTGATAATCTTTTTTATTTTTAAATATTTTTCAATTTATTCACGGCTTTTTCAGACCGTTTTGTGCCAAATCTGGCAAATTCATTTCCTTATTTTAATGCCTGCTAAAGTTATTATATTTTTGGGGCAGCCCTTTTAATCAGACGTGTGATTACATCATGCACGATTTATACAACTACAACATGTAACAAATAACAGCAGCAGATCATTACAGTAGTAAAGAGGTATGCTAACATTCTCCGTTGTGCGTACTGTAAATGCAACTTACACCTGGCACTCTCTCCGAACTACGTAATATATGTGGAACGCACCCATTGTTACACAGGGATATGACGTTTTATCAAATAAATAAAGTAAACAAGAAAATGCGAAAATACGAAATAAACGTATCTGTACGATAAATATACATTCATTTTCTCATTTGGTTTCAACGGTGATTTCTGCTGGATTACGTTGGGACTACAGTTCTTATACGACAGCGATTATTATAATCAGCCGCAGTTGTAGCATGTACATACCTAGCCGAGCAATCAGCCACACACATAATGAAATATGACCGGAGTTGTTTGGGTTGATATCGCCTATTTATTAAAACCTGCAAATAATCTGCAAATATTTTGTCCGCACACATCTGTGTAAATGTATCACTTACAGATATTTCTTGTGTCTGTTGAGCTACCGTTGGCCGAAGAGTTATTTCGGTGATATTTACATACCATCTCCAATTCATATCTTTACTATGCTTGGCCAATTGTAAATCCACTTGGAATAGCACAACCAGCTGTCATGTGGTCATTTTGAATTTCGCGATAGTTATGGTTTTTGACAAATACCTTGAAGCGTCTAAACTATACGCAGGTTTATTCCGGAAAGATCTGCATGCAGCACACTTATACATTTTAATGACAAAGTGACAAGCCCACATATTGTTCATCAGTTTTAACACAGATTTGCGGGATTTATTTCTCAAACTAGGACATACTATGTTGACGGATGAATGATTATCACTCGCTTTTATAGGCATGGTAGGAGTTGTAAAAAATATGATGATTATCACTCGTTGTTATAGGCATATTAAATATATATTTTGCACCCATACCAACCTAGAAAACTGGTTGTAAGCCTGTATGTGCATATATATATATATATATATATATATATATATATATATATATATATATATATATATATATATATATATAGGGCATTATGGTGCTGCGGGTTTGTTTTCCTCAGATTTTTTTTACATTTACGTACTACAATGGTTTAGATTAGAAGGCCTTTGTGGAAAGTTATCAGGAATCTTGCGAAAATGGGGTGCAGCAGTCAATAAATAGCTCATGGATTTACACGTAGGTGTGACTTGATGAGTATGATTTGACAGTAGAGACAATAATGCAAATTTACCTAGAGTATATTTTTCACACACTAATCCATGAACGTCCTAATACTTTCAGTTTGCGGATAAGTAGTAATATGTAGCCATATGGCCACCTACAGGAACATTACGCCGTATGTTTACATTTGGGCCTCCTCCTCCTCCAAACAATGGGAACCCTAACATAAAAATGTATATAGGTTTAATACGAGGGGACCAGACAAGCCCCACCCGCATGTAATCTATGCAGCTAAGCATACTTTTTAAATGCAGATGTCAAGGCAGGGATCAGAAAGGCGAGAGCAGCTTTCATCAGCTAAAAAAACATATTGAGCTCCAAAGAAATTTCCTTAACTACCAAGATCAGACAGTTCAACTCCAACTTGAAGTCAGTCCTACTGTATGGAGCAGAGACCTTGAAAACCATAATGTCGACCATAAAGAGAGTCAAGATCTTCCTCAACAGCTGCCTACAAAGAATTCTCCAGATCCGCTGGCAGTCACTAACAGCAACACCAACCTATGATAGAGACCCCGCCCCCCAAGTTCCGGTAGAGGACGTACGAGATCAAGAAGAGAGTTTTTTTTTGGATTGGACATATCCTACACAAGCCGCCAACCAACTTTACAAAGCAGGCATTGTGGTGGTACCCTAAAAGCAAGTGGAGAATTGCCGACCAAGAAACACTTGGCGACGTGACCTTGACGCGGACATCACTAAGCTGGGTCACAGCTGGAGTCAGCTCGAGGGGATGGCACATAACAGAAATCTCTGGCGATCTTTTGTGTGCGGCCTATACCCCAGCATAGAAGACAGACAAAACTGAACTGATTTGCATTTTCTTGGTCAATCATTGTTTTGTTAGTAACCGGCATATATTCGAGTTACTATCTGTAGGATTGACCTCGAAGTTGCGATTGACCATAGACCTGTTGCAACGTTTTGTAACGTAGCATCACATTTATTGGGTCCTATATGTTCTTTTAAAGAGCGTCCAGTAAATGCTTGCTAAGATCCAATAAGTGGAAAATTTACAGGAGCATCCGAAATCAATTACTTTACATAGACAATTACAAGGTAGATATATCGCTATGTAGATTAACGGCAGGTGTTGTGACATGTTGTGCATTTCAGACTCTTTGTAACGTATTTACTTTAGAATGACAAATTAACTTGTATTCATTTGAGACATTCAAATATCGCACATGAGAGGCTAAAACTAATTCAGGTAAACGGTTGGATATTAATGGCGTCACAAGAACAAACACTGAACACCTGTAAGACATTGACTTGTTGAATGAATTTCGGAAAATATGAGTAGGTAGAATGTAGAAGACAATAACATCTGTACGTGAATAGCATGCTATATTTTCGGTCAATAAATTTTGTTTACAAAATTATTAATACACTTGTCATTTTAAATTCTGACTATGATGCAAGCATATATGGATAATACATACAGTAAACAAAAGACGTTGAGGAAACTAGACTGACTTTTAGAAGAACAATACATAGCGTAATGCTGAGTTGATTATGTGCCAAATAATAAGAAAGCAAGTATTAAAATCTCACCGAACACGACATGATCTGAAAGTGTTAGTAATAAATCTCACTGAATACGACATGATCTGAAAGTGTTAGTAATAAATCTCACTGAATACGACATGATCTGAAAGTGTTAGTAATAAATCTCACTGAATACGACATGATCTGAAAGTGTTAGTAATAAATCTCACTGAATACGACATGATCTGAAAGTGTTAGTAATAAATCTCACTGAATACGACATGATCTGAAAGTGTTAGTAATAAATCTCACTGAATACGACATGATCTGAAAGTGTTAGTAATAAATCTCACTGAATACGACATGATCTGAAAGTGTTAGTAATAAATCTCACTGAATACGACATGATCTGAAAGTGTTAGTAATAAATCTCACTGAATACGACATGATCTGAAAGTGTTAGTAATAAATCTCACCGAACACGACATGATCTGAAAGTGTTAGTAATAAATCTCACTGAACACGACATGATCTGAAAGTGTTAGTAATAAATCTCACCGAACACGACATGATCTGAAAGTGTTAGTAATAAATCTCACCGAACACGACATGATCTGAAAGTGTTAGTAATAAATCTCACTGAATACGACATGATCTGAAAGTGTTAGTAATAAATCTCACTGAATACGACATATTTTACCAATACAGTAGAGGATATATTTTTGACTACATATGTTTTGGAACAAAAACACAACATCTATATTTAGGAGCAAATAAGTGTCTTTGAAAGAATTTACGATCATTTTTAATATCTGTTCATGACAGTTTCTTTCAACAGATCGCTGAAATATTTTTTTGCGAAAATTAACAGCAAGATGTCCACTGATAAACTATATATAAATTTGATTCAAACTGACGGAGCAAACATTAGTTAATGAAAACAATACATAAGTAAAACAAGCTTTTTTGATATGAAAATAATCTGCAAGAAAAATTATTCTCTCGGCATATTCTCAAAAGCGCCAACGTTAAAATTTGTTTGGGAAAATGTGATGTGGTTTTCTTTTGTTGAATATGCCTGGAAAAGTTCCGCCAGATATCATCTAACGGTTTACTGCCATTGTTATCCGTGAGATCTTGAATCTGCACAATAAGGGAGCGGCGTTTTACCAGGCATTCTTTATCAATGTACATCAACTATCTTATGCGTGATATGTAAAAGTTCGAGTTAATATCTTTCCGTTTGTTTATTACTGCTGTGTACATTCTAATTTCGTAAAGCCTCAATTACCTCCCCTGCTTCCGCCAGGGACTTGAAAATGTCTTTGTATTGAGTCATTCCGTCTTACACCTCTATTACATCCTATTGATGATATCCCATAATTCAATTACAGATATCACCTGACTCCATACATGAACAGAACAACTATTTGACTTATGGAGTCTGAATCTGACCTCGGCGCGACAACTATTCCAAGTTAGCATCGCCAAACAAAGACTATTGCGGTTATCGTCAAAGTACTAAATAAAAAGCTTCCAGAGAAGAAGCACTGAACATGCAACAGTTTGATGTGTTAATTGAAAAACATGAGCTGATAACCATGTACTAGACTATGTTATCTGTAATAGAATGACATGTTATATTTCCAAAATAGCATTAAATATGATATTCAAAATTAGCACATAGTTTGCGGCTTTACGGATCTGACGACTGATGTAGGCACACATCATTGTACATAAGGTTTGAAACAGTCTCTCTCTCTCTCTCTCTCTCTCTCTCTCTCTCTCTCTCTCTCTCTCTCTCTCTCTCTCAAACAGAATTACATTAGTTGGAAGTAGAGAAGAGCAATACAATGCTGAGTATGGACTATATTAACACACGTATGAATGAATTCAATCTCACTGAATTTTATATGATCTACTGCTACAGAGAAGGACGTATTTCTATTGGCCTCAAGACAGACATTAGAGGAGTAACTTAGTTTTCTTTGCATAGTTTAGGATATACAAGCTTACATTTACTTATTTTTATTGCTTTAAATTACCCTAAAGTTAACAACCGATAAAGTGTATATGAAATGGTTCTACGTTAATAGAATGAACATTAGTAATAAGGTAAATAACGGCAGTAGGGCAGTCAAACACACTTCTTGTGGACAACGTATGTATTACACATAAAACAAATCCGCAAAACACAGTACTTCCACCAAAGATTCGCACAATGACATCGAACAAAAATGTGGACAATGCTATGATACGATTAAGTTCTTACTGCATTTAAAATTTAAAGTCGATCGAGCCAAACCAAACAAAAAAAAAATAATATAAAAAGTAAGGAACATAAAATTCTAGATGGCAAGAAAGTCAATGTATGTTTCCCGTTTGGTATTGCTTGTATGGTCAAAAGCAGTTACTTTTATTTCTGTTCCACCGAAAACTACTTCAAGGTCTACTGATCTGTCTTTATCTCCCGTGAGATCTGGCATTTCTACGACAAGGCATCCGCATTTTTCCACGCCTTCCTCATCAATGTACTTTACATTTCTTTTGGTAGATTTGTAAAACTCAAAGATAATACCCTTTTGGTTTGTTATTATTGGTGTGTACGACTCCCGCCAAATTTCGTTATGCCCAATTACCTCCCCTGCCTCTGCCCATGGCTGGAAAATGTTCTTGCATAGAGTCATTCCGTCTGATATCACTTTTAGATCCTCTCTGTGTTCCCCGTCATTGAATGGCAGATAAGATCCGACTCCATAAGTGAAGCGACAAATCCGTTGGCATATGGAGCTTGGATCTCGCCCAAACGCGACGGCTCCTCGAACAACCGTGAGACTTGGTTCTTCTGGAATCAGAACAATGACCTTTTCACTGAACCGTGTTTTTATGGCTTTTTGTAGCCGTGGAGACTCTGCAAATCCTCCAACTAAGAATATGTAGTTAATATCTTTCAGTTTTGATTTATGTAGCAACAAATTAATATGGTCGTTGATCTGATTCAAACAGTCAACGAAAAGCTCCTGAACAAGTGAAGAAGATAGAACAAGCTTTCCCGATGAGAATTTGATTCCAGTATTGTGCTCTTGTGAAAAATTCTGAATACAATCCTTTGCAGATCTACCCAAATGCTTAAAATTGCAGAAGTTATAAGGCAACGACACTCTGATAGTTTCGCTCTCGCCACGTTTTTTGACCTCGAAATCTTGAAGTAACTCAACGAAGTCTTTAGGATACTCATTTCTGAACGTTGAAATGAAGTCCTCACCAAAAATCTTGTACATGAGATTGACGAACTGTTGGTCAACAATGGTTCCTCCCCAAGCACCGCCTGTTGCTCGGTAAAGTTCTCGGATCTTACCGTCCTTCCGAACCTTGTGGGCAACAATGTCGATCGTACCACCTGTATTGACAAAACATAAATGCCAGTGAAAAAGTGGTAACCTCGCTGGTTCTATTGCATTGATGACTTTGCAGAATTTTCATTCTACTCCAGATAAGTAAAGAATGTGCCGATATTAAACTCGAACGAGATATTTTAGAATAGACATAAGTAGTTTATGAAATGTCTACTCGATAGCAAGTACGAAGTACATTTTGAAATGTTTGCAAAAGAAACTATGCAGAATATACGATTCTAAAAAGCAGCAAATGTGTGAATTTTAAAAAATAATCTCTGTGGATAATGTTACGTATATTTGATTTAAATCATTTAATTTTGTTTGTCAGATTCAGATTTGACATTTTGGGTTTAAAATTCGTTAGTTGGGAGAGATTTTCTAGAAATGGATGACCTATGTACTTTACAAGTAAACAACAGATGTTAACCTCATTTTCTGACCTTGTTTCAGAGTGTAAACAAGCTTCTAAAATGATTACAAGGACATTAGAGCTTAACTTTAAAAGTGATTGGTCGGTTCCAAGGACAAAATGGAATAAAGTATAAACATCTTTCTAATTTTAGGTGGGTCATATGGTGTTTACGTGATTTCTTGAACGTAGATTTATTCTGATAGTTTCTTGAATATCACGTGACCCCTTGTTTACGTAAAGAAACAGAGATATAAACATTGTTTAAGGAGAGAGCTATTCAGTAGATGTTGGACTTTTATAATATTAAGTTGTGTCTTCTTTTTGAGTTATTTTTTAATTACCGTGTACTGGAAATTGTGTGAATTCTGTTGGAGCAAGAGGAATTAATTTATTATTTATCTGGATAAGAATATGTGCTCATAGATTTTCATTAAAAAGAACTGACTAAATCAAGTGACATCGTCGTCCATGTTGGATTACATCGTCAAGATTCGAACCGGGAACTATTAGGACATTTATTTATCAGGACACTTGCAATTCCACTATTGGATTATATTGTGAATTCTCTTTTGGATTAATTTTTTGGACTCGATTCTATAAAACCGTAAGTTTATTTATTTTCATTTATGAAAAGATTTGTACTTAATAAATTGTTTGTTAAATTTTACAAGCTTGCTATTTTCACTTCTTTCTATGTTGCTGCTTATTCGAGCCTAAGCACGTAACAATAAGATTCTTTCAGGCCCAAAAGTTCTCAACAGCTTGGCATGTCTTGGAATAAAGACACAGTGATCCCTTTCAAGAGTGCTCTTAAAACACCTTTTTCGACAACAAGAAAAATATTAAAGACCTAATAATGTTTCCTACCTTAAATATTTTCAGTATTTTCATGTCTTCTAATTTCATGGGCTTGTTTGTTTTTGGGTTGTTGTTTGTTTTTTTTCTTGTAGTCAAACCATTATAGATGTTGTAAAGCGCTTAGAGTTTTTTAACGATTAGGCGCTATATACAAAGTCCTCATTATTATTATTATTATTATTAGTAGTAGTAGTAGTAGTAGTAGTAGTAGTAGTAGTAGTAGTATGCTACAACAAAATGTATAGCAATGTTTAGACAGCTAACTTGTACTAGTTATATTGGGAAAGTGTCAGTATGTCGGGGACATATTTTATATTAGCATATATGTATTGCTTGCATATTAATTTAAGAAATACCTCCCGCATCGACCACGAGATATTTCGTTCCAGGCTCAAATTTTGGCTTCATGCCAGAATCTTCATCGTAGCCGAGAAAGGTGTTTGCTGGAAGTGTCCGGCAGTACAGCGAAGCAGCTTCTGGTTCCAATGCTATTACAAGACGGTTACTGTAAACATCGTCTATCAATCCACCCTTAAAAATAAGTGCATGTAAATAACAAAACAGTCTTTGAAAAATATGGTAATGTTGTCCTATTTAATTTCTCTTAGAACCATAACAATATAACATATTTATCCCATGTTTCTAAATATCACTTTGATGGAGACCCATAACAATATAACATATTTATCCCATGTTTCTAAATATCACTTCGATGGAGACCCATAACAATATAACATATTTATCCCATGTTTCTAAATATCACTTCAATGGAGACCCATAACAATATAACATATTTATCCCATGTTTCTAAATATCACTTCGATGGAGACCCATAACAATATAACATATTTATCCCATGTTTCTAAATATCACTTCGATGGAGACCCATAACAATATAACATATTTATCCCATGTTTCTAAATATCACTTCGATGGAGACCCATAACAATATAACATATTTATACCATGTGTCTAAATATCACTTCGATCGATCCGTCAATAAGAACGATTTCTTGAAGGGCAATGAAAATAAAAATGTTTATCAGGTAAAATTGTTTGACATTTGTAACAGCAAGAGTTTGAGTCGGATTGATAAGATTAGAGTGTAAAGAATAAATACACTACCCTATAGGCAACCTCTCTCATGAACTGCTTCGCGTTCTCATCCCATATAGCCGGTACTGTTAGAACCCATCTGATAGACTGAGGGTCGGGCTCGTACTCAAGGTTGTTACCCAAAGCCCTCAGCATGTGCCATTTAATGTAGGTCAAGGACTTGGAAAACACCTCTATTGCCAACATCTGTTTTCCCTTTGCGTCCTCCAACAATATATCAGTATTCAGCTCCTACAATACAGATGACGTTCTTAATGAGCAATACCTAATAATATATCAATTGCTTCTTTAGCGCTAGAATTTATTTTCAAACGCTGTTGAACAGAGTGACCTTACTGGCCACACATTCACTTCAAGATTCGTCTACACTAAAGATTAGATGACACTGCTGGAAGCAATTTTGCGGACACTTGATTGTCACAGTTCCAAAGTTGTTGTCTTGGGGGGTGGGGTGTTTTCTTATTTTGGCGCGACACACATTCATTTCAAGATCCGCTCACGCTGAAAATTTTGGTGTCATAAGTCAGAAGACATTACAATCAGAGTCCGAACATGACTTTGTTCTTTGCATTGCTAAATCAACTACCAAATATTGGTCAAATCTTTATCACAAGATGCAACAACGTGGGCAGATCGAAATGGGTCAGGATAGCCAAGGTTGCCAAGCCCGTGGTCCACACAAAACACATGAGCTTGAACCAAACGTTATTGCGTATGGACCAGTGTATGAGAAAAAAACAATGACTAGCTCAGTTCTCAAAATACCAGCCTTGTGACAATATTTACAGGAATTTATGCCAAGATGGGTCAGTTAAAAAGGTGGAACCTTGATGCGCACCAACCACACACATAGTCGACACTATTTCATTCAAATTCTTCGTGTGGTTTTAGAAACAAAAACTAACTTTGTCAAGGACAGACAGACAAACAAACATGCATACTTACTCAAGAGAGCAATAACAATATTTCCGCTCTTTGCAGAAGTGATGCGAAAACGAATTACTACAATTAATTTGGCATACCTAGA
Source organism: Unio delphinus (assembly GCA_029339505.1). Taxonomy (NCBI): domain Eukaryota; kingdom Metazoa; phylum Mollusca; class Bivalvia; order Unionida; family Unionidae; genus Unio; species Unio delphinus. Next base: position 732,675 of record JAQISU010000168.1, on the reverse strand, counting down.
AAAAGAGAGTGTGATTTGGATTTTCAACGTAGTGTTAACAATGTTTCAGTCATATTTCTACTATGTCTGCAGTAGTGGCCGAGTGGTCTAAACCGCTGTCCGTTACGGATCACAGCCATCTCACTTCTGTCTGCGTGGGTTCGAGTCCCGGATTCGGCCAATATGGGTATGTGAGAGAGCTTGCCAGTAGCATCTCGTGCGTCGATTGATCTTTCCGGAGTTTTCCGGGTTCTTCCTAATACTGGCCGCCATGTATAGCCTATATTGTGCTGAAAAATGGCCTTAAACCATATAAAAAACACAACAAAAACTATGTCTGCAATGTGGCAGTTTATGGTGATGTCTAGCACTGGAGCGTTATGCTGCAGACATGTAGCATGATGTCCCACCCAGTCACATTATCCTGAAACCAGGCCGACTAACGTCATAATGAGTGGGCCTCGGATCGAACCCACAACCTCCCACATCCGAGGCGGTCGCTCAAACCACTAGCGGTTAAAGATATAATAAGACTTGTCTAATTTTCAGTTCAGTTTATATTCAGTGCCAACAACCCATTGATCGTTGCGTTTCAATTATATATGTTGTATACATAGTTTTGTCCTACATCCATTTAGTAAAACTTTAAACAGGACATTGATCCACCTTGACCCACTTAATTAAAACATGACTTTATTTATCTTGAAACACTTAAAGGCTATTGCCTATGATCTTTTAGAGTAAGTTTAACCCAGGGTTATCAGATCTATATAAATTTTATCCTTGGTATGTAGATCTATATAAATTTTACCCTTGGTATGTAGATCTATATAAATTTTACCCTTGGAATGTAGATCTGTATAAATTTTAACCTTGGTGTGTAGATGTATTTAAATTTTACCCATGGTACTCAGATCTCTCTCTCTCTCTCTCTCTCTCTCTCTCTCTCTCTCTCTCTCTTATATATATATATATATATATATATATATATATATATATATATATATATATATATATATATATATATATATATATATATATATTACCCTTGGTATGTAGATGTATATAAATTTTACCCATGATACTTAGATCTATAAACATTTTACCCATGTTACTTAGATCTATATAAACCATGCCAAGTAAATCTAGATACAGTTTACCATTGTAAGTAAATCTAGGAAATGGAACTTTTTGTTCATATGCTTATGATAATATATAACTTATATAATTTTGTTCCAGGAATATTAGAGACAAGATCAGCGTTTCCACCTTTCTACAACTCATTATCGGATTACATCCACTATGTGCCTGAAGCTTAACAAGCACTGTGCACAACTGCAGCTCATCGATGAAATGCTTTGAATGCCTAGCAACCATTATTGCCAATCTGCTGCCGAATAATATGGCTTTGAGAAGGAAAATGCTGGTCTTATTAATATTATGAATACGGTGTACACTTGTACATCGATTTGTCAGTGATGAGTATTTCAAGAGAAATGGATGTTATCATGTTACTATTTTTTGTCGCTTAGGGTATGTGATATACAAATACGGATTAGACGACAATTGTTGAAAGTTCCGATATTATGTTATTAGAAAGTCTTCTTAGCTGCATTGTCTATATATAACAAGCATTTACAAAAAGTAAAACTTACACCAGTCTTTTAGGCATGATAAATAATACTGTGCTTGATACAGCCATTTTTCAATCAGTGTTGTTAGCGATGTTGCCGTATGGTGTACCAGGATAAGATGTTGTTTCAGCTGAGTATGTATTAGTCATATTTTTTCATTTATTCTGGAAACATATAGTTCTCATCTTGTTGCTTTGCTTGCAACATAAAATATGTGTATGCATGCATTATACACTTAACGGCACGTCAGCACAGTACTGGCTATATAATACCGATTAAAAGTTAACTTTAAAAAATGTAAAGATAACATATTGCAAAAGGATCCAACATACCTCTCTTAAAATAAATAAATACTTACAAAAATAAATGCAAACATACAGTCCTTCAAAACCATGAAAGATAACAATAGCTGTTTTTGTTTTTAAGAAGAAACAATTGAACATGAAATAGTACCTTATTGTCATAAAGCTTCATTTTGAATCGATCAAAATAGTAGTAGGTATCAGCATCCTCCTCTGCAAGGTCATTGTACTTGGATACTGCCTCGAAGCCGAAGGAGTCGAATTCCCCATCCGGTTTCAGCAGAAGGCAGGTAGGGGTCTTGTGCAGAAGGAATCCCTGGGTCTGTCCCCAGTTCTTATTAGTGTAGATTTTGTCCGGATTGGAGGAAAAAGAATAAGCATACCCACTGAAAGTGGTTCCAAAATCAATTGCAGATACAATTTTGAATGTCATCGTATCGTCTGTATGCGAAACATCATCTACTGTTGAATCTTTTACTGGTACCGATGTCTCCATTGAAGGCTGCGTGTCAGATGTGAAACCTGTCGCTGAGTCTGGCTCATCTGTTGGGATGCGACTTGTATCATCTGCCATATTGTTTAGCTACTTGTACTCTCTTTGTCCCCAAAGTGACTGGATACCATGGCGTTTCTTGCAAGAAAAATCGATATTGCTGCTGCTACAATATTGATCCAATGCTGCACGCGCATTTATTAAAGACGGTGTATTTTGTCCATGCTGAGGAGAGGCATCCCATTGAGTAATCATTACTAAAAGAAGAACTTTGCAGTTGTTATCATCTACACGAAAGACGTCTGAGGAGGACATTTTGATTTAAGGTGCTTGATTTTATTCATGCTCCTAATCTGCCGGGTCATTAACTGGCACGAATTAAAAAGTGAGCTGCAATGTCCGAGTTTCCTGCTAGCTTTGGGATCTGATGTAAGTATTACGTGTTTTCTTGCGTTTACCACACGCTTACTCGTTACCACACGCTTACACGTTACCACACGCTTACTCGTTACTACTCGCTTACTCGTTGAAAATTGAACTCATTTATCGTCTGTTTTCATTTTAAGTAATTAAAACTTAGATAAAATGTAACTTATTATAGTAAAGGCATTTCAAGTAATTAAGATTTAGATAAAATGTAACTTATTCTAGTAAAAGCATTTCAAGTAATTAAGATTTAGATAAAATGTAACTTATTCTAGTAAAGGCATTTCAAGTAATTAAGATTTAGATAAAATGTAACTTATTCTAGTAAAGGCATTTCAAGTAATTAAGATTTAGATAAAATGTAACTTATTCTAGTAAAAGCATTTCAAGTAATTAAGATTTAGATAAAATGTAACTTATTCTAATTATTGTACCAGTCAACATTGAATTTTTTTTTGGAAGAATTTAAAATTACATTTTTATATCTCTTGACTCGAGCATGCGCATCTCGATTTCTGCCTATTATCAATATGATGATGATATAGTTGACGGAAATATGTTGGTACTGGTTTGAAGGTAGCCGCCTCATTCAACGACAATCTCTCTCTCTGTCTCTGTCTCTGTCTCTGTCTCTCTCTCTCTCTCTCTCTCTGACAAGGAATCTTGGGATGAAATTTATGTTGTAATTAGTATGTGAATAAGGCAATCGTGTGAAATGCGACGTTGCTGTGATGCAAAGTGATCCCTGAATACACACGCAGGCCAATGATTCATGGCAGCTGACTCACTTTGGCTGGTGTCTGGAAATCAATAACCAGTACAGAGAAGAAAGATAGAATGGTGATTTTTCTCAATACAGTTACAATAACCACGGAAACCGATTCCTAGGTTCTGAAAATCAATTGAGCCCTCTTAATATACATGACTGCGCAAGAATCTACATTGGAAATGCTGTCAATAGTAACGATTCCATGTGTACAGTTAGAGGGTAAGAATAAATGAATATGCAATGTTTATTCTTGGAGTATAATTGACTGTTATATGTATCTATAATTAACTGTTACATGTATCTATAATTGACTGTTATATGTATCTATAATTGACTGTTATATGTATCTATAATTGACTGTTATATGTATCTATAATTGACTGTTTTATGTATCTATAATTGAAAGTGTAAGGAATTTGAAAAATCTCATTACATCATCATCTCTCTCTCTCTCTCTCTCTCTCTCTCTCTCTCTCTCTCTCTCTCTCTCTCTCTCTCTCTCTCAATGCGGATATAAAAGTTATACTTTTGTTTGCAGAAGAAAAATTGAGAATGTCTGCCGATCCGAGAGACTTGGTGTCTGATGCGAAGAACTTCTGTGACAGTCTCACAAACGTATTCCTGATGAAAAAGAGAGACCCACAGACAAGACATTTACTCGATAAAGCCAAACAATTGGTTGAGTCTCTGTTAGAGGAGATAAGTAGACAAGGGCCGTCGAGCGGATCCGTACGTCCGGGGCGGGGCGGGGGAGGAATGGGTCAGTTATGGGTTAAGTTGGACGAGTTGAAGAGAGAAAACGATGAGCTGAGAAGAGGGCTTTACAAATCCAGCGAGGAAAAGGTGCCAACTTTTAACAAACCCCAGGGACCAGGGGAAGTAATTATTTCTGAGTTACACAAAACCCGCTCAGAGAAAGAGAACCTTCAAGCCCAAGTTGAGAAGTTACAGACAGCAGTAAAAGAACTGGAATATGTCAATGCCAACATGCAGGACGAGTACAAACGAGCTAAGATAGCCACAGAGGCTTCTCAAAAAACCATAGACAAAATACGGAAAGAGAATAAAGCATCAGAGGCTTTGATCAAAGACCTGAAAGCAGAAAATGAGAAACTCGTCCAAAGGTAAATTGTAATTACAATTATCATGCATTTGCAGGTTATTATATATATATATATATATATATATATATATATATATATATATATATATATATATATATATATATATATATATGTATGTATGTATGTATTTGTGTGTGTGTTTGTATTACATTTTGTATGTACGTATTACAATTTTGTGTGCACGAAAGATAGTTACTTTTTAAGTATGACAATGTGTAAGTATCACAGTTACTCTGTGTGACATTGCGTAAGTATCACAGTTACTCGGTAAGTATGACACTGTGTAAGTATCACAGTTACTCTGTAAGTGTGACATTGTATAAATAAAGTATGTGTGATCGTATGACACTTATTGTATAATCATGATTTATTAAAAATATTTGTATGCAGGTAAGACATTTGTTATGTGCAAGTAAAACACTGTAAATATGACCCTTATTTTAAGTATGACACTGTGTGTGTAAATACGACACTTTAGGTATTACACTGTGTGTACATATATTACACTTTAAGTATGACACTGTGTGTGTAAATACGACAATTTAGGTATTACACTGTGTGTACATATATTACAATTTTTTTTTTTTTTTTTTTTTTTTTTTTTTTATGGTTTAACGCCATTTTTCAGCACAATATATAGGCTATACATGGCGGCCAGTATTAGTGGTGGAGGAAGAAACCGGAAAAATATATTACAATTTAAGTATGACACTGTGTGTACATATATTACACTTTAGGTATTACACTGTGTGTACATATATTACACTTTAGTTATTACACTGTGTGTACATATATTACACTTTAGGTATTACACTGTGTGTACATATATTACACTTTAAGTATGACACTGTGTGTACATATATTACACTTTAGGTATTACACTGTGTGTACATATATTACACTTTAAGTATGACACTGTGTGTGTAAATACGACACTTTAGGTATTACACTGTGTGTACAAGTATTACACTTTAAGTATGACACTGTGTGTGTAAACACGACACTTTAGGTATTACACTGTGTGTACATATATTACACTTTATGTATGACACTTACTTTGTAACACTGACAAATACTTTTGATGTGTATATTTTCATCCTGCTTCTAAGAGAAACAATTTAGCTAAGATAGCCACGGAGTTTTCTCAAATATACTTTTAGACTTGATCAGAACATGAAGTCACACGTCGTACTAATGGGCGGTCGAGACATGGAGATTCTGACAGACCGATGCCGACCCAGCGTTATTGCTTTGCAGTATAACGACCTAGAATCTCAGGAATGGGTTGACGCGAAAGAAAGTCTAGAGGATTCGGGGTTTGATGACGAAGAAACGGTCACAAAGTTCCTAAGCTTAGTAGTTTTGGTAAGTCCGGTAAAGATAATTCATATTCTTTACTCAAACGTTTATTAATATGTGGAGGCTGCTTCGAGCTCGCCTTGTTCTATGGTTGTGTATATCGGGGCAATTCCTTCGACAGGATGTGACGTCTCATGCAGTGCCGGATTACCCATTAATTAGCACACAAAGCACGTGCTAAGGTCAAACCCCAAAAGGGGCACTAAAACAAATTCAAATATTTTGTTGATGATACAATTGAATGAATTATATAAGACTATTTCGATCTGTATTTAAGTGTATTGGATTTTAAATGATGGAAACATTATGTTACAACCTTATTAACTTTAATTTGTATTTGTATTAGGGTATTTTGTGTTTCACATTTTAAAGGGGGGGGGGGAATAATATTATCGGTGCAGAGGGCTTGAAAGGACTTAAATCCTGCACAGGTATCATATAGTGATCAACAGTCTAACAGGCATGGTTTTAATTTATACTCATTTGATGCCTGCAGCGGTTGTCATGCAAGAGTTCCTTGAATGACGATAGGAAATATACTTTGATTTTAAATTATTTTGTACCATGCTTCTCATACAAAATAATACTAGTTAAATGAGTCACGTTAACATAACCAACACTGTAGTTTTAGTATAAGAGAGCCGTCATGTCTAACATAAACTGCACTGAACCTTTAGACTACGGGAGTCACGTCAGCAATACAGTGTCTAGAGTGTGCGCCTCGTCAACATAAACTACACTGTACCTTTATACTAAGGGAGTCACGTCAGGACATACATCACAATTAATTTTACTATATGTTCTCTACATATATTTCTCAGTACTGACCTTTCAACTGTGTGACAATCAATACATATATGTTAATAAACTAGAACTACATTTGTGGGTACTTAACTAGAAATACTAATTGTGATGCGATTCCGTCAGCAATACCTATACAGTACCTATAGTGTGCGTCTTGTCAACATAACCTACACTGTACCTTTAGACTAAGGGAGTCACGTCAACAATACCTATACAGTACCTACAGTGTGCGTCTCGTCAACATAACCTACACTGTACCTTTAGACTAAGGGAGTCAAGTCAACAATACCTATACAGTACCTACAGTGTGCGTCTCGTCAACATAACTTACACTGTACCTTTAGACTAAGGGAGTAGCGTCAGCAATACCTATACAGTGCCTATAGTGTGCGTCTCGTCAACATAAACCACACTGTAGATTTAGACTAAGGGAGTCACGTCAGTAATACCTATACAATACCTATAGTGTGCGTCTCGTCAACATAACCTACACTGTACCTTTAGACTAAGGGAGTCACGTCAGCAATACCTATACAGTGCCTATAGCTTGCGTCAGGTCGGCATAACCTACACTGTACCTTTAGTTTATGGAGTCATGCCAGTTAAACATACATTATACCTGTAGTAGACCGTTAGCAATGTCATTTGTATGCATAATTGTATGACAGGGTCGAGAGGAAGGGTTCTGTGATGTGTTTATGTATATTTAATTTGTATTATGATTGGCTTTTATCCATAATTGAATGTATGAGTTTTGCCTACCTGACTAACGTTTTTGTTGTTGTTGTAAATAACATATGAAATAGCGAATTCTTGTCTATGATTGTAGACAAAGTATTAAGAACATTATTATTTATAGGTAATTATTATTATCACATTATTATTTATAGGTAATTATTATTATCACATTATTATTTGTTATATGTAATTATTATTATCACATTATTATTATTTATAGGTAATTAATATTATCACATTAATATTTATAGGTAATTATTATTATCAAATTATTATTATTTATAGGTAAATAATATTATCACATTATTATTATTTATAGGTAATTATTATTATCTCATTATTATTTATAGGTAATTAATATCATCACATTATTATTTATAGGTAATTATTATTATCACATTATTACTATTTATAGGTAAATAATATTATCACATTATTATTATTCATAGGTAATTATTATTATCACATTATTATTATTTATAGGTGTTACGTGCTTAGGCTCGAATAAGCAGCAACACAGAAAGAATGAAAACTAACAAGCTTGTATAAATTGAACAATGAATTTATTAAGTACAATTATTTTCATAAAATAAATAAACTTACAGGTTTAGAGAATCAAATCCAACATTAATCCAATATAGAATTCACAAAAATAATCCACTAATGGAATTACAAGAGTCCTGATAAATAAATGTTCTAATAGTTCAAGGTTCGAATCTTGACGATGTAATCCAAAATGGCTGACAATGTCACGTAATGCAGTTCTTGTTTAATTATCATCCAAATGATATATGAGCACATGTTTTCTCCTCCAAATAGATAATAAATCCTCTTTCTTCAATGAATTGACACAAAGTCCAGAACAAGATAATAAAAATTATAACTCAAACATGAATACATAACTGTTCATTTTAAAGCCCAAAATTCTACTGAACCTCTCTTCCAGTACACTGATTAAAATACCCTTTTCTGAAGTAAACAAGTGATCACGTGATTTTCTAGAAAGTCAAAGAAAGATGAATTACCTTCACAAAATCACGTACTCCAGATATTCCCTACTAAAAATAAAAAGTTGTCCTTGAATTTAACCAATTGTTTTCAAGACCTGTTTATCAATCTGAAGCAAGGTCAGATAATGAAGTAAATAAGCCAAGGTCAGCCTGTTTACAACTAGAATCTAGGTCAGCCTGAATTTTCTAGAAAACAATCTCCCAATTAATGAATGTTAAACCCTAAATGACAAATTTGAATTTAACAATAAAAAAAAAAAATTAAATCCAATAGCCGTAACATTAGGTAAATAATATTATCACATTATTATTTATAGGTAATTATTATTATCACATTATTTTTATTTATAGGTAATTATTATTATCACATTATTATTATTATTTATAGGTAAATAATATTATCACATTATTATTTATAGGTAATTATTATTATCACATTATTATTATTTATAGGTAATTATTATTATCACATTATTATTATTTATAGGTAAAAAAAAACGTTTGGTTAGTTCTGAGTTCTAGCATTTTTTTTATCCTAGATGTTTCTAGAAAGAAGTTTTATTTATAGTTTGATGTAAATTCCCATTAAGATGACCGTCATTATCATCCTCTCATTGTGTCTTAGGTTTTATATTAGGGTTATTTATATCATAACTGATTTTCATTCCTATCTTAACATCCAATATGCAATAAGTCTTTCAGCTGTGTTTAGTTTTAGATTGAGAGGATTTAATTATTTATGTTATTCACTCGAATACAAAGTGCTCAATAATAATTTCGGACTTAATCACTATTTTTGGATTAGTGTGAATTCTTTTAGATACAAATCTGAGTGTGATACAATAATACTGTTAGTACATCAAGACTACTTTAGGAGTTTGATACATCAGTACTTTGAAGACTTTAATTCATTCCGAACACCAATGGAATTCATTTGGAATGCTCTATACGTTTGGACTTGTAATAGGACTTTTTGGAATGTTTGTGATTTAATTCATAGTACTGTTAAGTTCTTTTAAAATTTGTCATGTGTATTCTACGGAAATATATTACATATTTAATTTTACTAAACGTGTTGGTTGTCTCTCATTTCTGTACTTAGTTTAAAACCATAGAGTCGTAACTCGTGTAACAGCTAACATCTTGGAAGACGATGGTTATGTTCAATTTCATTGAACTGCTTCAAATTTATACATTTATCTACTGTATTTCTATTCAATGTTTTTCAGCAATCATACAAATGTAGCTCTAGATTATTAGAACGACTGGAGGCTGTTGTTTCGGAGCTTCTTAGAAGACCAACTTTTGCAGTAAGTTTTGTGCAACTTCTGTTAGAAGATTTTGCCCCACCCACACCCACCCCCCTCTCGTTTGATATGACAATGGAATACGTCAGGGCCACATAAAGCGAGTCGTAACATTAAGACTGAACAAATCCTTTACGAACTTAGTTAAACTTAAATTGTGACTTAGTGTTTTTCGTTACAAACAACAGGAGGCAAGGTTTTGTCATGGCGCAGAGGATAGGGAACTTTTATATATTCAGTATTAAATATTATGAACACTACTCAATGAAAACATTTTTTTTAAATACACAACATATTAAATTGATATTAAATGTTACGCACAACTTATATTTCATCGTATTAGCTTTTATGTGAAATTAATCATTCTTTTCTTGTACAAAATGTTATTTTCTGACATTTTTACAAAGTGTTATTTTCTGACATTTTTACAGAGTGTTATTTTCTGACATTTTTACAAAGTGTTATTTTCTGACATAGTTTTGTTGTGCAACATATAAAAAACGTTGTCAATACATTTATGATTCTTCATTTAATCGAAGACAATAATAGCATTTTGTTTTCAATATATTGGCTCAATAGGTAAATATGTACTTAGTTCCTCTAAAACGATGCAAAGAAGGACAAAACTGTGTACCATTTCAGCAGTTCTTAAATTGCGACTATTACACAGTCGTTCGTTGCTGGTACTCCCTGGTAAGAGCCAATTGCTCTATAGACGTTTTACGATACTAGTCTAAATTCCGTTAGTGGAATTTTAAAACGATCTCACTTATCACTTCCACGTTCAAATAATAACCATTTTCTATGCAAACAATAATAATCCAGCTTATCGGTTGATCTCGTAGAAGATATTCATGTATACTTAACAACAGCTTTAATCTTTTTTCATGTATGGTTTCATGATACCAAAATTGATTGTTCAATGCGTAAGAAAGTAGTAGATCATCTTACAGAGATTTAAAATATTATACATTCTACAAATCCAACTGTCTTTATTTACAATCATTTGACTACAAAACTTCAACAGGCGAATGATGTTTTGCATTGATTACATACCCCGAATTTTGATATTTCCAAATATGTTGAGCTCTGCAGTGTGAATGGAATTCGAACAAAAGAAGGTTAATGAAACTTCAGTTCATAAAAATAACATACACGCAGACGACAATACAATCATAAATAGTGTTCCTATCTGGGTGTGCGATACGGAAATATGGCACATCAAACTCCAGATCCGTTATTTTAAATTAAATGGGTATGTAATATAATAACAAGCCAAATGACTGAATATATTAACCTTTGAACTTTGACCCAAAAATCTGATAAATCATTATACAAATCTAATCTCGATGGGTGTATGGTCTGTGTTGTAGTAAGTATCTTAAGTTTGTAAGGAGTACATAATTCTGATTATAAGTCTGTAAGGAGTATCAAATTTTGATTATAAGTGGGTAAGGGCTACCAATTTCTAATTTTAAGTCGGTAAGGGGTACCAAATTCTAATTTTAAGTCGGTAAGGGGTACCTAATTCTAACTTTAAGCCAGTAAGGGGTACACGGTTCTAATTCTAAGTCTGTAAGGAGTACCATATTCTGATTTTAACTCGGTAAGGAGTATTAAACTATACATTTAAGTCGGTTAGGCGTATCTAATTATAATTTTAAGTTGGTTCTGTGTACCAAATTCCGATTTTTAAGTCTGTAAGGCGTATCTAATTATAATTTTAAGTTGGTACTGTGTACCAAATTCCGATTTTTAAGTCGGTAAGGCGTATCTAATTATAATTTTAAGTTGGTACTGTGTACCAAATTCCGATTTTTAAGTCGGTAAGGGCTACCAAATTATAATTTTAAGTTGGTACTGTGTACCAAATTCCGATTTTTAAGTCTGTAAGGAGTACCACCGAATTATAATTTGTACTAAATTCTAATTTTAAGTTTGTAAGGGTAACAACAAAATGTTCTAATTTTAAGTAGATAAGGGCTACCAAATTCTAATTTTAAGTCAGTAAGGGGTACCAAATTCTGATTTGAAGTCTCTAAGGAGTAACGAATTCTGATTTGAAGTCGGTAAGGGCTACCAAATTATAGTTTTAAGTCGGTAAGGGCTACTAAATTCTCATTAAAACTCAGTAAGGGGTACCAAATTCTGATTTTAAGTAGGTAAGGGTTACTAAATTCTTATTTTAAGTCGGTAAGGGCTACCACATTCTCATTAAAATCCAGTAAGGGGTACCAAATTTTAATTTTAAGTCTGTAAGGAGTACCAAATTCTTATTTTAAGTCTGTAAGGGGTACCAAATTCTAATTTGAAGTCGGTAAGTGGTACCAAATTCTGATTTTAAGTCTGTAAGGGCTACCAAATTCTAATTTTAAATCGGTAATGAGTACCGAATTCTGATTTGAAGTCGGTAAGGGCTACTAAATTCTCATTAAAACTCAGTAAGGGGTACCTAATTCTGATTTTAAGTAGGTAAGGGTTACTAAATTCTTATTTTAAGTCGGTAAGGGCTACCACATTCTCATTAAAATCCAGTAAGGGGTACCAAATTTTAATTTTAAGTCTGTAAGGAGTACCAAATTCTTATTTTAAGTCTGTAAGGGGTACCAAATTCTAATTTGAAGTCGGTAAGTGGTACCAAATTCTGATTTTAAGTCTGTAAGGGCTACCAAATTCTAATTTTAAGTCGGTAATGAGTACCGAATTCTGATTTGAAGTCGGTAAGGGCAACCAAATTCTACTTTTAAGTCTTAAGGGCTACACAATTCTAATTTTATGTCGGTAAGGGCTACTAAATTCTGATTTGAAGTTGATAAGGGCTACCAAAGTCTGATGTAACTGACTCAGGTCCTATGCCCGTATCATGCCCTATGCAATAATAAAGTATCACTGTATAAATAGTAAACACAACATTGGATTCGTGATAACAGGAATGCCAACCGTATTTACAAACATTTAATGATGTAATCCATGTACCAGAAAAAATATGCATCAGATAAAAATGTACTGTTTGCTATGTTGTGGCCATATTTTAAGAACATTCTTGTGTTATAGAACTTATAACAATCAAGATTAATAACTTTTCTTCTTAGTTGTCATCCGAATCATCAACAAACCTGGGCGAAAAGAGGAATCTTCCAGAAGAGATGTCCAGTTGTATAAAGGAACAACTGCGCAAGTACTATGAAAAAATGGACCCAACTAAACTTACAAGGGTACTCTCTCTCTCTCTTTCTCTCTCTCTCTCTCTCTCTCTCTCTCTCTCTCTCTCTCTCTCTCTCTCTCTCTCTCTCTCTCTCATGGCTGGTGGCCTAGTGGCTAGAGCGTCTACCTCAAAACCCTGGCCGAGTCTTACCAAAGACTTATAAAAATGGTACGTACAGCTCCCTCGATATGCACTCAACACTAATGAGGTTAGTGTTAGGACTGGTCAGCCTGGTGTCAGGATAATGTGACTGGGTGGGATATCATGCTACATGTTTGCCGCATGATGATACAGTGCTACACATCACTATAAACTGTCACATTACATATATCGTAGCAATATGGCTGAATTTGTTTTAAAGCTTCGTTAAAAAAGCAAAATCTCTCTCTCTCTCTCTCTCTCTCTCTCTCACACACACACACACACACACACACACACACAGAGCTAAATATAGCCATTTCATACTGGTATTCTTGAAAATGAGTCACAAAAACAGGTGTCCATATCTAATCCAAGTTATAATGATTTATTTTATTTTATTTAGTGATTTATTTATCTTGATTATCTTTCTTGGTAGCTAATGCCTTTTTCCATTGAGTAATTGTACTTAGCATGATTCAATTTACTCATGATTTACAGACTTAGAACACAAAGCTCGAAACTATGTACATGAAATTTGTTTCTTCATTTACTTGATATCAGTGATGTCTTTCTTTCAGATCATTAGTGAAGAATTGTCTTCAGGACAATCAAATCAGTCAGAGTTTTTTGAAAATGAAGCTGTCAAGAAATTTATGAATGCCTGTGCAAAGATTACTTGGCAAATGGTCATCCAGCAACCTCCAATGTATCTGAACTCAGAGGACACAACTTTTGATGACAGGGTACACAAACTGTGGTGGTCATGTGACCATGCTTCATCCAACAGAATTAATTATTATATCTGGCCTACACTGTATGATTGTAAAAATGGAAATGTATTAGTAAAGGGTTCTGTTCACGCCGGATAATAGCGATAAAAGGCAAGAATGACCTAATACAATTTAAGATTCAAGTACTTAATCCCCAATATAGTTCAATGCATGAACATGCAGATAATTGATAACAAAACTTAAATATCAGTTAGGTATTGTTTTTAGAACGAGGACTTACATATCTCATGAAATGCTTGCTAAATGGTCATGATTGAAATGATATTACTTATATTTATTTCTAGTTGGCACTTGCATGACCTCAAACACGTGCAATCAAGGTACGATAACCCAATAATATATTCACCCATCAGCTATGGCTAGCCAGTAGTCGTATAGAGCTGTCGGTGTTCATGAATTGACCCACAGCTTTGAGACAAGTGGTTGTGACCTAATAAGTACAGTATCAGTTTGTTTTAAGTAAAGAAAGATGCAAACGGAAGTGCCAATTACATTTTAGGAGGCAAAATACAAGGTTTACTCACTCTCTTTCTCTCTATCTCTTACAGAAAAAACCCCATAGAGATTGTATGGTGTCAATTTTCGAGAAAGAATCAAAGAATTGAAAGATTTACTTCTAAAAGCATTTTTTTTTCTATAATTATAAGCGTCAATGTACTGTTAAGTTTGATTCTTGAACTGAATGACTGATTTAACTGGTATACGCATAGTTCTTGTAAGTAGGCCAGATGTATATATATTCTGGTGATGTTCGTAGTTTACATGTAATGCTACCTTTATAAAAGGGATGTATGTTGATATAGTGATGCCTTCTAGTTTATTTATATAGCTTGCGACGCCAATCAAATAAAAACAAAATAAAAATATATGATATCGTTCAAAACTGCTTTCATATTAAAATACGTACAATTTATCCAATAACGTTATGTTGTAGTTTGTCTCTCCATTTCCCCACCAGTTATATTTTGATTCTAATAATTTGTATGCCAGTCTTTCTGTCTGAAACTGAATATGTGTGTCAGGATATAATACTCATATAAGCAGTCGTAGTTCTTCCCGAGGGTTTCCCGGGTTCCTCCTTCACCATTGATAATGGCCGCCATGTATTGCCTATCATGTACTGAAAATGGCGTTAAACCCAGCAATAACAACAATACGCATTTGAACCTAGTATCCGCATCTATGCGGAAGATTATACATTAAAACTAAGCTTAGGTTATCTTTTTTAATCAATTATGCAGCCCAGATTAAATTAGCAGCAGAATATGTAAGAACTATATTTCTTCTATTTTCTAATTTCTTTTTTTTTCTTCACCAGTATCTTATTTTCCCTATCACATTAATCTTGTTCTTCTCCTTTTTATCCCCACCTTTCTCCTTCCCCTCCTCCTCCTCTTCCTTCGTCTTCTCATTCTCCTCTTCCTTTTTTATCTTTCCGTTCCAGGCTCCCATTCTCTTTTTATCCTCCTTTTCCTTCTTTTTCTCCTTTTCCTGTTCCAATAGCACTCTTAACCTTTCTTTCGTCGTCTTTAAATTGTTGATCTCCATTTTGAGACGGCGGGGAATATATTCACCATACTCCAATCTTATCGAAAATTCCTCCACTATCCCCAAATAGTCAACAGACTCTTGCAATGTGTTCATAATATCAATGTGATTTGTCGCCATTTTGTCTTCAATGTTGAATGGCGCGATTTTTTTTAAAATATGAATTAAGGTCGCATGCGCAACTATGTGCTTTCGCGACCAGTTAATGCCCGAGGGTCGGGCTATTTGATTGGTCGGGACCAAAGGTAACTTTGACTACACTAGGCTGTGTTGTCGCAGTCTCCCCGACACCCGCGTTAAATGGCAGTCTCTCCTTAGAGTAGCATGTCGGGTCACGGCAGAGCAGGAAGGCACCCGGTTTAGGAAAGCTAGTTTGTCAAATTGTTTCACTCTAGTTAAAGACATAATCCAATCGGTTTGATATCTTATTACTTCTAAAATGAAGTATTAAGAATCTATGTAATTAGTGAATTGCCAAATAGTTTAGTTGTGTGTGAGAATAGGCCTATTCTCAATGGCGCGATTGACCAACGCTGCACTATATGTTTCAAGTACGGACGTGAAGGAAAACAACTCTTACTAACTATCCATATTACCTACCAACACATGTTTTGATAATACGAATGCTAACCTAAGTGATGAGAGTGTTAACCGGAATACAATTCTATACAAAACAACACACTAATGCCAAACATTTTGTGTTTGGGAACAATGCATTTTGTGATGGAAAACACACACACACACACACACACACACACACACACACACACACACATACAAGCGTACGAGTGCACACAAAAACAAACACACGTACAAACAAACGTACGAGCGCACACAATTACAAACACAATCACACACAAAAGGATGCACACACACGTATCAGTAAAGGAATGAGTGTTTATAGTTACACTACTCTACACTCAAACAAACTGGTATTAGAAAAGTGTCTCTTTTGTAGAGATATGGTTAGCCCTGAGAAGTGCTGTTTTGGGGAATTTCAGATGCACCCGGTTAATAATGGCATCTTTCAGGTTTGGAAAGACAGATACAACGACTCCCAGTTAATAGTTGTGGTTGGGAGAGCAGAGGTTGGCTGAATGGTTTCACTATTCCAGTCGTCACTTTGAGGGATTCGGACGACTTGTTTCCTTTGACTTTTACACCAGACCAGGGGATGATGATGATGTCTGAGGCCCTTGCTGTCTTACCAACTCTTCCTCCCAGTTTTCTGTCTGAGGGCAGCAGCTTTTGGCAATAGCTGTGGCTTTTGGTTTTCGAGAGTGTGACACTAAAAATGATAGCCACTGGCTTCTTGTTTCATCCAAGCAGTCTGCGAAAATGCAAGTCTGAGTCTCGTCACCCTTTTCAAATTGTTCTGTCTAGGAAGGTGGTAAATTTTATGCACTTTTAACAATTGGTATGCCAGATCCTGTGCTTTGACGCTGTCCCCATTCCTGTCAAGGCTTGTTCTTCCTGGGTGTGCTGACAAGGTCGGTCTTGGTTGCATGTTTCGGTATAGGTACAGCACGGAAACACCAGTTTTCCTTGACAGTGGTGAGGTAAAAACGGGATGGTATAAGTCCGTGGGGGGCAAGACTTTGCACTTGATGAGTCCTTTAAATTTTAAGTCTGTAGGATGTTGTCTTCGTCGATGTGTTCCGTCAGCAACTGTGTGTAATCTGCGGAAAGTGACAGTATTTACACACCTAAGGATACAGCGAACACACGTTCAAGCATCTGATTTCTGCTCATTTCCACTCATTGTCTTGGTACAGCAAACAAGTGAATTTTGTCCGTCCTCCGTACAAACTATCACGTGAGTACAGAGTGTCCACCAGTTTGTAACTTTACACGACACGTTTAAACTCGGAATAGGTTTTCAAACGGTGATCGTACTCGTGTTCACACATTTCACCATTAAGTATCCTTCCTGTTCTAATTTCAAACTTCGCTGACAATTATTATCGTACAAGTCTTGCATGGTACGTTGTTAAACCTGAGTTTTAGTGTCACGTTGAGGGTATGTGGCAGAACATCCATGAAATAAGCACACGATAAACTCGTACACAATTCTAGGGTTTTTTCTAAGTCCCAGTCATCCACCGAATACCTTCCGATGGTCTCTTCGCCTCCTCCGTTTCGGGCATGTTTCACTCTAAGATTTGGTGACACATGTGACATCGTTTCTTTCCTGAATATACGCGTTCCTTGGTACAATTGGTACGTATGCTTCGGGGCCCCTGAGTGTCCGAGTGGTCTAAAGCGCTTTCCGTTACGGATCACTGCCGTCTCACCTGCTGCGAAGTTCGTCCAATAATAACACCTTTTTGCGTCCGGTCCCTTTGGGAAGAGAAACCTGGGCCATGATCAGTATCACTTTTCCATCGGTGATGTGAAATTAGTCGTTGGATTGCTGAGATCGTGCTGAATCTTGTCGATGACTTTGGCAGGTGTCAATTCTGATGGTCTGCTAAACTCGATCCAAACGGAGGATTTCAGACTGTCATGATGAATGGAGAGTGTCAAGCGAGCGTCTTCTTTGGCTTAACATTGTCGTTTTAATGTGGTTAACAAAGAATCCCACATATCGATGATGAACTCTTCTGCTTTCTTCAACAGTATAATTCTCCCAGTGCATAATTGCCCATTAGGAAAACTATAGAAGTGTATGTGGCAACAGTCCAAGAGGTGAACCAGAAAATTATCAAATTATTTGTTGATGATACAATTCAATGAAATATAAATGACCGTTTCTATCGGCGAGTACATATATTTTGATTTGGAACGATGGGAACACTGGCATTTCCCCATCTTTTTAGCTTTTCTATTGGTTTAATCAGTTTCACATTTTGTATGAAGGTGGAATAACATACTATTTTCAGTACTTAGTGGCCCTGAAAGGCCTTAATCCGACATTGCATTCTCCTAAATCTCGTTAGCAATCCAAATTTTAGGACCACTTTTCAAGTTACTCAACATCTTAAGATGTATGAATATATTTTAGATGCATACTCTAAAATAGTTGAATAAAATCTAGTTTTAAATTCTATATTGATAGACATGTACTTATGTTTCTTCAAAAAATTAATTAATAAGTTAATTTTGTGTACGTCTCACCGATACCATCAATGGTGTAACTTGAGAAGTCATCAACAAGTAATGTAATTAAAATGTTTCGGATACTATCAAAATTGTTAAGACGTCAAATAACGTACACATACGAGCTAACTGTAGTTGATGTTTCAAGTAGGTATAAAGAATGAGAGCCGTTATCAACATAAACAGCAGCAACAGCTGCTTCTGCATTTGAAAGAATTTATGAACGCAGTGGTCTACAACGGCCATGGATACTACAAGTTGATCCTTGCTAGGAATTTCAGGGTGTATTATCATTGCTGATGAACCAACATACTGTCAGAATACGACGAGGAAATACTGCAATACACTTTGATCATCCAATCGTTGAACGATTTAATCGAATATTTTCTGAGCGGTTATTTGGATATCAGTATGCAAAGTAAATAATTAAAAAAATAAAAGATCTCGATAATGGATTGTAAGATTACCAAGCTTGATAAATGCATTAAATAATGAAATTATTCGAACAACCAACATGAAACCTATTAACGCAATCACAAAATAATATATACCTGTATAACGACATGAATTTTCGAAACAACCAGTATTAGGTAAAGTAACTGTATATGAACCGGGTGAACTTGAAGATGGTAAAACAAGAGCGACTGATCCTATCTGGAGTATCACATCGTCCAAAATTTCTAGTGTAGTTGCATACACTGGTAGACCTGCATTTGACAGATTAGATTCAACTGCTCCTCAGCGAGGATTTACACGTGAACAATTACAAGTAATACCCAAGGATACACGATTACCACCACGATCACGTAACTAGCACATCTGCATCTATTACATTCAAGAGAGGTCGGCATTGTATTTTCTCGTGAATGACCGCGACTACTATCTTTTCTATCTACGGAAAATTGCCTTGGATGTTTATCCGAATACTGCTATAACAATACTGTGTTACAGCTCACACAATGATTATTCTGTTGTTGTTTCAGCATCATTATCAATTCAACATCAATATCAAAGTCGCGATTTTTTTGGTGGTCGCTTCGTTTATAACTAGCGAGTTTTTTTTACTGTATTATCGTTTACAATAACCTTCCACAGTTTTTTTCCTTCAAACTCGTGATACTGCGAGATAGACTAAGTTTGACCACTCGACACGATCATAAATAATCAAAAACCTGTATCAGAAATAGTTAATCCTTGAGATGAGTGGATTGTAATTGCGTATCCTAATATAAATGTAGATTTGTCAGCGCGTAGTGCATCCAAGACAGCGTTGATATCAACTGGAACAATATCATTCGATACGGGATTCTCTTTCTCAGTCTGTCCTGGAAATTCAACTTCAATATTCTGTCATTGCGTATCATTTGGTATATAACATAACGGTACAGGCAATTCTGAAACATTTTTCGTATATAACTGAAATAATTGCTGCTAAAGTGTATCACGAACTATCTTTCTACTTGCCACTATCAAATCGTTTGCTCTCCATTTATCACAAAAATCATTTATGCTTGTTTTTGGAAATATTTTGTGCATAATTTTAATTTGAATTTTATTCGGGTGTAGTCTGATAAATTTCTTAAACTCTTTGTATTTTGGATCAAACGCTCTATGATAATTATTTATCTCTTCGTAATAATCTACAAAATCATTTAACCAATCATGCAGAGACAATTCAACAATTTTGGTAGTTGACCGTGATCGCCACACATTATCACAGCTGTATTCTTTAACAATAACCAATCAAGAAACATTTTTAATATATCTAGCAACGCTGTGCATATTTCATCCCAAATTATTATTCCAGGTACATATTTCTCACTCATTCGATCAGGAGTCAATTGATATTCCGTGTACCGAACAAATCTGTGATAAATATATGACTTTACACCTCTCTCTTCCATTTCTCTCGCACGTCTTTTCGTAAGAGTTAAGGCGAAAATTTCCGAATTCTGTCTAAATAATTCGAACACTCTAGTTGTTTTATCGCAACTACCAGGTCCATTTAGATAAACAGTCTTATTTCTGGATACTAGATGCCGCAGACGATAATTCTGATATCTGATTGCTACGATAATTCTGATATCTGATTTCTACGATAAGCATCTTCAATTTCATTATCTGTAGATTCAGTATAACAATCTAGCATTGCTTATTTTATACTCAACGATGTGTATCAGCATTTGTAAAAGATTCACTAATTCTGTATATTTTTTTCGATAAAAAAATGAATCCGTTGCAACTCAGACTGCAGCGTCAGAGAATCTATTTAGCATAGATAACAAGTTTATAGAAACATAAGCGAACATGGATAATGTTAGATATGTATATTGCTGAGAGACATCATCGTCTCGACTATTGGAAATTTTAATTTACTTCCAAACTCGGCAAAAATCATTTATTGTAGCTCCGGTATTCTTGACCGATTCAGACCATTTGTTTATCTTTTCACGTCGCTGATTAGTTAAACCACTTCCACGCATCGCGTTTATAAAATGTTCGATTACTTGTTCAGCGACACAATTCATCCTTGACTCTCAGCGATGAAAATTTCATTGGAGCAAGAGCATTAATATCATGTGTATCATTTAACGAACAAAACCACGCTTACAATGTATGCTCGTATATAATATGATTCGTCAGCTTTTGTGACAGCAGATGTAGCAGTTGCGATTAATGCCTGTATAGCTGCAAGAAGCGGTAATATACCACCTGATTTAGTTATATCTGAAACACCACCCTCGGATAGAGTAAGTCGGATTCCTGTTGGAAGCTGTGGGTTTAACGCCATTTTTCAGCACACTGTAGGCTATACATGGCGGCCAGTATTATTGGTGGAGGAAGATCCCGGAACCCCCCCCCCCCCGAATGAACCACCGACCTACGAGAAGCTACTGGCAAGCTTTCTCACATAACTACTTTTGCCGAATCTTAGACTCGAACCCACGCAGACAGAGGTGAGATGGCAGTGATCCGTAACTGAGAGCGCTCTAGAACAATCGGGGCCTCTTCAGCAGCAGAGAGGGTGAATCCTACAACATTTTTTGTTTTTATTTTTGATTATACCCCCTCCAATAATACTAGACCCTTCTCGCGAATAACTAGAAAAAAAAATGAGTCTGAAAACATGAGATTCGCATTCGCGAATCATAAAATGTCGCAACGTTGTTGTCACTCACCCTCTCTGCTGCTATGGGTTAACCGAATATTTTATCAAGTCCGATACTATATCGTGTCCTAGGGTCTGCTAAATTTATTGTCACAAATCCGTGTGGTTTTGACTGAGCGTGACTAAAGAAATTTCTAAACTGATTATGATTCATATCACCGCTGCACCAAGTTTGATGAATATTTCGTAGCGTATGAGTATCAACGCCGTTAAATACACACAACACATTGCAATTATCTCTGATCACTTTTGGTATTTGTGTGTACCGTTGAGTGACATAGATCACATCAGTGTTTTCATGCCTGCCTCGGGAAAATATTCTAGCAGGATTTTTTTGATTATCTAACATGATATCATCGTATACCACTAAATTGTTAATACTTCCATCAATAGCATCAATGCTCGGGGCTTCCTCTATATCAGTAATAAACTCAATAAAATCTTCATCGATTTGAAATTCTTTTGCTTTCTCGTTAAAATCCTTTAGCACTTCATAGCATCGCTGATCGTCTACACTCGGGGCTATTAAATACAATTTGTTCCATTTCATCCATCTCGTTATCAAATTAAGTAGCAGTTGTGTCTTTCCGCTTCCAGATGGTCCGATTATAATCATTCTAATTGAATTCGGCAACATTTCATGATGTTTAATAGGTTCCCGTCGTCGGGTAGCTGAATAATCAATTATATTCATGCCGTTATATATAAATTATGGATCTATATTGTGTGAAGTGTAAAAAACGTACTGGCACAGATGACTTGACGACGATTACAACTAAAAATAACCGATCAGCGCTTTCTGGTAAATGCGTACAATGTAGTACAAAGAAATTTAGATTTGTTTCTAAACCCAAGGAACTCAAGGAACCTTTAAAAAAAAACGAGGAGGTGATATCGCAGCCAAGCTAACTAAACTCCCTGGAACCCCATGGGCAAAATACCCTGGAGAAAAGCACCTTCCAGGATATAGCTACTGTGGACCGGGAACAAGACTTGATATCAGACTCAATGATCAAAATCAGCCCCGACCCGGTGAGGAACCAATAAACGCTATTGATAAGGCCTGTCACCTTCATGATGTATCTTATAAAAGCAGTAATCTGCAGCACAGGCATCTAGCAGATGTGAAATTAATTCATGCGTTAAATGCTATTTCTGATAAATCTTTCAAAGAAAAATTGGCTTCCTTTTTGATAAAATCGGCTATGAAAAGTAAATTGATGTTAGGTGCTGGTAATTAATAACAACATGGAATCTATTTATTATTCCCCAAGAGGATACTGGAGGGGTAAATCAGCAATCCATAAACTCGCTAGCGCTGCAAAAGTGAAAAAAACCACTGCGGCTCACTGGTTATCCAAACAGGCACTATGGCAAATTTATCTACCACCGCCTAAACAAATCAATTTCTCGCATTTTGATGTGACCGGACCCAATGAAGTTCATCAGGCTGATCTATTATTTCTGCCACATGATCGTGGTTACAAATACGCATTAACCGTAGTTGATATTGCAAGTCGATACAAAGAAGCAGAACCGTTAAAAACAAAATCAGCCACTGAAGTAGCTTCTGCATTTGAAAGGATTTATCGAAGGAGTCCTCTGCACTGGCCAAATCTGTTACAAGTTGATCCGGGCAAGGAATTTCAGGGTGCAGTGTTATCAATAATGAAAAATCATAAAGTCACTATCAGACGAGGACATACTGCGCTACATCGTGATCAGGCCATTGTAGAACGGTTTAATAAAACCCTTGCTGAGCGGTTATTTGGATATCAATACGCAAAAGAATTCATCCAAGAAAAAAGATCCCGTGAATGGGTTAAAAGGTTACCAGCTGTGATTACTGCACTGAATAACGAGATTACTAGAACCATCAACATGAAACCTATCAATGCGATTAAAAAGAAGTCAATACCTGAAATGGAAATTCAAAAAGATTTTAGCGTTTCCCACCAATTCTTGGTAGTAATGTCATTGTGAGGTACTTATACGAACCAGGAGAGCTTGAGGGTGGCACAAAAAGGGCTACTGATCCTATTTGGAGTATTACTGCACATAAGATTTCTAGTATAACACGATCTACGGGTAGACTTCCAATCTATAAACTGGATTCAACTGCCCCTCAACGGGGTTTTACTAGACAACAATTACAAGTGATACCTGAGGATACTCAATTACCACCGCATGGGCTTAACTAGCACCCTTGCGTCTATTGCACTCAAGACAAGTCAACATCACATTATTTCTGACATGACCGAGATTGTTATTTTTTCTGTCAACGGTGAATTGGCGAGGATTCTTATCCGAATACTGCCAACGCATTATACAATTGCAACTCGCGCAGTGATTATTTTGTTGTTGCTTCAAAGTGATTATTAATTCAGCATCAATATCAAATTCTCGTTGTTTTTTTTTTGTCTTGTTGTTTGTAACCGGAGAGTTTTTTATCAATAATATCATCTATTGTGGTGTCATCATCACCAATGATTTCATCATCGCCTGACTCTGTCAGGACAATTCTTCGAAGTTGATTTATTTTTCGTACTCTAGACACTGCGAGATAGACTAAATTTGACCATTCTATGCGATTATCTACCATCCAAACAATTGTATCCGATATAGTCAATCCCTGTGAAGAGTGTATTGTTGCTGCATAACCTAGCGTCCATGGGGATTTATTAACACGCAATGCATCTTCAACGACATTGATATCAACCAGCACAATATCATTTAATACGAGAATCTTCTTTTCACGCCCTGACTCTGTCAGGCCTGGAATATCAACTTCGATGTTCTGTTTTCGTGTATCCGATGGCCTATAACATAACGGTACTGGAAGTGTTGCAAATTTTTGTTTATGCAATTCAAATAACTTCATTGAAGTGTGTCCCTGACTATTTTTCTAATTGCAATGATTAAATCATTTGGTCTCCACGCTTCCCAAAACTCATTCATGGGAGTTTCCGAAATTATTTCACGGGCTATTTCACACTGGATTTTATCCGGTTGTAATCTAATTAGTTTCTTAAATTCTTTTAATTCATTATCAAGTGATCTATGATCGGTATCAATTTCTTCATAATAGTCTACAAAACCCTTTAGCCATTCATGGGGAGATGCACCAACAAATGGTGGTGGTTGGCCGTGATCACCGCACATGACGACTTTTGTATTCTTCAATAACAACCACTCAAGAAATATTTTTAAGACATCTTCTGACACTGTGTCTATTTCATCCCACATGATAATTTCAGGAATAAATTTCTCTCCCATGCGCTCAGGAGTCCATTTATCTCCCTTCCATCGGAAAAAGCTGTGATAAGTGCAGGCATTTACCCCTCTCTGTATCATTTCTCTTGCAAGTCTATGAGTTGGTGTTAGCACAATCATGTTTGATTTGGAAACGCTAGCGTTTCTACGATATAACTCAATTGCCCGGGTTGTTTTTCCTGACCCGCCACAACCGTTTAAATAAACTGTTTTATATCTACAGATTGGATCAGAAATCGGTGGTGCACTAGAAAATTCTGAACACTGATTGCTTTCTAAGTAATTATTTTCAATGGAAACATCTGCTGATGGAATATAATCATGAAGCATTTCCTTCTTAATTCTCCATGACCCCCAATTCTCGTTGCCAGTAGCCTTAAAATCAGCCATTTTGCTATTTATGTAAAATGAGTCAGTAGCAACTCTAACTGCGGTGGTAGGAAATCTATTGATCATTGAAAACAGATTGATAGAAGCATAACCAAGCATAGAAGCTCTCAAATGTGTGTACTGCGGATTGTATCCATCAGTGTAAGCAACAATTGTACCCAATTTGGTTCCATCGGACATAAATGCGTCCTTACGATTGACATATAAGCCCCTATTCGTTAAATCTTTGATTACAAAATCGTATTCAGCATTGTCTATAATCAATCGTGAAGAATATCTCGTATTATCATCTTTACCACCTTGGGTAAATTTACCGATTATTCTTCGTCCAAGGTCTTTTGCTTCATTGTTTCTGATTTCAAATAACTGTTGGGACCAATCCATGATTTGTTGTTCATTAAAATCAGGAAACAGTTTTCGCTCTTCGCTAATTATTTTTTCTAGATCAGGTCGTGGTAACCAGACTGATTTCTGTGCTCGATAGGATATAATTGCTTCACTGACAATTAATGATTTTAACATCTTACAATCAAGCATATACCGTAATAACACTATTGGCATCCAGTGTTTTTCAGACATGTGTTTACCAATCCAAAGATAACCACACGGATGAAGTCCTTCAGCCATTTCAAATGATACTACACAAGCGAATCCGGTTAAATCGAAATGTGGCAGTGGTCCATTAATAGCAACACGGGTCATTTCGTGTGTAGGGTGTCCAAATCGTTTGAAATATTTCTCGCATTCTCCATACCCAAGAAAACTTCCTGGATAACACGCAATCATATCAACGGAAATAACGGTATCAGCGGTGTATTTTGTATTCCATAATCCTCCATGGCTGTATTCAAGACAGGACAATTTGACATCTGATAAGAACTCACTTCGGGTTGGTTTCCACGCGTTTTTCTTTCTAGCAAAATGTGCTGCAATGGACGGAAGTGTAAAACAGTTTGCTAATAATTGATCGTTGTCTTCCCCCAGAGAACTCTGGGGAGAAAACTCACCAGCTAGTTGTTTCATTTGATTATGCAGCTCTTCAGTACGGTACAATTCTCCATTGGGCCTTACAAACTGATCAAATCTACATTCTTCGTCTGAAGTACTATGAAATAGCCACACTGACACAGGATCTTTTTTACTCAAATGGTAAATAGCATCAAATAATTTCTGCTCTGAAAAAAACTCTTCGGTTCCAAACAGAGTTTGGGATAGATATTTTACGGTTCTATCCCGTGGGAATATTGTTACTGCAGATGACCACGCGTGTTCGTTATGATCAATAATCTGTATTGGGGTTCCATTTTTATTATATTTCGATTCGTATAATACTTCTCCGGTGATTGTCCTTACCGATATTGGAAATCTCAATGATGTTTCTAATTTGGCTATATCTTGAATTGTTGCCCCATGCTGTTTCACTGTCAGTTCCCATTCGGTTATTTTTTTTCGTCTTAGATCAGTTAGTTTATTTCCCCGGGACGCATTTGTGAAGTGTTCCATTATTCGTGTTGCTACACAATTGAGCCCTGTCGAATATTTCATGGGTGCTAGTTTTGCAATATCAGGTTTTTCATTGAGCGGATAGATCCCGTAAACAACTGCTGTGACAGGATAAGATCTTTCGTAGTAGGGTTTGTCAATTCCAGTCAAAATTCCTGGTTTTGAATCCTGATTCACAGTGACAGTTTTTTTGCCCTTAAGAATAGGCTCGTATTTGTCCCTAATGATCCATTTTCCATTATCACGGATAAGGAATTTTATTCGAAAAAAATTTCTTTCTTCCCCAACATTTGAGATTATCACTGCTGCTTTTTCATCATTCATGGTAGCGTCAACAACACCATCAATTCGAAATGTTGACCAACAATGAGCTGCCCCATCACGCTTGAATTCATTAAAACAGTCTCTGATTTTACTAATCAAGGTTCTATCAAGAATTTTATTCTTTGGTGTATCAGAAACTCTATCAAGATTGAATTGAACACCTTTCCAAGGCTTAATTTTCGATAATCTCTCGAACTCCTCCATACTATAATAAAAACAAGTATTTAAATGAAAGATTTAAGTATAATGAATCATTGCAAATGGCTTATGATTGGATCAGTGACACCGTGTAACAAATCATGCAGAAATGAATTCTGTTGGTATCATATGCAAAGCTTTCGTCGTGGAAGCCTTGGTCCGTTACCCTGTATTCGATGTGGGGTTGGGGTCAGGGGGAAGTCGCAATTATGTCTTATGTGTGGCGGCAAACGATACAGGGAACTAAAACGCTATTATGATAAAAGAATAAAAAATACTGTCATTGACCCCAACGATGACAAGATCATAAAGACTCCTCAAGATTATATACAGAGACTTATAATTAAACCAAACAATGAATTAGAAAAATAGTGTTATTATACAAATGAACCAAGAATTCAGACCTCACCCGTGCTTGTTAATTATGAAGCATCCCGTAATGGTATTATCAGAAACCGCAGATTGAAGAATCCAGTTGGATTTGTGGTATTTGATCAGTCAGATAGATAGATTAATATGTGAACATTTAATGTTCTCTGTAGGTGTTGAATGATAACTTAATTCTTGAATAATAGAATCAAGGATGGTTATATTGATTCCGATTCTCAGAATAATTCTTTACCATTTCAAAAGAGACAGGACAAAAAATTCGATTTTCGTATGTCTATAACACCAAGGGAGACAACTCTTAAATATAACCAATGGATATAACCAAGGGAGTTATCATTGTGATTAGCGGCTGGGTATTGTTTTAAAGGAAAAGAAATATTTTCTTTTTTTTTAGTGTTTAAGTCAAATATTCTGTCTCACGTGCGATTAATGCGTATTTTATGAACATAGGATGTGATCCGGAGATGCAGGCGTTACAGGATAACACACGAGTATACTTTCTCCCTTAGATTGTGTTAACTTGTTTTATGGGTTATTGCGATTCAGCGGCTGGGCATTGTATTGTAAGAAAAGAAATGTTTTCAAACAATTATATTCTTTGTTTTAGTGTTTAAGTCAAATATGCTGTCTCATTTAAATACTGTGAAACACCATTAATAAGTAATTCAAGAAAATAAAATAGCATACCTTGCGGATTGCTGTATTAATTCCCTTTATATACTCTCTCCCTTAGATGGTGTCGGGTTGATAAGGGAGGGAATAACAACCCCTCCCACCTACTCATATATGTTTCTACTATTATGTGTAAATATAAGTGTTTTTAAATGTCTGTATGTAGTGAGTGTGGTGAAAATGTGTGTATGAGTGACGGGTGCTGAGGGGGGGGGGGGGGGTTGACTATCATTTGTATAATTTAATATGTAAATATTGAATAAAGATTTAAAAAAAAAAGAGGATGCCGACATGGCACCTATAAAAGATGTACAAATGCCCCTAGAGAGCGGCTACATCTATAAAAATTACATTACAGTATGGCGTGGGTTATTTCCCCCTAAATTGTGATTCAGCGGCTTGGGCTATAATTAATTAGAAAAGAAATCAAATATAAAATGTTTTCAAACGATTATATTCTTTTTTTTAGTGCTTTATGCAAATATTCTGTCTCATTTAAATACTGTGAAGCACCATTAACAAGTAATTCAAGAAAATAAAATAACACACTCTGTGGATTGACGCTGCTGTATTAGTCACCTTATATACTAAATGAAAGGTTTAAAGCTGGGGCTTTCAAAGGCCAATCCGACCAGTCAAAAAATAACCCACGCCATTGACACGTGTGCGTGGTTGACTTTTCTCAATCATGCAACCGGGTTTAATTTCATGGGTTGCTTTGATTGGTCGGATTGGCCTTTGAAAATCAGCCCCGTCGTTTCATGTTTGTGATGTCTGTGCCGTCCCATCATCATTACATCATCATTGAATTATAATCCATCCTTAATTAAGTTAATTAAGTATATGTATACCTACAATCTGAATGGAGATATATACGGTATTTGTGCTGTCCTTAATTAAGTTAATTAAGTA
Source organism: Unio delphinus (assembly GCA_029339505.1). Classification (NCBI taxonomy): domain Eukaryota; kingdom Metazoa; phylum Mollusca; class Bivalvia; order Unionida; family Unionidae; genus Unio; species Unio delphinus. The sequence goes on along the minus strand of JAQISU010000168.1, from coordinate 703,115 downwards.
AATGTATACCTACAATTTGCCACAACACTCGAGTGGAGATATATACGGTATTTGTGCTGTCCTTAATTAAGTATATGTTGTGACGTCACCCCAAGCATATCTTCTGGGCGGTCTAAGATGGCGTTTGCCACGTTAGGCCTCCCTTCCGGAGATGTATGTTTCGGGTTTCCTTTGGGCTTACTTGGATGTGAAGGCACCCAAGGAGTTCCAAAGATGTGTTGTCGTATATATGTAACCTCTAGGTCATTTCACGTAAACATACCCTCTTGTGATTATAACCCGTTATTTGACGAGTTAGATTCACTCTTAGGGGAATATGTTTCCGGTGAATGTAAATATAAATGACCTAAAATAAATAACATCCATGGATGTAATTAGCTCTCCGTCACATTTGGGTAGCCCCGTATGGTGTTCAAAAATGAATTACCGGCCAAATAGTGTCAAATCGAGATCGAAGAAATCTCAGAAAAAAAATGGAAATACTCATAGAAAGAACCCTATGAAAGACACAGTGGCCTATATCAAGGGGGCCAAATGACTGATAACCGCTCATCATGGTTGTTATTTATTTTTGTCTGCATTTATATTTATATATACAGACTGAATTTTAAAAAAGATAGTTATATATACAGACTGAATTTTTAAAAAAGATATTTATATATACAGACTGAATTTTTAAAAAAGATATTTATATATACAGACTGAATTTTTAAAAAAGATATTTATATATACAGACTGAATTTTTAAAATATTAACGGCTCTTTTATTTTTGAAAAATGAATTGGAAATATGTATTATCATATATGAATTCTGAAAATATGAATAGCATCATAGTTGAAATTGGAAAATTGAAAAATCAGGATATTAAATTGTCAGATGGGTTAAATCCTGATCAAATCAAGTCGGATTTTCAGGATATAGAATACGGAGTTAGCACTAACAAGTATATGTTACCAAAGAAATATGCACTCATCAAAAAAATTCAAAATTCTATTCGAGACTCTCTTGCATTTTCCAGTGACGTAGATGTGTTTGTTCCGTTATATACTATCGTGGAAGGAATACGAAAAGAATTGGGTAACGAATATGAATTGAAAAAGGAAGTTAATTCTAAAATTAGAAACTTACGAGCGTTAATTCAAGAAAATGAACTATTTTGATTGACCGACCCTCAAAAGATTTTGTCAGACAGTAAAATCTCCTTGAGATTTTCATTTTTTTTTGTCATTTTTTGATTGAATCAGTGAAAATATTTCACACTGCGAAAATAAAATAGAATCCTAACTTTTAAGAACTTTTTCCCATGTAAAATCGACTACTTGACCCTACGAGGTTTTTTGATGAAAATCGATGAAAAATGACCAAACATCACTGAAAACAGGCAAAAATTGATGAAAAATGGCTAAAAATCATCAAAAATGAGTTTTAACAGCTTTTCCTTATGGAAAATCCCATGTAAAATCGACTACTTGACTGTAAAATCTCTTTGAGATTTTCAACTGAAAACCACCAAAACTGTCAAAAACAGGCAAAATCAATGGATAAAAAATAAAAATATTTCACAGCAATAAAAAATTGGACCGTTAAGGATGGAATCATCGATGGGGAAAATTGTTTTGCAATTGAAAAATGGTTTCTGATTTCAAATAATGGTCAATGAAGCATTAACGACCCGATTGGCTCGTGAGGGACTAGATGCAATTAAGAAATTTATACCAATTCGCGATTCTGTCAGGAATAAACTGCAAGAACGACAGAGTCTTCAGACTGATTTTGCTTTGGGGTCTGAAGAGTTGTTTAAACCAGTAACCACAGCAACGAAAGGGGTAGAGCGTGCTTTACTGGGAGATGTTCCCGAGACGGGGAAATCTGTTATTGGTGAACTTGAAAAAATAGCAGCAAAAACTGAACAAACAAAACAAATAGAATCAAAAAGAACAGTAGAGGACTTACGCATGAGATTTAACGAAGAAGGGTTAGCAGCAATTGATGAGACTGATCCAACAGAAATTCCTACGCTTGTTGTTACGTCCTATGAAGACAGAAAAAAAATGTTGAAACCAGAACATCATAAGTTTGTTAAGAATTTCACTCACTGGGCTGATATATTCTATAAAATCAAAACTGGAAAAAGTCAAAAAAAGACAGATAGTGCATCATACATTGAATATATCAGGATGGTGGATCACGTGTATAATCAATACGAAGAGTTTAAACAACAACAAAAACCGCCAAGATTGCAAAGAAAGCGACAGCAACCTGCAAAGAAAATATCTTTTTCACCTAAAAAACAACAACTACCACCTGATGATGATGATGATGATACTCTTGATTATTTACAAACCACGGATACAGAAAAACTAGATGAAGCAAATGGTTATAGCGGAAGTGGATTAGGAAATCCAAGGATTGGAAACACTTGTCCTGATAATGTTATCAATGATATATCACGATTAGATGTTCTCATCGGAGGAAAACGAGCTGGAAATAACTCTCCAGAAATAATTAATGAAGCAGCTGATATCTGTAAACGGTTATTTGCCGGCGGTATCATGGATATCAAAACATATCGAGATTTCATTGACGAGTTAGCAAATGGGTATCATAGCGATTAAATAACAATTGAAAACACTATTGATTTTATAATAATGATCGTACACTACAATCATGATAAACCAACCCTCGTCTGTGTAGTTAATTCACGGTTTCCAGTTTATAGAGCATACTACGGAGATGGCTTCGGCAAGACCATTTTAGGATTCTTTTCAAGAACGGCCCCAAAAGTGATGCCGTTAGCTAAACAACTAGGAATGAAAGCCATTGATGTTATTCGTGATAAGGGTATTAGTACTGTTGGAGATCTTGCCGGGAAAGCGTTTTCAACTGCGAAGAATAAAATAACATCATTAGTGAGACGAAAAGAGAAACAGGTACCATTGCCATCTACAGCAGAGATGCCTGCAAGTGTTAGTAAAATTATAAATAACGCAGTAGATGAAAAACTAGCGTCGATGGTAAATCAAGAGGACCAAAATAACATGACAGCAAACATGATAGCAGGAAGTGGCTTTAAAAAACCACGACGAAAACGCTAGCGTTTTTCACGATGAAATGGAAAATCCGATTTAGACTCTGATAAATAGAATAAAATGTTCAAAAGGTCATCTGATCCAGCATTTGATATGGATGCCCCAGTGCGTAAAGATGATTCTGTACGCGATTTTCAATTTTATTCTTATCACGCAGTACAACCCGATCTCCGATCACGAATTGAACTTCAAGTTCATGATACCAGTAAATACTTTTTACCTTGTGAAGCGTTTATTGAAGTAGAAGGAGAACTTGTAACAAATGATGCTGCACATAATGATCCTCCATATGACATTAGCCAAACTACCCGAGTTGGTTTTGTTAATAACGGTATCATGGCGTTATTTGAAAGCGCTAGATATCTCATTGATGGAAAAGAAATTGAATCCATTGACCGTGAAGTTGATGTGGCCACAACAATCATAGGGTTAGCGAGATATTCTGATGATTATTCAAGATCAGCGGGTCCATCTATGATGTTTGCAAAGGATATTACTGATAACCCTGAACACAACCAGTATTCTAGAGTCAAGGCAACACGAGCTACAGCAATTGATCCAGCACCAGCCGGATATGTAAGACCAGCTGCTGAATTTGATGTCATAAATACTATTACTACTTACAATCTAGGATTTGCAACACGTGTAGCAACATTACAAGGACAGCGTCGACAATTTTCATGTGCAATTCCACTGCATCATATATTCGGATTCTGTAGAAACGTACGAAAAGTTATTTATGGAGCTAAACACACAGTAGCGCTTGTACGAAAGGGTACTGATAATGATGCAATATGGCGTGATGCTGCTGTTCCTGATGGTAAAGTCGTTTTAACAAAACTATCATTGTGGATGCCAGTGTTAACTCCATCAATCACAGCAGAAGGAAAATTGTTATCATTTATGGACCAAGGAGGAAAGTCGTTATTGAGTTGGTTATCAGTGACTACGGATACTAAACAAGACAATGTTGATGGTACATTCACATGGCACCTGGCATCAAAACAAGGGGTTTCAGCTCCACGTCATATATTCGTAGCGTTACAGAATAATGCGCGAGTTGGTAATCAACAACGAAGTCATATGATATTTGATCAGTTAGGTGTTAATGAAGTCTCGCTGAGAATAAACGGACAGCAGGAACCATCTGAAGATGTGCAACTTGATTACGGTCAAAATCATATTGCACGTGTCTATCATAACCTGTTGTCATTTATGGCACGTGATCAAAATGTGGATACCGGTTTGCAAATATCACAATATGATTTTAAAATTCTGTATCCGATTTATTACTTTTCACTGGAACATCTTGATTTAACAAGACAATCTGTCGTTGATATACACTTCAGAGCCCGTGTAACCCGTCCTGGTGCTGTTGCTAATTATAGAGCGGTTGCTGTCATTCTCAGTGATAAATCAATGCTACTTGAAGGTGTTGGTGGAAGAATGAGAGTGGTAGATGCCCCAGTAGAAAATCTTTGATTGAAAATCCGAAGGATTTTTCCATTAGAATCAATCTGTATTTGTATAATGTCATATAGTAATATCAATGTGTCATTGACACCTGGTCAGTTAAAAAAATTGCAATCAAAATCCGCTAAACAATGTGGAACCACAATCACGTTGAAACCTAATCAAATGAATGGCGGGGCAAATAAATTGCCACTGACAACTCGTCAAGTGAAACATTTCAATGATGCTTTCAAGGATAAAAAAGGAGTTCAGATCACACTCTCTTCGGCTGCTATCAAAAATATGATAAAAATAGGTGGTATATTTCCGTTGTTTGCTGCAATACCAGCATTGGTTGCGGCAGCATCCCCAGCAGTAGCAAAAGCGGCCGCATTGGGGGTAGTTGGAGGCTTGGGAACAAAAGCGGTACAGAGCATTGCTGAATCATATGAACCGAAGAAAGGTCGAGGGTATAAAAAAAAGGGACGATCCGTTCACGGATTGGGTCTAAGACTACCAGGAACCCCGTATTCATGGTACAGCGGAAAGGGTCTAAGACTACCAGGAACCCCGTATTCATGGTACAGCGGGAGATCCGTTCACGGATCAGGCCTGAGACTACCAGGAACGGTTTATTAATTGAGGAATCTATGGTTCCAATGTCCAATTTTGATTTAATGGATGCTGCTAAAAAACTAGTGATTAAAAATTTCAGAGGTGTTTTTATGAAAGATCAATTACCACATCAACCAAACAAAACTGAAACAGGTATTATTAATCTCGATAACAGCACCGGACCTGGAACTCACTGGGTTGCATACGCTATTGATCCACGTGGGATTGTCTATTTTGATTCATATGGATTAGCCCCACCAAAAGAGTTTATGCGTTATATAAAAACCCTTCCAATGAAGACTTGGTATTCTACGCTACCAACACAACAAATCAATGACCCACCAATATGCGGCAGTGAAGTATTAAATGTCCTTGACGCTATTTCAGCATCTAGAAAACCACCTCATATTGTCGTTAATGACTACACTAGTAATCGCTTTTTAGAGAGAGATATATAAAATATCATGATTGATATTTGGGGAAGACCTCTGAAACCCAAACCCGATGACACTGCAACTCCTGATTCTATCAAGGATATAAAAAAAAAATTAAAGATGAAATCGCTGAGACGTTGAACTTAACAAGTGTTGACCCGAATGAAATAGTTGTATTTCAAGACAAACAGGGTAAATTGAAATCCAGTAATATTTCTCTGGATGATATTTTGGTTAAACAACAAAACGCAATCGAGGATACTATCGCGTTATTTTCCGATCAGGGTAAATTGAAAACCAGTAATATTTCTCTGGATGATATTTTGGTTAAACAACAAAACGCAATCGAGGATACTATCGCGTTATTTTCCGATCAGGGTAAATTGAAAACCAGTAATATTTCTCTGGATGATATTTTGGTTAAACAACAAAACGCAATCGAGAACACCGTTGCGTTATTTTCCGATCAGGGTAAATTGAAAACCAGTAATATTTCTCTGGATGATATTTTAGTTAAACAACAAAATGCAATCGAGGATACTATCGCGTTATTTTCCGATCAGGGTAAACTCAAACCGGGTGTACTTTTTTCGACGATTACAGATCGATTTAAAACTCTCAACGATTCTGCGTTAGAACTAGCAACACTTCAATCTAAAACCGAAGAACACATAAAACAGTTTACCGCATTTCGTAGAAATATCATTGATAAATGTATTGGAACTACATTCGATAAAATTGAACTAAAACTCCCTGATATTAAAAAATCCATCGATGAGACGAAAAACTTCATCGAAGCCGTCAAAGGTGATCTTTCGAGGATGATAACAACCATTGAAAAAACAAAAATTCCTCATGAGAAAACCAACAACTTAGTATACACGATCCAACACGGATCATTTGAGTGGTCACCTACAAACAACAAATTAGATATCACTGCAATCGTTAAGGGTATTTATCGATTAACACTAGTAACACCATTGTCTCAATTTAATATTTCATCGTCCAGTTCATCCGGGGTCAATAATACGATTTCAACGATCATCGACAAGAATACAACTGAAAAGTTTACAATTACATCTACTGATAAAGATTTGGTTAGGGTCTCAACAACGTGGTATGTGGAATTCGTAGCGGATTTAAGTAAATCGTAATTGAAAACGCTAGCGTTGTTAAAATAAAAAATGATTTCATCATCGCAATATCGCTATGATCAGGTCAGAGAATATCAAACTAGACTCAAAACCCTGTCTGAGGAGTATGCAATGAAAATTAAAAAATATCGCAGGAGAATTACCGCAATTGATGTTACTGTGTATTCAGTGAGTGGTGTAATCACCGGAGCTGGTATTATACTGTCTTCAGTGACAATGATGGCCCCGATAGCTGTTCCAATTTGCATTTCTGCGGCAACAACAATCGCTGGAATTATTTCAATAATCACAAAAAAAATATCATCATGCAGCCAACGGAAACTACAAGACTACATAATTCAATTTCATGTTGTGTCTACTGCATGCTCGCAATTATCCTCATTGATATCGTCATCGCTCGATGATACAATTATATCAGAGAGGGAGTTTTCAGCGATGGTAGATATATATGATTCTGCGATGTCAAAATTAGAAATACAACATGAGTATAATAACAATGACAACACAGATGGAATTACTTCAACAAATAGTGGAGAACACGAACCCAGTACAAACAAGCATGATCTCAATAACCTCAACGAATCCAGAATTCAGTGTGAATTTCCCCTCTCCGGTCCCAGTGAAGGAGATAGCGCTAGCAAAATTACGAGTATACCACAGTTGGCCAAATATTAGGTCAAAATCATTTGGTGGTCAACAACCGAATAATTCCCTGGTATTTGCAAATAAGAATAAACCCGACGGTACCCCAGACTGGAACGTTGTTTCCATACCAACCGGATCATACCAAATCGAACAAATCAATAACGAATTCGCGCGTAGAATAAAATCGATTACTGGAAAAGAATCAAAAATAGCTATAACGGTTCATGAGCCAACACTATCATCTGCCATTGAAATAAGCACATAGGGTTATGTCGTAGATATCTATCAAAGTTCTATTAGAACCGTACTGGGATGGCCTGAATTACCACCGGAAAAATCCACCACCGACTTAACCACGGATGTACAATCATATCATGAAATCAATCCCAGTTATCGAGATAATTTATCTGATATAAGAAAAGGAAAAATCGGCGATAGATTTATATTCACCAACAAAGACACATTGCAATGGGATTTTATCATTAAAAGAACAGCCGAGTCATCTGTTACTATTTCATTTACGCTAGCTGACGTCCGTGGTTATTTTAATGAGATTAAACAATTATATGACACACAACTAGAACAACTACGGAAAACAAGATCGAAAAAACACGTTGAAATAATAAATCAGCTTATATCCGACATGAAATATATCTATGAACTAATTATTCAAACAATAATTAATGACAACAGCGACAATAAACAACAATTCCTAACCGATTACAATATCACAAAAGACAATCTGCGTAATTTCAGGTTTCCGAAATACAACGCTGATGAATTAGTAAGAATTGTTAAAACCGATATCATCAAAGCGCTACAAAAATCAGATTCAACTGTCCTCCTCAAACATAATAATGATCCAGATGGTGGTGGTAGGCATATCGCTCCGTTCAACGTGAATATTTCAACGGTGATTGCGCTTAATTTAGTGTGTGATGTGATCGAAGGAAGCTATCAAATAAATTTAGAACGATCAAATCAAGCTCAGCAGGGATATATTTTGTATTTATTTGCACCAATAGCTCCTCCAGGGTTTTTAATTATTGAAAACCCAATTAATCCTGTCTACATGCGATGCCATAATAATTCGTTAACGAGAATTAATTTCAAACTCACCGACCAGTCAAATAATCTAATTGATTTACAAGAAGAGGTGTTAGCGATTAGCTTGTTTGTGAAATCATAAATGATTTTCGTCCTAAGGACTTGATAAAATATTCGGTTAACCCATAGCAGCAGAGAGGGTGAGTGACAACGACGTTGCGACATTTTATGATTCGCGAATGCGAATCTCATGTTTTCAGACTCATTTTTTTTTCTAGTTATTCGCGAGAAGGGTCTAGTGTTATTGGAGGGGGTATAATCAAAAATAAAAACAAAAAATGTTGTAGGATTCACCCTCTCTGCTGCTTCTTCGGATTCCAGTCTTGCCATGTTTAACTACATTTAATTTTTTTTTGAGCTGGAGTTTTCTGAGTGGCAGCTTATTCTGACCACTTGTAATCTGACTGTGTTGTATTCTTAGTCACGTGACTACACAAATCTCGCAACATATATGTCAATGACATCAAAGGTCAAACGGTCAAGTGATATCAACAATACGCCATTTCTAGTGTTGCTGTAAGAAAACAAATCTAACATAAAACGGAACGACATGTAATTTTTGTTTAGAAAAATGAAGAAACATAAAGTTCCCAAACTATTCATTGCAAAAAGAAGGACCGAAAAATGTAAAATAAATGTAAATGTTGCAGCAATTTGAAGAAAACCGATTCATTACGCAGAGAGCAGGGCAAGGTGCAAGGTGTCACGTGCTACAAACAAAAACATCGCTGACACGTGTTCGTTTCTTCTTGAAAATAGTTTTCTCCACCCATCTGCAATACTGGCGGGTTTCTGGCCTTTGTTCACATAATCAATATGTTGAGAATTAAGTGTGCATTATATTTATTTTTGAATATTAAGTGGCCAATATATAATATATCCAAATTCTATATACAAATACTCTGGAAATTTGTTTTTTGTCGACAGCACGTGTTCGTATGACCTATGATGTCATTGATATGTATGTTGCGAGATTTGTATAATTACGTGACTAAGAATATAACTGGCCATATCCAGGTCAAATTTCAGCAACGATGTACTTTCGTCTCGTCTATCAGCGGATTTGAGACATAACGAATACTATTATCACAATTGTTTAGAAAATAAATCATATTCCTATTGATTTCATGCAGATACATCTCGATGATGTCGGCGAATTCCATCTTGTCCATAGGGAATGCGATCTGACCCTACACCCCAACATGAATGTCCAAATATCAAAATGGGGTGGCAAGGGTCAGAAGAAACTCGGACTATTATTGTGACTGTTTCAGTGTCATTGTAGTTCCGGATTTTTTCACTGACGCGGTTTGTAGTTTTTTTTTTTTAAATCTGACCAGAAGTCAGAGTAACCTTTACATGAGGATATGACATTTATAATACGAGTGATCTAATTGTGATACAAATTTTCTACTGGTACATCAATGGAAAAACAATTGGTACTGTGATATTATAAACTAGGAGTATTGGGATGTAAACCTGGTAGGGAACCAGACGACGAGTCCGTTTGTTGCCATAATTACCTCCCCTATTTGATGCGTTCTTAGATACTGTCATCATGCGCATTGTTTATGGTTTGCTTTTGATACCTGTAAACAAATGTACACGCGAGCCGCACGTGAGATAATTTTTGAAGGACGATTCAGGTAAATATATGGTTTGTTATATGTTCTATTTAGTTAATTGAACAGATACTGAAATAACTATATAATGTAGAACAACACGTGACAGTAGTCAGCACGAGTCCACAGACAATATTGTTTATGCTAACGTTTCCACGTTCGATAGGGACATGGACCAAATTAATATCATATTCTAATGAACCAGTCAGCTAGTGATTCTCAGGACTATGGTGGTTGAGGTCCATTATCTCGTCGTCGCTATGGTAGCCGGATTCTTCGTAGTATGTAGGAGCGAAAATACACACTCTTTTACATGCTTTTACCTTTCATACCAATATTTTTATTTCAGTCCAATCGCTACCTTCCTTGGTATATTCTTTACCACACACCACCTGCTGCTTAATAGTTAAGCGTGACTGTCAATGTATTTATAAATAGAGAGAATTTTAAAAAAAATATTTCTTATACACTTTACCACAAGTATTATGTTGGTAACCGTTATACATTACCAATAGCAATACGGGCAGACATAATGCCCAATATTGTGACTGTATCATTCGTTTGTATTGTACCATTTTCCGAACCCTTGAAATCGATAATCATGAGTAGGAGAAGTGGTGAGGGACATTCACTAGTTACCTGACAATATTCACATTAATATGTAATAGGCAAGACTGTAATATTTTTAAGACTGATGTATTTATATTGTATACCCCCGCAATGTAAATGAAAGCATATTGTGTGTTTTTCATCACAATTTGATCATTTGTATAGGGGTGAGTGTTAATAACACAGTCTCTGCTGTTCTCTCTTTTGGTGCCTACCATGCTTTATGGACCTTTGCTCACAGGCTTCTTCTTCAATCAGTGACTTCATTTACACTAAACATTTTAAAGCTGCTTTCTCAAACTCAAACATTTGTGTATTTTCTTTTAATATGGGTGGCAGTAGTAAGCATCAGATAAAAAATGCAGCCATTCAATTCAGAATTCATTAGTTACAACACAAATGACATCAGACAATTGTAGGGAAGGCATAAAGCCATAGGACGAAATGTAAAAGACAGAAAGTCACAACAAAACAATTGATCAATTTTTATTTTTACAATTATGAAAGAGGTATATGACACAAAGTCAAAAGTCATAATTCAGATTTTCTATGTTATGAAAGAGGTTTAGGATTTTAAAAATGTCATCAGATAAAACATCATAATTTTTTTTTTAGTTTTGAAAAAGACCAGCATGTTACAATATGGTTTAATAAGTTATTTTGAAGTCTTCTTCCTTCATGCCTTAGGCCTATAATTTTCACACTACCTTTTATAATTCCTTTATGGAAAAAAATTTAACATTCAGTTTTGTTTAAGGTTTTGGGGTTAAAATGAGAAATTCACATTTACTGATGCATTAATTGAAAAGTTGTGATTGTGTTCATTCTTGTTATTTGTATTATATTAAAAAGCATGTTCTATAATAATTTATTTGACCTATTGAATCTAGTTTCTGTGTACTTATACATTTTACCTGCTAAATTATTATCAAAACAACCTGTTCCGCATGCTATTTAATTTGATAAAGAGAGCAGATATTTGCTTCTAGCATGCATATTCTATAACCTTGTTTACACAGTAATTAAAGAAATCATGCAGCCAATTGCTACTGCTTATCAACATCATGACTTCATGTATAATACACCTGTACTAAGGAAATAAATCAACTATGAATTGCTAAATTATTGTCAAAATCACCCCTTCATGTATAACACACCTGTACTAAGGAAAAACAACAACTATGAATTGCTAAATTATGGTCAAAATCACCCCTTCATGTATAAAACACTTGTACTAAGAAAAAACCAACTATGAGTTGCTAAATTATTGTCTAAATCACCCCTTCATGTACAACACACCTGTACTAATGAAAAAAACAACTATAAATTGCTAAATTATTGATGAAATCACCCCTACATGTATAACACACCTGCACTAATGGAAAAAAAACAACTATGAATTGCTAAATTATTGTCAAAATCACCCCTTCATGTACAACACACCTGTATTAATGAAAAAACCCAACTGTGAATTGCTAAATTATTGTCAAAATCACCCCTCCATGTATAATACACCTGTACTAATTGAAATAAAACAACTATGAATTGCTATATTATTGTCAAAATCACCCCTTCATGTATAAAACACCTTTAAGTCTATAAGTTATAGGTTATATATAAATAACCTATATATATTTTGCATATTTTGCATAGACCTTGTATATCTTAAGCAATGTTCAAAGAACCTTTTATTCCTTTTATTTTGGTGTATGATTGATGGGTATAATATGAGTTATAGAGTATATACAGAGTATACATATGATTGATGGGTATAATATGAGTTATAGAGTATATACAGAGTATACATATGATTGATGGGTATAATATGAGTTATAGAGTATATACAGAGTATACATATGATTGATGGGTATAATATGAGTTATAGAGTATATACAGAGTATACAGCCTTACTTCAGATTTGCACCTCTCAAAAAACTGTTAGCTCCACTTGGTTGTTTTCACTTCCTGTGGTAATTTGTAAAAAATGAGCCAATAATTTTTTTTCTCCATTTTATAGATTTGGTAATTAATTGACTGCACTTTCAGAAGCTGGTATTGTCTATCTAGTCTGGTGAAGTTCATTGTCCATATTTAAATGACTGCTAAACATATTCTAAAAATTTCAGCCACAGTACATGACAGTAATATAAAGGTATACCAACATTCTTTCCATTGTGTATCTTGCAAATAAAAACAGCTTTGCCTTACTCTCTTCATAACATCTTTTGAGTGTTCCCTACATAGTGATACTGAATTGTAGATTTTCAAAGGAACATGTAACTCATGGCATCCACTTGAGGATCATAAAGTATTTCCAGTTCCACAGCTCTCATTGAATGGTCACTGAGATATGCGGTCACTCCTTCCAGTCAGAGGATGGGTCCCTCAAGAGCCTCATAACTTCCTGCAGACCTGTGAAAGCTTTGGTTTCATAGATCCCGCAAGAGCCTCCTAGTTTCCTGCAGACCTGTTAAGGCTTTGGTCTCACAGACCCCTCAAAAGCCTCCTAATTTCCTGCCAACCTTTTATAGCTTTGGTTTTACGAATCTCTCAAGAGCCTCCTAATTTCCTGCAGACCTGTTATCGCTTTGTCTTACGGATCCCTCAAGAGCCTCCTAATTCCTGCAGACCTGTTAAAGATTTGGTCTCATACCATACAAACTCCAGCAAAAAATATGACTATAGACATGTAGTGCATGAGACATTGACCAGTACAGATGCAGTTATTTATATATATCATGCAAAAACATGGACTTGCTAAGTTACATGTGAAATTATTTTATGAGCATGAGATTATAATTATAGCAGCCTCTGTCAGACAAGAATAAACTTTCTGAATTACTAGAGCATTACTCATAATTTAATTCTCTAAACAACTAATATATGGGTAAATCTTCTCCATGAGTATGGGTTTAATGTTATGATTTTATTAATATAAGTCTAAGTTATTACAATTCCACTATAAATATTCCTTATCTATGTGATGTATTCCACATTCAATATTATAAGCTTAGAAATGGTCAATTTAATTATAACTAAGATTTTATTTCATAATTATTAGGAATCTTCTGGATGTTTTTTTTATACTTATAAGTAAAATATTTTTAAGAGAATGCTAATTGTGACCTGAGGTCATGTAAAGGACTATATAATATTGTTTTTCTAGAAATTATTTCTTGATGCTTTAAGATCTGAGGAGAAACAGTTGATTGTTGTGTCCAGGAATTTATTTGGAGTGGAATTTATTTGTTTAAATAATTTATTCATAAGAAATAGAAAGTACTCTTCAACATTAACAGTCTTGAAAGTAGAGACTTGAATTTATAATGATATTTAAAACAAGGATATATTCTTTGATAGTATTTTTATGATCCAACAAAAGACTGTTGGCACATCGCCACTACATAGCCACCACGAGCACTTCAACACTTCCATTGTTGCATTTGATTTGGATTTCCACTAAAGATTATTTAGAACTTTAATCATTGGGACGTGTGTCTGTAATTATTCAATGATTATTTTGGATTTAATTCACAATACCATAATTTCTCTTTTTGTAATACATTTTCACTTCGTATTCTATGTATGCATTGGCATTATGACGCTGGGGCAGTAGATGCAAATGACCATTGCAATGGTTGAAAATGACCATGGCATCAATCTTAAGAACATTTCTTATCTTAGATAACAAAATATTAGGTGTCTTTTCCTACAGATGTTGTTTTTGAATTTACATTGCCTCTGATATATGGTGATTTGTTATTCATTTGCTAGACATTCAAATTAATTTCAATTATTGACATGGCACAAAACTATGCTAATGGTTGTGTGTGCTTCATTTTTGTAATAAATAAATGAACTATTTGTATGAGAGTATCTGATCTTAGCTGATTTAAATTTCAGGATTGTGTTGTGGATCTAGACAAGATGACATGACGTCAACCGATGATAAAGAATTTCTGACAAGGAATATGGAGCATTCCGAGACAAATACTCTGACAAATATGCAAGCTGTTGTTAGAATGAAATCAAAAAGAAAGAGAAAAGAAAGAAACAAGAATTCATATAGTAAACCTCGCAGAGGATTATCTAAATTTGAAAAGAGATATTCCAAATTAGGTTCTGAGCTGATACCAGAGCAGCCAGTGGTTGATTATGTTCTAGTATTTGCAGCAGAATATTCCAAAGATTTTCCAGATAATCCCAGTAAGCAAAAATCACTTCAGAAAAAAGAGGAGAAAAGAAAACGTTTTGAGAATAAACTCCATGATCAGGGATTCTCAATAAGTCATTTCACAAAGGATAAATGGGTGTATGTTGAGTTACGTTGTTCATTCAAAAGACTTTGTGCTGAGGCAGAAAGGGTCAAGCTGGAGATGCCATTAACAGGAGTAAGTGGAAAAGCTAAATGTGTGTCCTTTAGCAATTACTACTACACTACTAATGTTCATTTTATTGTCACAACAATTACAACAACTTCCATCATTACTGGTCCTATGATTACTATTATAGTGAAAATACATCTTTTATTGTAACATGTCTACAGTTACTCCCATTGTTATAACATGTCTACAGTTACTCCCATTGCTGTAACATGTCTACAGTTACTCCCATTGTTGTAACATGTCTACAGTTACATATATGCATTTTTATTTCCATTTTAGTGTGAAAAATATGAAGATGCAAAATCCAACTGCCTTTCTACATGGATTGACGAGACCTTTAAGACAGATAATGAAGGTAATGATAATATCAAGTGACAGGGTATTTTTGTTTTCATTAATACCACAAAACCTTTCTTAAGAGACCACATTTTCGGAAGACAGCCTGTCTTTAAAGGTAGACTTTTGGTGCAAAGTTCATTGTTTAATATACCTCGTTGACCTTGAATGAAAAACGTAACTATCTTGAGAGGACACCATTTGTTAGAAGAAGAGATGGTCTCATAAGAGAGGTCTTGCTGTAGGATTTTATATTCATTATGAAGATGTGAACAACAAGATTTGACTTTTCATTATCGTCTAAAGATTTGACCAGGGTAAAATGTACTAACCTCACTCACAAGAAATTTAATTTTCTTTTTACTGAAACACTATTGTCTGTTTGAAAGCAGAAATGGTATGCATGCCTTATTGCACACCTTATTTATGTTATATAAGTACATGGTAACTTGAACTGTACACATTGGGTATGTACATGGTAACTTGAACTGTACACATTGGGTATGTACATGGTAACTTGAACTGTACACATTTGGTATGTACATGGTAACTTGAACTGTACACATTGGGTATATACATGGTAACTTGAACCATACACATTGGGTATGTACATATCAAAGTAAAGTACACATTGGGTATGTCCATTGCTGAGTGGAAAGTACACACTGGGTATGTACTGTGAAGTATACATTAGGTATGTACTGTAAAGTATACATTGGGTATGTACTGTAAAGCATACATTGGGTATGTACTGTAAAGCATACATTGGGTATGTACTGTAAAGTATACATTGGGTATGTACTGTAAAGCATACATTGGGTATGTACTGTAAAGCATACATTGGGTATGTACTGTAAAGCATACTTTGGGTATGTACTGTAAAGTATACATTGGGTATGTACTGTAAAGTATACATTGGGTATGTAATGTAAAGCATACATTGGGTATGTACTGTAAAGCATACATTGGGTATGTACTGTAAAGTATACATTGGGTATGTACTGTAAAGCATACATTGGGTATGTACTGTAAAGTATACATTGGGTATGTACTGTAACATATACATTTGGTATGTACTGTAAAGTATACATTGGGTATGTATTGTAAAGCATACATTGGGTATGTACTGTAAATCATACATTGGGTATGTACTGTAAAGTATACATTGGGTATGTACTGTAAAGCATACATTGGGTATGTACTGTAAAGCATACATTGGGTATGTACTGTAAAGCCTACATTGGGTATGTACTGTAAAGTATACATTGGGTATGTACTGTAAAAGTATACATTGGGTATGTACTGTAAAGTATACATTGGGTATGTACTGTAAAGTATACATTGGGTATGTACTGTAAAGCATACATTGGGTATGTACTGTAAAGCATACATTGGGTATGTACTGTAAAGTATACATTGGGTATGTACTGTAAAGCATAAATTGGGTATGTACTGTAAAGTATACATTGTGTATGTACTGTAACATATACATTGGGTATGTACTGTAAAGTATACATTGGGTATGTACTGTAAAGTATACATTGGGTATGTACTGTAAAGCATACATTGGGTATGTACTGTAAAACATACATTGGGTATGTACTGTAAAGTATACATTGGGTATGTACTGTAAAGCATACATTGGGTATGTACTGCAAAGCATACATTGGGTATGTACTGTAAAGTATACATTGGGTATGTACTGTAAAGCAAACATTGGGTATGTACTGTAAAGTATACATTGGGTATGTACTGTAAAGCATACATTGGGTATGTACTGTAAAGTATACTTTGGGTATGTACTGTAAAGTATACATTGGGTATGTACTGTAAAGTATACATTGGGTATGTACTGTAACATATACATTAGGTATGTACTGTAAAGTATACATTGGGTATGTACTGTAAAGCATACATTGGGTATGTACTGTAAAGCATACATTGGGTATGTACTGTAAAGCATACATTGGGTATGTACTGTAAAGCATACATTGGGTATGTACTGTAAAGTATACATTGGGTATGTACTGTAAAGCATACATTGGGTATGTACTGCAAAGCATACATTGGGTATCTACTGTAAAGTATACATGTTGTAAGTACTGTAAAGTATACATTGGGTATGTACTGTAATGTATACATTTGGTATGTATTGTAAAGTATACATGTGGTATGAACTGTAAAGTATATATTGGGTATGCACTGTAAAGTATACATGTGGTATGTACACTACTTCTAACTACCTTCTCTCCAAAGACTTTCCAGACCTGTTTGCAAATTTCTTCCATGACAAGGTACAAACCATTAGAGACAACACAATTTTAATTGACTCGTTGTCATCATACAGTTGTGATACATAATTGCAGTGACAAATGTTAGTGGCATTTGAACCTGTCTGTATGGATTTAGTATGTACAATGTTATAAAGAATAATACATGTATGTAAATTATAATTGAGCCAGGTATGGTATAATAAATAATACATGTATGGAATTGTATAGAACAAGGCATGTTATAATGAATAATACATGTATGGAATTACATTAGAGCATGGCATGTTATAATGAATAATGGATGTATGGAATTACATTAGAGCATGGCATGTTATAATGAATAATGCATGTATGGAATTACATTAGAGCATGGCATGTTATAATTAATAATACATGTATGGAATTACATTAGAGCATGGCATGTTATAATGAATAATGCATGTATGGAATTATATAAAGCATGGCATGTTATAATGAATAATGCATGTATGGAATTACATTAGAGCATGGCATGTTATAATGAAGGGGAGTAGTACATGTATGCTGTACACGAACATGCTATAAATTGTTTTTCTATTTTTTTCAGTGGACTTTGTGAGTGCTCCATTTGTGATGGATAGTATACATTTGTTTGAAAAGTATCAAAATCCAAATGATTTCTTTAGGCCTGCATTGAGGTCTCTCTTGGTGGGTATAATTCATGAAATTTGCATTTTACAATGTTTTAATTATCAGAGTACTGTTTAACCTTCGCTTTCTTTAAATACTAGAAGGTTTGGCAATTCATGGCACAGCAACACAAATAGGTTATTATTTTCCCATTCTGTGGTTAATTCATGATGGATTAGTAATTTCCCATTCTGTGGGTAGTTCATGACATATTAATAATTTCCCATACTGTGGGTAATTCATGATGGATTAATAATTTCCCATTCTGTGGGTAATTCATGACCGATTAATAATTTTCCATACTCTGGGTAATTTATGGATTAGTAATTTCCCATTTCTGTGGGTAATTCATGATGTATTAATAATTTCCCATACTGTGGGTAATTCATGATGGATTAATAATTTCCCATTCTGTGGGTAATTCATGACAGATTAATAATTTCCCATACTCTGGGTAATTTATGGATTAGTAATTCCCATTTCTGTGGTTAATTCATCATGGATTAGTAATTTCCCATACTCTGGGTAATTTATGGATTAGTAATTTCCCATTCTGTGGGTTATTTATGGATTAATAATTTCCCATTCTGTGGGTTATTTATGGATTAGTAATTTCCCATACTGTGGATAATTCATGATGGATTAGTAATTTCCCATTGTGTGGGTAATTCATGATGGATTAGTAATTTCCCATACTCTGGGTAATTTATAGATTAGTAATTTCCCATACTGTGGGTAATTCATGATGGATTAGTAATTTCCCATACTGTGGGTAATTCATGATGGATTAGTAATTTCCCATACTGTGGATAATTTATGGATTAGTAACTCCCCATTCTGTGGGTAATTTATGGATTAGTAATTTCCCATTCTGTGGGTAATTTATGGATTAGTAATTTCCCATTTCTGTGGGTAATTTATGGATTAATAATTTCCCATACTGTTGGTAATTTATGGATTAGTAATTTCCCATTCTGTGGGTAATTTATGGATTAGTAATTTCCCACACTGGGTAATTTATGGATTAGTAATTTCCCACACTGGGTAATTTATGGATTAGTAATTTCCCATTCTGTGGGTAATTTATGGATTAGTAATTTCCCATACTGTGGGTTATTTATGGATTAGTAATTTCCCATACTGTGGGTAATTTATGATGGATTAGTAATTTCCCATACTGTGGGTAATTTATAGATTAGTAATTTCCCATACTGTGATTAATTCATGATGGATTAGTAATTTCCCTTACTGTGGTTAATTTATGATGGATTAGTAATTTCCCATACTGTGGGTAATTCATGGATTAGTAATTTCCCATACTGTGGGTTATTTATGGATTAGTAATTTCCCATACTGTGGGTAATTCATGATGGATTAGTAATTTCCCATACTTTGGGTAATTTATGGATTAGTAATTTCCCATACTGTGGGTAATTTATGGATTAGTAATTTCCCATTCTGTGGGTAATTTATGGATTAGTAATTTCCCACACTGGGTAATTTATGGATTAGTAATTTCCCATACTGTGGGTAATTCATGATGGATTAGTAATTTCCCATACTGTGGGTAATTTATGATGGATTAGTAATTTCCCATACTGTGGGTAATTCATAGATTAGTAATTTCCCATACTGTGAGTAATTCATGATGGATTAGTAATTTCCCTTACTGTGGGTAATTTATGATGGATTAGTAATTTCCCATACCGTGGGTAATTCATGGATTAGTAATTTCCCATACTGTGGGTTATTTATGGATTAGTAATTTCCCATACTGTGGGTAATTCATGATGGATTAGTAATTTCCCATACTTTGGGTAATTTATGGATTAGTAATTTCGCATTCTGTGGGTAATTTATGGATTAGTAATTTCCCATACTGTGGGTAATTTATGATGGATTAGTAATTTCCCATTCTGTGGGTTAATTATGGATTAGTAATTTCCCATTCTGTGGGTTATTTATGGATTAATAATTTCCCCTACTGTGGGTTATTTATGGATTAGTAATTTCCCATTCTGTGGGTAGTTTATGATGGATAATTTCCTTTACTAACAGCATACAAATCTTAGTTCTAAAGATTTAGCAATATCACACTGCTTTCATCAGTGACTAATGTTGATCACTTGATATACAGTGGTCATGTGATATGAGGAGACTGGTTGGCCTCTGCTGCTATATTTTGATTACCTCCTTTTCCATGTATTGTCCTCTGACGTGATCACGTCAGTTTGATTGAGAATGATGTAATGTTCCATTTTGCTACACCAGTTTCCTCATAACATTAACATTAGTTGCTAATGAAGGCAGTGTGATATTACCAAAAATTCTGAACAAGATTTTTATGCTCTATGGGCAATTGCTGATGATCATCACCCTTTTCGTTGACAGTCCAGTGAGCTAACTATTGAGCCCTATGGCTTCCATACAAACAGATAGAAGATATAGCAGTTGTATTTGTTACGTAAAAGTTTAATTACTTCACATAAATTTTCATTGATCTTTGCAAAGTTTTATTCATTCTCAAATGATGTTGGATGGGGATAAATAATTTTCCTTCACATTTTTTTTATTTTATTTCTTCCATCATGATTTTGTTAGTTCTTTTGCTCATGTGTTTACTAATTTCACCTTTTTATCTTGAACACTCTTTCACCAACAGTCATGAAATTTATGTTAATTGCTTCCATACCAGAGGTAGGTCTGCAGTACTTAAATTCATGTTGTTAATTGCTTCCATACCAGAGGTAGGTCACCAGTACTTACATTCATGTTGTTTTTCAACATATGTTTGTTGCACCTTCAATATATTGGACTTGCGCCCATTAAAATCAGTATGTAGACATATACTAAGGAGAGTAACTCAACCATACCAAAACTAGGTCACTGTGACCCAAATCTTTATGCTTGAGCGACTTTTGTATTATAATCTATTTATTAGTTACACACTTGATTTATTGAACTCTATTTCATCTGCACATATGAAAACTAGTTATTTGGAATCATCTCAAGGGAAGTAACTCAACCATAAAACTGCTGTCATTGTGGTCAATTTTGCAATGCATGACTGGCTTATGTTTTATATCTTTTTGTTACACCCTCAATATGTTGGTCATCATGTCACTGGTACTTTTTCATGCTTATGTGACTTGTGTATTTTCAGCTATCTATTCATAGCTCTACCTGTTTCCTGAACTTATTTCATATAGGCTCATGAAAATTGGTATCGGGATTGATGTCAAGAAGATTTACTCTGACATACAAAAATTAGGTCACTGTGACTTAATTTTCACATCAAACTGATAATGGTATTTTTAGTCATTTGTTCCTCGCATCCTTCATATCTTCTT
This sequence comes from Unio delphinus, assembly GCA_029339505.1. Taxonomy (NCBI): domain Eukaryota; kingdom Metazoa; phylum Mollusca; class Bivalvia; order Unionida; family Unionidae; genus Unio; species Unio delphinus. The sequence goes on along the minus strand of JAQISU010000168.1, from coordinate 681,375 downwards.
TCTACACTGACGATTGACTTTGACTTTAAAAATTGCCTAGTATACATTTCCTACATATAGTGGCACATTTTGATTAAGGGCTAGTGTGTAATGGGTTTGAATCCTGTCTAGACCACCCTGGTCATCTTTTGTGACATATCTCAATTTGAAACACTTTCCTCCATTATTGCTTCAGGATCAATCCTCTATACTAGTCTGATTATTGTCAGCTACGTGAAAAGCTCTTCTAACAGTTGACAAAGTAAATCCTATATACCAGTCTGATTATTGTCAGATACATCGAGTGTGCAGTAACAATGGACTAAATTAATTCTACATACCAGTCTGAATACTGTCAAATACATCGAGTGTGCAATAACAATCGACTAAATTAATTCTACATACCAGTCTGAATATTGTCAAATACATCGAGTGTGCAGTAACAACGGATTAAATCTCTTCTACATATCATTCTGAATAGAGCTGTCAACGGGTACCTGGGTAATCGTTTACCTGACCATAGCGAAAAACCCGGGCATTGAACATTAATGATGAGTACCCGTTCACAAAAAAAGTTGTTGACAACACTATCAAATATCATATATCATCAGCAGCATGCTGGTCTGAGTAGTCCGAGTTTCCTCTGACCCTTGCCACACCATTTCTGATATTTGGACATTCATGTTGGGATGTAGGTTCAGAGCGCATTTTCTGCAGAAAAGTTGGAATTCACCAACACCATTTGATGGTGATATGGGGTAGCCGATTACATGCCGGCCCAACAAACTTGAACGATCTTTCATCAAGATATACCTGCATGAAATTGATAGGAATATGATTTATTTTCTCAAAAATCGTGAGCATAGCATCTGTTATGCCTTTAATCAACTGACAGACGAGACAAAAGTACATCATTGCTGAAATTTGTCCCGGACCTGGCTATTTGCATTCTTAGTCATGTGACTACACAAATCTCGCAACCTAGGTCATACAGTCACGTGATATCGACAATAAGCAAATTTACAAAAGTTGTACATATAATTTGGACATATTATATAGTAGCCACATAAATAAATATAGTCTGTTCTCGCCTCCGTAGCCATACAGATGCTATAAATAGAATTCGAGGGAAAGTAGAACAAGGTTTGCTATAAATAGAACATGTTACTGTAGGAAAGTACAAGTCCACAGACAAGCATACTCTTATATTGTAGTTATTTAAAGCAGTCTTTTCTAAAATGCAGTCTGTGGGATTAATAGAATGTTAATAGAATTGAGATTTCTGGAAGGTGGATATACCGAAAAAGCATAATCCATATACGTTTACGCGTAATTTATTTAGAGAGAAAAAGAAATTGTTGGTCAAGGGTTGTACATGTCTTTCATATTTTACCCGGGTACCCGTTAAACGGTTCAGCAGGTACCCGGGTAAGTTTTCCATTGTTTTTGACATCCCTAATTCCGAATATTGACAGATATATTAAAAGTGCTTATAACAGTTGATGAAAGATTTTATTTTTATGTCTAAAACACAATTTGTCTATTATTTAATTTGTAGATAAATTTATCAAACTTGAACTCTTAAACCACATTTTAAGAACTTGCTGATAGCAAAAGAAAAATATTTTTCACTATTATATATTTTGCATTTATTTAAAACTCACCCTTACATTACATTACAATAAATATAGTAAACAAAATGTATAATGAATAATCTTGGATGCATGAAAATCTGATTTTACTGCATATCCATACAAAATTTGCAAAAATTAATGGAAATGATCAATGGATGTGATTAATGTACAATCAGAATCCATTTCTGGGACTGTAAATAAAAAAAATGAAAAAAAGATAGTTTAAAAGCAAATATGAAATGCTATTAAAATGCAGATTTAATAAAATTGACCATTTCAGGGTCTATAATAAATCTTAATAAAATAGTCAGATGCTCATTTACATGCAGAGTTAACAATATCAGTCTGAGTTGTGAGTTTTGTTTTAATTGTGGCTATATTTCACAATTACATACAAAAGTTAATAATATCAGTCTGAGTTGTGAGTCTTGTTTTAATTGTGGCTATATTTCACAATTACATACAAAAGTTAACAATATCAGTCTGAGTTGTGAGTTTTGTTTTAATTGTGGCTATATTTCACAATTACATACAAAAGTTAATAATATCAGTCTGAGTTGTGAGTCTTGTTTTAATTGTGGCTATATTTCACAATTACATACAAAAGTTAACAATATCAGTCTGAGTTGTGAGTTTTGTTTTAATTGTGGCTATATTTCACAATTACATACAAAAGTTAATAATATCAGTCTGAGTTGTGAGTCTTGTTTTAATTGTGGCTATATTTCACAATTACATACAAAAGTTAACAATATCAGTCTGAGTTGTGAGTTTTGTTTTAATTGTGGCTATATTTCACAATTACATACAAAAGTTAATAATATCAGTCTGAGTTGTGAGTCTTTGTTTTAATTGTGGCTATATTTCACAATTACATACAAAAGTTAATAATATCAGTCTGAGTTGTGAGTCTTGTTTTAATTGTGGCTATATTTCACAGTTGCATACAAAAGTTAACAATATCAGGTTGAGTTGGGACTTTTGTTTTAATTGTGGCTATATTTCACAATTACATACAAAAGTTAACAATATCAGTCTGAGTTGTGAGTCTTGTTTTAATTGTGGCTATATTTCACAATTACATACAAAAGTTAACAATATCAGTCTGAGTTGTGAGTCTTGTTTTAATTGTGGCTATATTTCACAGGAAGAATGAGATATATGTCAGATCAACATTAGTGAATCAGTTGTCAAAATGATAAGATTGAGTTCTCTTATTCAAAATAATAGTGAATCATTTGTCAGAGTGATGAGATTAAGTTCTCTTATTGAAAAATAATCTTGTATCTTGTTCATTTGATTTTAGCTGATTATTGAAATATTCTGAATGCTATCTTAATATACATTTATGCAGACCTATCACATCCTAATCAACATTGATATCCGTGAGAAAGAATCAGAAGGCAGTGAAGAAACCACAGGTATTTTATTATTATGTACTTATAAATTTAACATAAAAACAGTGGCTAATTTGAGGTTTGAAGCATTTTTTAAAAAGATTTATAAAAAGTTATATATATAGATATATATGTAATCAATTAAACTGTTGACTAACCCTTATATAGGTAGATAATATTACAAGTTTAGCATAAAATATCTTCTATGAAGTAGCTAGTAGCATTTTGTACATTTTAGTATGAATTTATAGCAATCAAATTTGAATAAAATAAGTTAATTATTCACTTTCTCAATTGAAATGTAGTATTGTTTTCAGGAGTTACAATATATATATATATATATATATATATATATATATATATATATATATATATATATATATATATGCATTAAACATTTTTAATTAATTATATATATTTATTTAACTCCTAAATACATCCCTTTACGGGTGACAAAATATATGTAATATATATGCCTTTAAGCAGGCCCGCACCTAGGGGGGACAACCATGGCACTTGTCAGGGGCCCAAGCTAGATAGGGGTCAGCCCTTTTTCAAGTTTTAAAATATACGCACATATTTGAAACACGAAAGGGGCCCAAACTCTGTCAGCTGCCTGGGGCCCAGAATTTCCTAGGTGTGAGTCTGCTTTAAGAGTGCAAAATATAACTAATATATAATTATATATATATATAACACTAACATGTACACCTTTTAGAGTGCACTATATATAGTGCAGTTGTTTCATGCTATGCTGGAAATGTGGGCTCAGTTCATTCAACTTATTGAATCTACTTGAAGATCAGAGGATACGTAATTTGTATCTTAGGTAACCTTACAGTATATATCATTTTTATCTTAGCTAGGTAAGCTTAAATTTTACAAAATTTGTAACTTAGGTAAACTTACAGTGTACAAAATTTGTAACTTAGGTAACCTTACAGTGTACAAAAAATTGTAACTTAGGTAAGCTTACAGTGTACAAAATTTGTAACTTAGGTAAGCTTACAGTGTACAAAATTTGTAACTTAGGTAAGCTTACAGTGTACAAAATTTGTATCTTAGCTAGGTAAGCTTATAGGGTACAATATAAAATAAAGCCAAATGTCACTTGGAATAAAGTATATTAATATCAGATTTTAAACCAGAATCACTATAAAATAAATAATATCTCACATGAAATAAAGTATATTGATATTAGATTCATCTTTTGGAAATATTAAAACCTTCTGATTTATCTTTTATTTTGCAGTGACTAGAAAATGCTTGTCACCTGTTGATTAAATGTTAGACAATTCTAGACAAACTTAAATCGAATGATATGTGTAATTTAAGATGATCTTGAGGAAACAATAGTACCAGTTGACATAATTCCTAGCCAAAGTTACCCTTTAAAAATGACAAGTCTGTTTTGTAATTCCTATGCAAAGTCACCCTTTAAAAATGATGAGTCTGTTTTGTAATTCCTACGCAAAGTTACCCTTTAAAAACAACGAGTCTGTTTTGTAATTCCTACGCAAAGTTACCCTTTAAAAATGACAAGCCTGCTTTGTAATTCCTACGCAAAGTTACCCTTTAAAAATGACAAGCCTGTTTTGTAATTCCTATGTAAAGTTACCCTTTAATAATGACAAGCCTGTTTTGTAATTCCTATGTAAAGTTACCCTTTAATAAGGAAAAGCCTGTTTTGTAATTCCTATGTAAAGTTATCCTTTAAAAGTGACAAGCCTGTTTTGTAATTCCTATGTAAAGTTACCCTTTAAAAATGACAAGTCTGTTTTGTAATTCCTATGTAAAGTTACCCTTTAAAAGCAACAAGTCCATTTTCTAGTTCCTCACAAAGTTACCCTTTATAAGCAATGATTCTGTCTATTTTCTAATTCCTACCCAAAGGTACACGTTACAAGTATTGAGTTTATTTTGTTATTTCTTACCCAAAGTTATCATTTAAAGCAAAGAGTCTGTCTTGTTTCTGTTCACTTAGGTTAGTACTTGAAATTTTGAATAAATGAAATATGCCAGTTAACTTGGTTCAAACTGAAAATTGATAGACATGTATCAATAAATTTTTAAACATTAATAAATTGACAATTTGGCAGGAATTTAGGATAGAATGTGTATCTGATCTTGCAACAATAAATTTTATATTTAGTAATTTGTAATTATTATGATAAGAAGAAATTTGGAAATCTGTTAAAGATGGATTTTTTGTTTTGATATTAAAATATGTATTTTTGGTGAATATGTTAGATCCAGACAAGGCAGGCAGTCAAATTCAAGGTACATGTAATTGTATTGGTGTGGTTGAATTCTTGCACACAATGCTGTGATTTTACTCATTTTTGTTTGCATCGATCTGTATCCTGCACAGCAGGAGCTATATGGTGTGAAAAATCCAATCTCCACTTCATGCAGACAATTCATTAAAATTTGATATTGTTTGATTTTTATTTTCTTTTGCAATTAGACAAAAAAGTGATGGGAGTTAGCTATGTACTTGCAGTTTAAGATGTAAAGATGTTTGGAAAATAATTTTAAAAAATTGTGATGTCATCAACAAATATTAAGTCAACATTTGCAGGTCTATTTTTAAAATTCAACATTTGCAGGTCTTTTTATAAAATTCAACATTAGCAGGACTATTTTTAAAATTCAGCATTTGCAGAACTATTTTTAAAACTCAACAGTTGAAGGACTATTTTTAAAATTCAACATTTGCATGTCTATTTTTAAAATTCAACATTAGCAGGTCTATTTTTAAAATTCAAGATTTGCAGGTTTTTTTTTTAAATTCAGTTGGCTAACCTTTTCAGAATCTTGCTTATCAATAAATTTATACTTGGCACTGAAGAAATTATGTTAAGTTGCCATCAGAATAGTAAACATGACAATCACTTGAAAATGAATTCTATATATCTGTACACAGCTGATTAGATGATGCTTTGTGATAATTACGATGGGATTTTGTATTCCTCTGACACAAAACAAAACAAAATCATGGCATTTTTTTTCTAAATACAGTTAACAATAATATGCAAATCTTCCAAACATTGTTTATGTTTTTTATGTGATGGATTAAAACTGTACTGAGTAATTCTTGTCAAAGAGAGTTGTAAAAATGCATGCACATGTAACTAGTCCTTTGATGAAAATGGCCATTAGGAACCAAGAATGAATCAACAAATGTCCTAATCCCATTGTTTGCTAAGACCAAACCAATGCATCTTGACTTAATCCCATTGTTTGCTAAGACCAAACCAATGCATCTCGACTTAATCCCATTGTTTGCTAAGACGAAACCAATGCATCTCGACTTAATCCCATTGTTTGCTAAGACGAAACCAATGCATCTCAACTTAATCCCATTGTTTGCTAAGACGAAACCAATGCATCTCGACTTAATCCCATTAAAATCACATAGACTTGGATCTCTTGTGATTGATATTCACTTCATAGAAACAGATTCCAACAAAAGAGGAGGATGCTGTCCAAAGCTTGAATACTCTGCTTTTAGAATATCCATGCATACAGAAATATGTACACTTTCATTTAGATTTCAGTGTCCCAGAGAACCATGATTACATAGAGTTGAATGTCACAAAAAAAGAAGAGAAGCTTGCTTACAAGATTTATAAGCAGAGTTACATGTAATAATGATGATATACTGCCAGAGTGTGTAGTCAGTGTGTAGTACATAAGATATATGTGCAGAGTTTACATATAATAATGATGATAAACTGCCAGAGTGTGTAGTACATAAGATGTATGTGCAGAGTTTACATATAAAAATGATGATAAACTGCCAGAGTGTGTAGTCAGTGTGCAGTACATAAGATGTATGTGCAGAGTTTACATATAATAATGATGATAAACTGCCAGAGTTTGTAGTACATAAGATATATGTGCAGAGTTTACATATAATAATGATGATAAACTGCCAGAGTGTGTAGTACATAAGATATATGTGCAGAGTTTACATATAATAATGATGATAAACTGCCAGAGTGTGTAGTACATAAGATGTATGAGCAGAGTTTACATATAATAATGATGATAAACTGCCAGAGTGTGTAGTACATAAGATGTATGTGCAGAGTTTATATATAAAAATGATGATAAACTGCCAGAGTGTGTAGTCAGTGTGCAGTACATAAGATGTATGTGCAGAGTTTACATATAATAATGATGATAAACTGCCAGAGTGTGTAGTATATAAGATGTATGTGCAGAGTTTACATATATAATAATGATGATAAACTGCCAGAGTGTGTAGTACATAAGATGTATGTGCAGAGTTTACATATAATAATGATGATAAACTGCCAGAGTGTGTAGTACATAAGATATATGTGCAGAGTTTACATATAATAATGATGATAAACTGCCAGAGTGTGTAGTACATAAGATGTATGAGCAGAGTTTACATATAATAATGATGATAAACTGCCAGAGTGTGTAGTACATAAGATGTATGTGCAGAGTTTATATATAAAAATGATGATAAACTGCCAGAGTGTGTAGTCAGTGTGCAGTACATAAGATGTATGAGCAGAGTTTATATATAAAAATGATGATAAACTGCCAGAGTGTGTAGTACATAAGATATATGTGCAGAGTTTATATATAAAGATGATGATAAACTGCCAGAGTGTGTAGTCAGTGTGCAGTACATAAGATGTATGTGCAGAGTTTACATATAATAATGATGATAAACTGCCAGAGTGTGTAGTACATAAGATGTATGTGCAGAGTTTATATATAAAAATGATGATAAACTGCCAGAGTGTGTAGTACATAAGATGTATGTGCAGAGTTTATATATAAAAATGATGATAAACTGCCAGAGTGTGTAGTCAGTGTGCAGTACATAAGATGTATGTGCAGAGTTTACATATAATAATGATGATAAACTGCCAGAGTGTGTAGTACATAAGATGTATGTGCAGAGTTTACATATAATAATGATGATAAACTGCCAGAGTGTGTAGTACATAAGATGTATGTGCAGAGTTTACATATAATAATGATGATAAACTGCCAGAGTGTGTAGTACATAAGATGTATGAGCAGAGTTTACATATAATAATGATGATAAACTGCCAGAGTGTGTAGTACATAATGTCATTGCATGATATGTGATCTTTTGTTATAACATAGAATTATCACACAAATGAATTTAAAGTTTTTAGTAAGAAACAATGATATTATCAATATTTATGAATCCAAATTACTGTGTCTTCATATTGTGAAATCTTCAGTGTAGTAAAAGAACATGGATATATATTTTTTGTTTTAAAAAACATAATGATGGCACAATTATATGAACACATCCTTACACACTACCTATGATTTAAAATAAAGAAATTTTAAAAATTTTAAAAGTGTTTATAGGTCTATAAAAGAATTTATTTTGTCATTGAACTGTTTCCATTACTCCCACTGGGAGTACCTTTCCGATGTAACTTATTTCTTTTTTAAAGGCCTAAGGCAAGTGACATTAACAAATCATTTGCCCTGACTCAGATTCATTAACAAATCATTTGCCCTGACTCAGATTCATTAACAAATCATTTGCCCTGACTCAGATTCCACTTGCCCTGACTCAGATTTTACTTGCGCTGACTCAGATTCCACTTGCTCTAGAGGGCCTTATTGTTTCACTATTATTTTCACACTATGATAAAATTGCTACACCATAAATAAAAAAAGAAAATTAAAAAATGCTTTGACTTGGTTTCTGCATTTATTTGCCTCAGAACAAAGTATTGTACTTCAGATGAAACCTTATGTGTTACCTTCTATGCTATAATTTTGTTTTGATCAGCTTCAAGCATTGCTTTTTTGTGATTCTGATGTAAATGTGCACATGTTACCAAATGAGTACATTTTGTGTTGTATTTTAACTCTATTTACATCTGACTATATTCATACCAGTTTACTTCAGGGAATATTTGTAAGCAGTGGCTACTTGCCCTAATATTGTCCTTCTTACTGATTGGATCAGCTGATGTGATGTTCATAGGGATTTGAAGCATTTACATTAAACATTAGACAATTATCTCTTTTCATATTGGTCATAAGCCTTAACCTTTGTGTTTCCTGTGAATTCTTAATGAATGTATGGTACACCTCACTTCTTAGAATCTCTGACTGTTCTTAATGATTGTGTGGTACACCTCACTTCTTAGAATCTCTGACTGTTCTTAATGATTGTGTGGTACACCTCATGTCTTAGAATCTCTGACTGTTCTTAATGATTGTGTAGTACATCTCAAGTCTTAGAATCTTTGACTGTACTTAATGAATGTATGGTACACCTCACGTCTTAGAATCTCTGACTGTTCTTAATGATTGTATGGTACATCTCAAGTCTTAAAATCTCTGACTATTCTTAATGATTGTGTAGTACACCTCATGTCTTAGAATCTCTGACTGTTCTTAATGATTGTGTAGTACATCTCAAGTCTTAGAATCTTTGACTGTACTTAATGAATGTATGGTAAACCTCACGTCTTAGAATCTCTGACAGTTCTTAATGATTGTGTGGTACACATCACTTTTTAGAATCTCTGTTTTTTCTTAATGATTGTGTGGTAGACCTCACTTCTTAGAATCTCTGACTGTTCTTAATGATTGTGTAGTACATCTCAAGTCTTAGAATCTTTGACTGTACTTAATGAATGTATGGTAAACCTCACGTCTTAGAATCTCTGACTGTTCTTAATGATTGTGTGGTACACATCACTTTTTAGAATCTCTGTTTGTTCTTAATGATTGTGTGGTACACCTCATGTCTTAGAATCTATGACTGTTCTTAATGATTGTGTAGTACATCTCAAGTCTTAGAATCTTTGACTGTTCTTAATGATTGTGTGGTAGACCTCACTTTTTAGAATCTCTGACTGTTCTTAATGATTGTGTAGTACATCTCAAGTCTTAGAATCTCTGACTGTTCTTAATGATTGTGTAGTACATCTCAAGTCTTAGAATCTCTGACTGTTTTTAATGATTGTGTAGTACATCTCAAGTCTTAGAATCTTTGACTGTACTTAATGAATGTATGGTACACCTCACATCTTAGAATCTCTGACTGTTCTTAATGATTGTGTGGTACATCTCAAGTCTTAGAATCTTTGACTGTTCTTAATGATTGTGTGGTACACCTCATGTCTTAGAATCTCTGACTGTTCTTAATAATTGTATGGTAGACCTCATGTCTTAATGATTGTATGGTACACTCTGACTGTTCTTAATGATTGTGTAGTACATCTCAAGTCTTAGAATCTTTGACTGTTCTTAATGATTTTATGGTACACCTCATGTCTTAGAATCTCTGACTGTTCTTAATGATTTTATGGTACATCTCAAGTCTTAGAATCTTTGACTGTTCTTAATGATTTTGTGGTACACCTCACGTCTTAGAATCTTCGACTGTTCTTAATGATTGTGTGGTACATCTCAAGTCTTAGAATCTCTGACTGTTCTTAATGATTGTGTAGTACATCTCAAGTCTTAGAATCTTTGACTGTTCTTAATGATTTTGTGGTACACCTCATGTCTTAATGATTGTACGGTACTCGTCACATCTTAGAATCTCTGATTGTTGTGCCATAAGAGTCGCTTTCAGGTTCATGTGTTGTGTTTTACTTCAGCAACTGTAGGAAGATTTATTTTGGGCCATGAATTAATTTTGTTTTAGAAATATGTAAAGAATCTGCTTTTTTATCAATTTGAAGCAAATAAAATTTAGTTGGAGAAGTTGGTAAGACAATAGCACAGTTTTTTTATAATTAGTTTATGTTATAGTAAAACAGATGCATTGTTTAAAAAAAAAACTCAGTATTAAAATAAAATCAAAAGCAACCAACTGTTTGTATTAAATAGATCAAAATAGTAAATAGCGTGATAAACATTGTTTTGGATTTCTTATTAAATCAGTAATTGTCACTGCTTGATATTGTTATCCAGTGATACATTACCTGTAATCAGTAACTGTCACTGCTTGATATTGTTATCCAGTGATACATTACCTGTAATCAGTAATTGTCGCTGCTTGATATTGTTATCCAGTGATACATTACCTGTAATCAGTAACTGTCACTGCTTGATATTGTTATCCAGTAATACATTTGTAATTGCCACTGCTTGATATTGTTATCCAATGATACATTACCTGTAAGTTCAACAAGAGACAGTTCATTAATATTCATGAAATACATCAGAGTGCCTAATACAGGTGACTAGAAAAATGTGGCAATAGAAATGTATTTTTTTATATTCATAGGTCATGTGTTTTGCTCTGTTTGTAACGTTTATGGCATTGCTATTACAGATAAGCAGACAAGTTTATAGCATTGCTATTACAGATAAGCAGACAAGTTTATAGCATTGCTATTACAGATAAGCAGACAAGTTTATAGCATTGCTATTACAGATAAGCAGACAAGTTTCATGAGGATGAGAGACCTTCAAATTAAGTGTCATCTGGGGGATGAATAATTATTAATTTACCAGTGTCTTTCAAATAGTGGCATGGGTCTGTTCTCTTCAAATAAGTAACAGAAAAGAGTTAAGACAACAAGCTTTGTATAATTTAATAAATAATTTAATTCCCTAGAATACAAAGTGAAAAATGAGAAAAAAAAGTACAATATTGTAAATTGAATCCAAATATAATCCACAAATTAAAGACACAAGTCGTAATAATAATAAAAAGTCCTGACTAAAACTCAGTTTAAGTTTCAAAGAGATTTAAAATTGAAGGCTATAACATGTCTGTTATGGCCTGTGAAGTACTGATGTATCAACAGTCTCTTATTGAATCACAGAACTAATATATAATTCCAGGTTTTAATTCAGTATAAATTCTAGTGAATATCTTTATCCAAGAATTTTGTCAGAGCACTTTTGTATTTCCAGTGAAAATAATGACTTAAATAAAGTAGTTTGAAGAAGAAGAAAAAAACATATTACAACTTAAAGTGCTCAATGTTAAAGTACGACTGGTAATATTCTCACAGTCACAATGTAATATAAATCTCTGCTTGACCCTAGGTCACAAATTAGCATTTTCTAAAAGCAACCATTACCTAATGAAAAATAACCTTCCAGAATGATATAGTGAGTCTTGTTTACTTAAAACCCAATAGCCTACTTTGGAATCTCCAAGAACCCTTTCTTAAATCAATATATTTATCTGAATAATAATTCAGTTAATGATCTCATCCACATAGATAATAATTAAGCTATTATTAGTTGTTTACTACATAAAAGAAACAATTTCGTTATTTTAAAAAAGTCAATCAGGTCAAGCAGAAATGGACTCAATTTTGGACAAGATCCAGCAGACAATATTACATTACAATAGCATTCAATGAAATAAAATATTTGCAACTAACAAACAAACAATTAAATTAGATATACAAATCAGTAGTTCAAAATGAAAATGAAATACTTTATAAGCACCCTTACGGTTTTGCCAGGCAAATTAGAAAACACATTTGTTTTGATGTCCCATTGGGCAATGCAATTAGCATAAAGGATTTGACCCAACCTAGATTTAGAGGTGTCCCAGGTGTTGAACTCTCAGATTTATTTATATCTTTTTGTACAGCAGTAAATTACAAAAATATACTGTAGTATCATTTATTTTCGTTGGGCTAAATTTTCGTGGTTTTGTAAAAAAAAAGGCATTTTCGTGGGGACGTAAATTCGTGGTTTTGCCTGTCAAATTTTGCATATTATAAGGTAGTTAATTTCATGGTTTAACCTCTACAAGTACCCCAAATAAACAATACAAAAGAATAAAAGAATAAAACGATGCCGACGCAAACGGCGGTCACAATAATGTGTAAAACAATACCACCACCTGTATGAGTACATATCTAAGACCCAGCAAGTTCAATACTTACAACGTGTTTTTGACCAAGTGATTAACATCTGTCAAATCAGACTCAGCCAACAACACTAAAACAATACTTTTGTATTTTTTCTTTCTTTCTTTCTGTTTAGTATTACTATTGTTTGAATATATTATGCTTTTTCTATATTTTCTCTCTATCCTTACTTAAATGAAACACGTAAAAAAACAAAAACGGGGCGGGAATTGGGGGGGGGGGATCATCAACCTATGTGGCTCATTTTTCGTTGGGGATTTAAATTCGTGGTTTGTGGCAACCACGAAAACCACAAAAATTGATCCCCCACGAATATTGATGATACTACAGTATTTGCTCAAATGACAATATTCTTAAACATTGATATATCTGGAGAAAATACAGTTATAGTGTGGAATAGAATATGGAGATAGAAGGTATGCCATGTTGATTCAGGTTGTAGGGTATTTCAGCTAGTTATGTTGTGGTTTGATGTTTGGGTGCAGATGTTTTTGATACAAACAACATAGATCTGTTCACCATATAATTTGTATATGAACTTCTGAATTATTTGTGGTAGAGAAGGCAGTAAATACACAAAATATCTACAAAAAATGAGGACCGTTATAAGAATTTCTTCAAATCAAAGTTGATTTCTATGCTTACTTAAAGACATTTTACTTTTTACTTTTGAATGAGTTTCTGTTTTTTTTAAATATTAATTATTTAAATATTAAAATTTAAATAATTATTCTATTTACTACCATATTGGTTTAAAATGTTTGGAATCTGCTAATAAACTCTGCAAATGAAAACATTTAAGTCTGATTTTTGAAACAATAATTCACCTTATATTAAGGCTGAAATGCAAACTTATACGTTTTAATTGATTGGCTTTCTTATCATGTGTCTAATTGCTGTCTTTTCTTATATCAAGATCTTGTTGAAAGCTGCCTTGCAGATGCTTGTTCATGCTGTCCTTACTTCACAAAGACAGACAAAGAAGATAAAATGCTACATAAAATGGGTGAGCTAGCAATTTTTCCAATTTGTACAACTTTGCTATTGAAACTTCTTGTAAATGCTTTTCTCTTCCATAACTCAAAGTTAATGTCACTTAATTTGACAACAGTGCCCTTTTCATGTTTCACTAATGATAGAAACAAATCCTATAGAAAAAGAGAAGAGAAAATAATGTGAAATCCCTAAATCAAGCTTATACCATATATGTACAAATATGTGAGAACCATGGAAACTTGTAGATCATGTGATATTTACAAAGTGTTAAATGATTGGTCAGTTTCTAATTGTTTGGTGCGGTGGTGGGTTTTTGTCACTAAGTTTCAAGAACATAGGATTCTTAATTTAGGGGTTGCTGGTTTAATACCAACATAGGCAAGACTACTTCTCAGTATGATATACCAGAAGTCATTAATGTACAACAAGGGTAATTTATTTTATCAGACAAACCCAAAACAAAACGTTTTTCGTTTTTCATAGAAAAATTTAAATTAATGATGATAAGGAAATGTTGATGACAAGTATCATTTATTAAGACAGATACTGTACAATTGTACTATAGGGTTGCCATATTTACTGATGAAGGAGGTCTACACTGATGCTTTCATTCTTCATGATGAATCAGAAAGAAGTAAAGTCCATGAAAGCAACATGAAGAAAAATGAGGCTGACGAGAAAGTTCTCACAGAATCATTTCAGCCGGAGTTGAAACTGGATCCTAGGATGGAAATGAATATTACATGGACTAAATTTTGGAAATTTCAACCAATTTGGAAGATACGGAACTATTTTGGAGAAAAGATTGCATTGTACTTTGCCTGGAGTGGATATCTAATACTCAGTTTGTGGATACCTACATTGTTTGGCTTAGGGTGCTTCGGCTATGGACTATTTAAAAGGTATTTCACTCCATTGAATCCAAATGGTATCAAATTTTTAATGGATGAATTAGTTATTTAGCATAGTAATCTCTTTTGACAAATCTCTTGTCTTGAGAGACCATTTTCTGCAGCAGCAGAAGTTTTGTTCTCTCTAAAGAGGATTTGTTGTATTGAGTGTTATTTTACAATACCCTTAACTGTAAGTCCCTTGATTATAGTACCGCTTCTATTATAACACCCTTAACTGTAAGTCCCTTAATTATAATACTGCTTCTATTATAACACCCTTAACTGTAAGTCCCTTAATTATAATACTGCTTCTGTTATAACACCCTTAACTGTAAGTCCCTTAATTATAATACTGCTTCTGTTATAACACCCTTAACTGTAAGTCCCTTAATTATAATACTGCTTCTGTTATAACACCCTTAACTGTAAGTCCCTTAATTATAATACTGCTTCTGTTATAACACCCTTAACTGTAAGTCCCTTAATTATAATACTGCTTCTGTTATAACACCCTTAACTGTAAGTCCCTTAATTATAATACTGCTTCTGTTATAACACCCTTAACTGTAAGTCCCTTAATTATAATACTGCTTCTGTTATAACACCCTTAACTGTAAGTCCCTTAATTATAATACCGCTTCTGTTATAACACCCTTAACTGTAAGTCCCTTAATTATAATACCGCTTCTGTTATAACACCCTTAATTGTAAGTTCCTTAATTATAATACCGCTTCTGTTATAACACCCTTAATTGTATGTCCCTTAATTATAATACCACTTCTGTTATAACACTCTTAACTGTAAGTCCCTTAATTATAATACCGCTTGTGTTATAACACCCTTAACTGTAAGTCCCTTAATTATAATACAGCTTCTGTTATAACACTCTTAACTGTAAGTCCCTTAATTATAATACAGCTTCTGTTATAACACTCTTAACTGTAAGTCCCTTAATTATAATACAGCTTCTGTTATAACACTCTTAACTGTAAGTCCCTTAATTATAATACAGCTTCTGTTATAACACTCTTAACTGTAAGTCCCTTAATTATAATACCGCTTCTGTTATAACACCCTTAACTGTAAGTCCCTTAATTATAATATGAAGTAGTTAAATTATATATTACATACTAATTAGTATGACAATTTTGGGGGCCCTGAGTGGCCAAGTGGTCTAAAGAGCTCTCCGTTATGGATAAATGACATCTCACCTCTGTCTGCGTGGGTTTGAGCCTCAGATTCAGACAATGTGGGTATGTGAGAAAGGTTGCCAGTAGCTTCTCATGGGTCAGTGGTTCTTTCTGGGGGTTTTCCTGGGTTCTTCCTCCACCATTAATACTGGCCGCCATGAATAGCTTACCATGTGCTGAAAAATGGCGTTAAACCCCACAACATCATGACAATTTCACTATTCAGCACTATACATCATGGCTTCCATGAGAGTGTTATAATGATGTAGTACTGACATGAATTTAATTGTATGGTAATTTCAGTACATTGTGGTTTGCTCTGTGGTAACCATGAAATTTTATAATGAGATACCATTGTCTAATGTATTTAATTATGGCCTAAAGACAGTCTCACAACAAAGTGATATGTTTAATACTTCCCATGTACAATGGTATGATGGGATAGTTTGCTTCAATGTATTGCAGCCTCACCATGAGGTGCTGTACTTTAATAGAGAGGATTATAATTAGATGGCACTGTTTTTTTAATGATGCAGTAGAGAGGATTGTAATGAGATGGCACTGTTTTTTTTTGGTCTTTAATTTCCAAAAGTGCAAAACAGTTTTAAAAAATAGCATTCATATATGATAACTGGATGAATGTGGCAACTGGATCAGTTCCTATACAGTGTCTAAACATTTAGGTTGAGTACTATTTTGGATCGGTTCCTATACAGTGTCTTAAACATTTAGGTTCAGTACTATTTTGGATCAGTTCCTATACAGTGTCTAAACATTTAGTTTCAGTACTATTTTGGATCAGTTTTTATACAGTGTCTTAAACATGTGGGTTGAGTACTATTTTGGATCAGTTCTTATACAGTGTCTTAAACATGTGGTTTGAGTACTATTTTGGATCAGTTCTTATACAGTGTCTTAAACATGTGGGTTGAGTACTATTTTGGATCAGTTCTTATACAGTGTCTTAAACATGTGGGTTGAGTACTATTTTGGATCAGTTCTTATACAGTGTCTTAAACATGTGGGTTGATGTTTTTTTTTCAGTATCAGTGCATCAGGAAAGCAAAGGGAGACAACAAATTCCACTTCATCAGGGTAAGTTTAATGGCTATTAAAATTTCATAGCTTTATATGCATTGATATCAGTTTTAATTGTCTCTATATGCATTGATATCAGTTATAATTGTCTCTATATGCATTGATATCAGTTATAATTGTCTCTATATGCATTGATATCAGTTATAATTGTCTCTATATGCATTGATATCAGTTATAATTGTCTCTATATGCATTGATATCAGTTATAATTGTCTCTATATGCATTGATATTAGTTATAATTGGCTTATAAGGGTGATCTAGCAAGAAAATGGATCTTGAAATAAAGAAAACCAGCCCAAGACATGTACCCTAATTAAAAATGAACAAAAATTACAAATTATTTCATTCTGTCCTTGCATTTAAAATTTATTAAAATTAATTCATTTTGGAAACAAACTTCTTTAAAAAAAGGAACATGGACTAGAATCTAGAATGCAAAGGTTGATGGAAGATTATGAGGACATCATTGAAACTTTCTTCTTTTGTTAGCTTTTAGTTTCAAATGTTTGATCAGAATTGGTAATTTTAGGGAGGTGTCTTTTTATTTTTTCTCATTCTCTATAATGTTGATCTTAATTTTTTTTTATACAAGAAAACATTAGAAGGTTTAAAACTATTGTGAGGAGAACTTTGAGCCAGGAATTATAATGTAAAACATAATTTTGTTGATATCTTCAAAATTCGGCTAATTTTTATATTTCTAGTTTACTGGCCAGAGACCTGAAAAGCTTATGGGTGGTATATTGTCTGTTGTCTCAGCATCCATTTGGCCATGTGCCCAAATTTGTTAACTATTTGGCGGATTGCCATGAAAATTTACATACATTTTCATCATGAGGTCAGGCAGTTCTAAATGAAAATGCTGCTGCTCAGACTTCAAGTATGGTTAGCACAAAAGACATCTTGAATATCTTTTCACTATTTCTCCTGAGTCAGTTGAAAATCATAGCAAGACTTCTTATGTTGGTCCTAAAGAAAACATTATGGAACATCAAGACCTAACATATCAGCACTATTTCAGCTATTGGTACATCAGCACACTCAAGATTGGAATTCATTCAGAACACCACTGGATTTCATTTGGAATACCCTATACTTTTGAACTTGTGATAGAACGTTTAGGTCAGCTTGGGACTTGATTCACAATACTTGTAAGATGCTTTTACATTTTCACTTTGTATTCTAGAAAATAAGTTATTTTGTTGAATTTTACAAAACTTGGTTTTTGCTTTTTTCTGCTACTTAGTTTAAGACCATAGAGTCAAACATCTTCACACTGAATTCATATGGTCAGGATGAGCAGCAGAGAGGGTGAACAGACCACGTTTTCAAGCAAAAATAAGGCTTCCAGATCACGTTTTCGAACAAAATATGGCCTATAGATAACGTTTTCAGACAAAATATCAGGTTTCCAACAAATCTCATTTAACCAAAAAAAAGTCTCCATTTTTGCAAAAACGGAGATTTTACGATTTTTTAATCAATTTTGCTCGCAACGATGTGGTCATCCACCCTCTCTGCTGCTACAAGTTAACAAAAAACAAGAAATGATTTGATCAAGTCTTTAGGATCTCACGAACAGACTAATCGCTAACACCTCTTCTTGTAAATCAATCAGATTATTTGACTGGTCGGTGAGTTTGAAATTAATTCTGGTTAATGAATTATTATGGCATCGCATGTAGACAGGATTAATTGGGTTTTCAATAATTAGGAATCCTGGAGGAGCTGTTGGTGCAAACGAATAAAGAATATATCCTTGCTGAGCTTGATTTGATCGTTCGAGATTAATTTGATAGCTTCCTTCGATAACATCGCATACTAAATTGAGCGCAATCACTGAGGATATATTCACGTTGAACGGAGCGATATGCCTACCGCCACCATCTGGATCATTATTATGTTTGAGGAGGACAGTTGAATCTGATTTTTGTAGCGCTTTGATATCGGTTTTAACAATTCTCGCTAATTCATCAGCGTTGTATTTCGGAAACTTGAAATTACGCAGATTGTCTTCTGTGATATTGTAATCGGTTAGGAATCGTTGTTTATTGTCGCTGTTGTCATTAATTATTGTTTGAATAATTAGTTCATAGATATATTCCATGTCCGATATAAGTTGATTTATTATTTCAACGTGTTTTTGCGATCTTGTTTTCCGTAGTTGTTCTAGTTGTGTGTCATATAATTGTTTAACCTCATTAAAATAACCACGGACGTCAGTTAGCGTAAATGAAATAGTAACAGATGAGTCGGTTGTTCTTTTAATGATAAAATCCCATTGCAATGTGTCTTTGTTGGTGAATATAAATCTATCGGCGATTTTTCCTTTTCTTATATCAGATAAATCATCTCGATAACTGGGATTGATTTCATGATATGATTGTACATCCGTGGTTAAGTCGGTGGTGGATTTTTCCGGTGGTAATTCAGGCCATCCTAGTACGGTTCTAATAGAACTTTGATAGATATCTACGACGTATCCTTCTGTGCTTATCTCAATTGCGGATGATAGTGTCGGCTCATGAACTGTTATAGCGATTTTTGATTCTTTTCCAGTAATCGATTTTATTCTACGCGCGAATTCATTATTGATTTGTTCTATTTGGTATGACCCTGTTGGTATCGAAACGACGTTCCAGTCTGGGGTACCGTCGTCTTTATTCTTATTCGCAAACACCAGTGAATTATTCGGTTGTTGACCACCAAATGATTTTGATCTGATATTAGGCCAACTGTGGTATACTCGTAATTTTGCTAGCGCTATCTCCTTCACTGGGACCGGAGAGGGGAAATTCACACTGAATTCTGGATTTGTTGATGTTATTGATATCATGCTTGTTTGTACTGGGTTCGTGTTCTCCACTATTCGTTGAAGTAATTCCTGCGGTGTTGTCATTGTTATTATACTCATGATTTATTTCTAATTTTGGTATCGAGGAATCATAAATACTGACCATCACTGAGAACTCACAATCTGGTAATGTTGATATTATTGAGATCATTTTGTTTTTTGGGTTCGTGTTTTCTGATTCCATCGGTGTTGTCATTGTTATTATACTCATGTTGTTGCTCTAATTTCGATATCGCGGAATCAAAAATACTGACCATCGCTGAGAATTCACTATCTGATATAATCGTATTATCGAGTGACGACGATATCATCAGGGATAACTGCGAATATGCGGTTGATGCAATATGAAATTGAAGTAAGTAATTCTGCAGTTTACTCTGGCTGCATGATGATATCTTTTTTGCTATCCCGGTTGATATACCCCCGATTGTAGCCACCGCAGAAATGCAAATTGGAACTACGACCAGGGCAATCATTGTAACCGATGCAAGTATTATTCCGGCGCCAGTGAGAATGCTTGACACCGAGTATATAATAACATCAATTGCGGTGATTCTTCGTCGGTATTTTTTTATTTTTATTTGATACTCCTCGGCGAGGATTTTGAGTCTATTCTGAAATTCTCTGACCTGATCATAGCGACATTGCGTTGATGAAATCATTTTATTTTAAAAACGCTAGCGTTTTCAATTGTGAAATCCGAAGGATTTTCCTTTCAATTATCCTATTATTGACCTGGTTTTAGGATCTGATGAGGGGACACCGGATACAAATTCTATTATCCAGGGTAGTGACTCCCTAATCACAGACTCGTCGGAATTCTTTATAACAATCGTAAGCGGGATTGGTATAGCAGGTGGAGGTTTTGGTATTTTCTCTAGTATATACATCAATGTGTTAACACCGCTGATACCTGTGTTGCTGAATTCCAAATCAAATTTACGGTGATGTATTATTGTAAGTCGGTAGCAACCTGGTGCACCAGTATGTCTGTTGCCAACACGAAGATAATTTTCATTTCACCGGATCCAATCAAAGGTTCCACTATCAACCGTGTACACGATGTTATTAACGGCGCTTACACTATGTGGAATTTTTATCCTATTGATAGCCGCGCTAATCTCAGCGAGAGTCATGACTGCCACAAGTGGGAATCCAAAGAACTTATTAACAATGTCATTGACTGGTTTTTGATTTTCTTTTAGTTTAAGAAGATCGTCGGAAATATCGAGATAATTTACCCTGATTTTGGTAGGATCTATTGTTTTTCCACTCTCCTCCTTGTTAGAAAAGAATGAAACCAGAAGTTCGTTGATTCTAATCCGTGCTTGGGTTTTAATATGGTTGTCGATGTTAGAAAATTTCGTCGTGATATCTTGGAGGCTACTGCCCTCAAAGAACTTATTAACCATTTCATTTGTGAGCTTTTGTTCGTCAATAGCTTTTTTAACTTCAGCGAGGGTTGGACCTGTCAACGATGTGGTTTCAGAACCAGGTGTTCTCCCCAAAAATCTATCCACGATGGTATTAAGTGTTGTTTGTCTCACCATAAACATATTAATATCTTTGAGAGTTATTGTAGATGTAGCCGGGATACCAAAGAAATTATTAGCGATGTAGGCATTGTGAGTGTGCTTGCCGATAAACTCACTGATTTCAGCGAGAGTCATTCCTGCCACAAGCGGGGTTCCAAAAAACTTAACAATGACGTCGTTAGTGGGTTTTCGATCTTCTATTAGTTTAGAAATCTCGAGATAATTTGCCTTGATTTCATTTTCATTCATCATCCTTCCCGCGTCCTTGTTAAAAAAGAATAGCGATAGATAGTTTTTAATTTCAGCGAGAGTCATGCCAACCACAAGCGGTGTTCCAAAGAATTTATGTACGACATTTTTGCGAAAACTATTATAACCTCGTATAAGATCATTCAGCTCACGTTCGTTGGTAGCAATCGCGTCGGTGATCGTAGACACAAGTGCGCCTGGTTTAAGTCGTCCACCGCTGGAATACAGCGCAATAGAGTTTTCAGGGGCGTCGCGCTGCCGTATCAAAATGTCATTCAATGACACATCACTGGATTTCAATTTACCCTGTTTGTCTTGAAATACAACTATTTCATTAGGATCAACATTTGTTAAGTTCAACGTCTCAGCGATTTCATCTTCAATTATTTTTTTTACATCCTTGACAGAATCAGGTGGTGCAGCGCCATCGGGTTTGGGTTTCAAAGATCTCCCCCAAATATCAATCATGTTATTGTAAAACTCTTTCTCTCTCTAAAATCGTTTCGATTTCCAGCGATTACTAGTGTATTCATTAACGACAACATGTGGTGGTTTTCCGCTTGGGTTACTCAAGGAGTTAGAAATAGCGTTAAGGACATTTAATACTTCGCTGCCACATATTGGTGGGTCAATCATCGTTTGTGTTGGTAGCGTAGAATACCAAGTCTTCATTGGAAGGGTTTTTATATACCGCATAAACTCTTTTGGTGGGGCTAATCCATATGAATCGAAATAAACAATCCCACGTGGATCAATAGCGTATGCAACCCAGTGAGTTCCAGGTCCGGTGCTGTTATCTAAATTAATGATTCCGGTTTCAACGCTGTTTGGTTGATGTGGTAATTGATCTTTCATAAAGACATTAAATCAAAATTGGACATAGGAATCTTCGATTCCTCAATTAATAAATCGTTCCTGGTAGTCTTAGACCCTTTCCGCTGTACCACGAATACGGGGTTCCTGGTAGTCTTAGACCCTTTCCCTTTTTTTTATATCCTTTCCCAGCTGCTTTCTTTAGTGCCATTCCTGCTGCAGTACCAACGGCTCCTAACGCTGCCGCTTTAGCCACCGCTGGGGCTGCTGCTGCAATCAATGCTGGAATCGCAGCTAACAACGGAAATATACCGCCTGTTTTAATCATATTTTTGATAGCAGCCGCAGAGAGAGTAATCTGAACACCCTTTTTTGCTACTAGTGCATCATTGAAATGTTTCACCTGACGAGTTGTCAGCGATAGTTTATTTGCACCACCAGTCATTTGGTTGGGTTTCAACGTGATTGTGGTTCCACATTTTTTAGCTGATTCCGATTGCAATTTTTTGATTTGACCAGGAGTTAACGCAACACTAATAACACTATATGACATTATATATAATTGATTGATTCTAATTCAATGAAAAATCGAGAAAATCAATCAAAGATTTTCTACTGGTGCATCTACCACTCTCATTCTTCCTTCAACACCTTCGAGTAGCATTGATTTATCACTGAGAATGACAGCAACCGCTCTATAATCAGCAATACCACCACGAGTCACATTAGCTCTAAAGTGTATATCAACGACGGATTGTCTTGTTAAATCGAGATGTTCCAGCGAAAAGCAATAGATCGGATACAGATTCTTAAAATCATATTGTGATATTTGCAAACCAGTATCGACATTTTGGTCGCGTGCCATAAATGACAACAAACGATGATAAACTCGTGCAATATGATTTTCGGTGTAATTAAGTTGTATATCCTCGGATGGTTCCTGCTGGCCGTTTATTCTCAGTGAGACGTCTTTCACACCTAATTGATTAAATATCATATGACTGGAGAGTTGATTGCCAACTCGTGTGTTATCCTGTAACGCAATAAATATATGACGTGGCGCAGAAACGCCTTGTTTTGATGCTAGGTTCCAAGTGAATAACCCGTTGATATTTGATTGTTTAACATCTGTACTCACGGTTAGCCAACTTAGTAATGATTTTCCTCCTTGGTCCATAAATGATAGTAATCGTTCTTCTGCGGTAATTGCTGGAGTCAACACTGGCATCCACAATGATATTTTTGTTAAATTGACTTTACCGGCATCAGCATTGGGATTTGCAGCATCTGCTGGAATCCTCCAGATTGCGTTGTTATCATCACTTTTTCGTACAAGCGATACTGTATGCTTCGCCCCGTAGATAACTTTTCTGACGTTTCTACAGAATCCAAATATGTGATGCAGTGGAATCACGCATGAAAATGATTTACGCGCTCCTTGCAACATTGAGTTTCGTGTTGCAGCTCCTAGATTGAAATTAGCATCGTTGTTTATAATCATATTCTCGACATCAGCATCACTATTATCACGTTTTTTTGGTCGTCTTACAACAAATTGATTTCCTCCAGCGTTATTTGTAACATCTTTTGCAAACATCATAGAGGGTCCTGCTGATCTTGTATAATCATCGGAATATCTCGCTAACCCGATTATTGTTGTAGCCACATCAACATCGCGATATCTCGACTCGATTTCTTTTCCATCAATGAGATATCTAGCACTCTCAAATAGCGCCATGATACCATTATTGACAAACCCGACTTGAGTACCAGCTGGATACGGTGCTGGTACAGCAGGAGTATCATCAGCTGTTACAAGTTCTCCTTCGATTTCGATAAACGCTTCACAGGGTAAAAAGTATTTACTGGTATCATGGACTTGAAGATCAATTCTTGCTCGACTATTTGAGTCTATGGCATGATAGGCGTAATATTGATAATCGCGAACAGAATCATCCTTGCCAACTGGGGCGTCTATATCAAATGCTGGATCACGTGACTGTTTGAACATTTTATTCTATTTATCAGAGTCTAAATAGTGAAATCGTAAACGATTTTTCCATTTTCATCGTCGTAGTTTTTTAAAGCCACTTCCTGCTATCATATTTGCAATATTGCTTTGGTCGGGGGTTAAAGCCATCGACGCTAATTTTTCGTCTACTGCGTTATTTATAATTCTACTAACACTTGCAGGCATTTCCGCTGTAGATGGCAATGGTACCGGTTTCTTTTTTCGTCTCACTAATGATGTTAATTTATTCTTCGCAGTTGAAAATGCTTTTCCAGCAAGATCTCCAACAGCACTAATACCCTTATCACGAATAACATCAATGGCTTTCATTCCTAGTTGTTTAGCCAACGGCATCACTTTTGGAGCCATTCTCGCAAATAACCCTGCAATGGTATTGCCTAAACCATCTCCGTAGTATGCTCTATAAACTGGAAACCGTGAATTAACTACGTAGACGGGGGCTGGTTTATCATGATTGTAGTGTATGATCATTATTTGAAATCAGAAACAATTTTTCAATTGACTTTTCAATTCAGTCTCGGTGATTAATCACTGTGATACCCACTTTCCACTAACTCGCCAATGAAATCTCGATATATGCTGATATCCATGATACCACCCTGAAATAATCGTCTACAGATATCAGCTGCTTCATTAATTATTTCCGGTGAGTTATTTCCAGCTCGGAAACCTCCTACAAGAACTTCTAATCGTGATATATCATTGATAACACTACCAGGACATGTCGTGGTAGAGTCAAAGACATCCTTTGGATTTCCAATCGAATATCCTTTTCCGCTTGTTTCCTCAGTTGTACCAGTTGCGCCCTCACTATCATCAAGTAATTTCCTTTGTCGGCCTCGACTTTGTTGTTTTTGTATACCATAGCTATCAACTCCTGCTTTAAAAGTTCTGTACTCAATTGTATCCTTTTTCAAATTACCAGTAATCTCCTTGTTTATTTTATACAACCAATCTACCCAGTCGTCTCGTTTAATTCTACTGTTTTTATACTCGTCTTTTAAAAACTCTTCCCTTGAATAATATTTTTGGATAGCGAAAATGCCAAAATCTGCATAATCGTTGGGTTTTATTAATTGATATTCTTTTATTTCTGTTGTAGCTCCTTCGGTGAATTTGTCTATAAAGGGGATACCTTTTGGGGTGACGACATCAACAGGTTGTGGTTCAGGCGCAGAATCATCAATATCAGCTAATTGTTCATACTTGCGCTGAGTTTTTATATCACTGGATAACTGTTGTATCCCTGCGCGTGTTTGTCCGGTCTCTGCTGCTATCTTTTCAAGCGTATCAAGCAGCGGCGCCTTCTTTACTCGTTCTCGCTCAGGAATATCTCCGTATATCGCTGCTTCAGTTAACTTTTTCACATCTTTGGTCGCACTTGTTATCGGAGTAAACAGTTGTTCACTTGACACAGAAAAGTCAGTCTGCGCTTGTTGTCGTTGTTGCAGTTTATTCCGTACAGAGTCACGAATTGGTACAAATCTCCTGATTGCATCCAGTCGTTCACGAGCCAATCGGGTTGTTAATGCTTCATTGACCATTATTTAAAATCAGAAACAATTTTTCAATTGCAAAACAATTTTTCAATCCCGACCTAACACCATCGTGGAAGTGTTTTAACATCTCTATCAATGATGGGGAAAGTGTCATAATTGTATATAAAAATAATTAATATCACACTTTCCCCACTTTTCCATTTGATCAATCCGAGCCAGCCATCAATTTTTTATTCACTGATTTCAACAGTTTTAATCAAAAAATGCTAAAAAAAAATTAAAATCTCTATGAGGGACGGTCACAATCAAATAATGATAAATGGTTGGTCAATCAAAATTGTTCATTTTCTTGAATTAACGCCCGTAGGTTTCTAACTTTAGAATTAACCTCCTTTTTCAATTCGTATTCGTACCCCAATTCTTTTCGTATTCGTTCTACGATGGTATACAACGGAGCGAACACACTTACGTCACTGGAAAATGCGAGAGAGTCCTTAATAGAATTCTGAATTCTTTTGATGAGCGCATACTTCTTTGGTAGCATATACTTGTTAGTGCTAACTCCGTATTCTATATCCTGAAAATCAGACATGATTTGATCAGGATTTAACCCATCTGATAGTTCAATATCCCAACTTTTCAATTTTGAAATCTCGGATAAAATGCTATTCATGTTTTCAGAATTCATTATTCTATAATAATGATATATTTCTAAATGAAAAATATGACGCATTAGACATAACTAAATTGAATTTTCTGTCCCGTCCCTTTTGAAATCGCCGTTTTGGTTACCCCCTCTGCAACTTTTCGTACTGAGGCTCTACAAATATCGAAGTGCCTACCGGCTTCATATAATGATTGAAATATGTTGTATTCAAAGATTTTACTGGTCTCGCTTTTTTTGAGCATTTTCCAGTCTCTCCTCGTTTGGTATTCTCACTTTGTGTGATAGCCTGCAAATTTGATAAAGAATTGTTTTTCGGATTAGAATCGATATGATCAATAACAAAATCATCCTCGATCAATCCATAAAAACACTCAAATGCGAAACGATGATTGAGATAAGTTTTCGTTTCTTTTCCCTCCCTAACAGTAAATATCAAATATCCCCCACCATTGTCAGCACCAACTGGTTTCTTCAGTCTGCGGTTTCTTACAACACCATCACTGGATGCTTCATAATTTGTGATCACAGGGTGTTGTCTGAGTTCTTGGTTCATTCGTATACATAATACTATTGTTTGTCTAATTCATCGTTTGGTTTAATGATAAATCTTTCGATGTAGTCTTGAGGAGTTCTTATGATTTTATCCTTGATACTGACTTTGTCAGCGTCAAGAATACTGACTTTATCAGCGTCATGAATACTGACTTTGTCAACGTCAGGGTCATAATTTCTGATTGATTGTCCATTTTTTATTCTTTTATCATAATAACGCTTCAACTCCCTGTATCGCTTACCACCGCAATTTAGACACAACTGAGATTTTCCCCTGACCCCAACTCCACATAGAATACAAGGTAACGGACCAAGGCTTCCACGACGAAAGCTTTGCATATGATACCCACAGAACTCATTTCTGCATGATTTGTTACACGGGGTTATTGATCCAATCATAAGCCACTTGCAGTGATTCATTATATAAAAATCTTTCATTTAAATGCTTGTTTTAATTATAGCATGAGGGAATTAAGGAGAACGCCTTCGAAAAATGCTGATAAGGAGTTTAAGAGATTATTAAAAATCAATCCTAGATTTAATCTCGATAAACCCAAAAAACGTCCAATAGACGGAAACATGAAAGAGTTTAAGAGATTATTAAAAATCAATCCTAGATTTAATCTCGATAAACCCAAAAAACGTCCAATAGACGGAAACATGAAAGAGTTTAAGAGATTATTAAAAATCAATCCTAGATTTAATCTCGATAAACCCAAAAAACGTCCAATAGACGGAAACATGAAAGAGTTTAAGAGATTATTAAAAGTCAATCCTAGATTTAATCTCGATAAACCAAAAAAACGTCCAATAGACGGAAACATGAAAGAGTTTAAGAGATTATTGAAAATCAATCCTAGATTTAATCTCGATAAACCAAAAAAACGTAACAAACGTCCAATAGACGGAAACATGAAAGAGTTTAAGAGATTATTGAAAATCAATCCTAGATTTAATCTCGATAAACCAAAAAAAACGTCCAAGAGAGATTACCCCTGGAAAGATGCTCAATTCAATCTCGATATAGTTTCTAATACACCAAAGAATACAATTCTTGATAAAGCCATGATTAGTAAAATCAGAGACTGTTTTAATGAATTCAAGCGTGATGGAGCATCTTATTGTTGGTCAACATTTCGAATTGATGGTGTTGTTGACGCTACCATGAATGATGAAAAGGCAGCAGTGATAATTTCACGTGTTGGGGAAAAACGGCATTTTTTCCGAATCAAATTCATTATCGAAGTCGATGGCAAATGGATTATTAGGGATAAATTTGAACCAATCCTCAAGAATAAAAAAGCTGTCATTGTGAGTAGAGATTCCAAACCAGGAATTCTAACCGGAATCGATAAGCCATACTACGAAAGATCTTATCCCGTAACAGCAATGGTTTATGGGATATATCCATTAAATGATAAACCCGATATCGCAAAACTAGCTCCTATGAAATATTCTAGTTCACTGAATTGTGTAGCAGAACGAATAATAGAACACTTCACAAATGCATCCCGAGGAAATAAACTAACTGATCTGCGAAGTAGGAAAATAACCGGGTGGGAACTGACAGTGAAACAGCATTGTGCAAAGATTTCTGATATAGCTAAATTAGAAGCATCATTAAAATTCCCAATATCAGTAACAACAATAACCGGAGAAGTATTATACGAACCGAAATATCAATCGCGAGGAGCCCCAATACAGATTATTGATCATAACAAACACGCGTGGACACCTGCGGTAACAATATTTCCACGAGAACGAACCGTGAAATATATCCCTAAGGAGTTCGTCGGGGATGTTTTCTATGAAGAGAGATTATTTGATGCTATTCATGCGTTGTGTAAAGATGATCCTGTGTCAGTGTGGTTACTTAGAAGTGATGAAGATCCCGAAATAGGATTCGATCAATTTGTAAAACCAAATGGTGAATTATATCGCATTGAAGAATTAGATAACAGAATGAGAAAAATCGCTAGTGATTTTTCACCGGAGAATTCCCATGAAAAACTACTCACGGATAGTTTTACTATTCCATCAGTGGTAGCTCACTTCGCAAGAGAAAAAAACTCATGGCGTCCAACACGAAGTGATTTTCTCGAGGATGTTAAATTGAGTTGCGTCGAATTTGGTCATGGAGGACTGTGGAATACGAAATACTCACGTGATGGTATGATTTCAATTGATATATCCGCGTGTTATCCCGGAAGTTTTCTCGGATATGGGGAATGCGCTGAGTACTTCAAACGATTTGGACACCCCACGCATGAAATGACTCGTGTTGCGATTAATGGACCATTGCCTGATTTTGATTTAACCGGATTCGCTCGTGTGATATCATTTGAATTAGCTACAGGGTTACATCCGTGTAGTTATGTTTGGCTCGGTAGACACCTATCTGAAAAACACTGGATGCCAATAGTGCTATTGAGATATATGATTGATTGTGGTATGCTAATATCGTTGATTGTTTCCGAGGCTATTATATGCTATCGAGCTCAGAAAGAAGTTTGGCTACCACAACCCGATCTAGATAGAATAATCAACGAACTACGAAAACAGTTTCCAGATTTCAGTGAAGAAGAAATCATAAATTGGTTTAAAAAGTTATTTGAAATTAAAAAAGAACAAGCAAAAGATCTCGGAAGAAGAATAATCGGTAAATTTACCCAGGGTGGACGATACGACAACGCAAAATACTCTTCGCGGTTGATCATAGATGTTGCTGAATACGATTTTATTGTAGCGGATTTAATGAAACAGGGAAAACTTGTATCCCGTAAGGATGCTTTTCTATCCAATGGTGAGAAATTAGGTACGGTTGTTACCTACTGTGATGGATATAATTCCCAGTACACACATTTGAGAAGTTCAATGCTAGCCTATGTTTCTATTAATCTATTTTCGATGATAAATAGATTTCCTAATACCGCGGTTAGAGTGGCCACTGATTCGATGTATATACACAATAAGTACAAATCAGCTGTAGCGGCATTCACAGATCCCGAAGAAAATTGGGGGCGTTGGCGATTTAAAAAGGAGATGCTACATGAGTATTGTGAATCCGCAGACGTTGCCATGGATGATAAATATCTTTGTTGTAACCGTATTGAAATTCAATCAGAATTTTCTAATGCACCACCGGTATCTGATCCAGTATGTAGATATAAGACAGTTTATTTAAACGGTTGTGGTGGGTCAGGAAAGACAACTCGTGCAATTGAATTATTTCGTCGTGGAAACGCTAGCGTTTCTAACATGATTGTGCTAACACCGACTCACAGACTCGCCAGAGAGATGATACAACGAGGGGTAAATGCTTGCACTTATCACAGTTTTTTTCGATGGAAAGGTGACAAATGGACTCCTGAGCGTATGGGTGATAAATTCATCCCTGAAATCATAATTTGGGATGAAATATGCACAGTGTCATTAGATGTATTAAAAACATTTCTTGAGTGGTTGTTAAACAAAAACACAAAAGTCGTCATGTGCGGGGATCACGGCCAACCACCACCATTTGTCGGTGCATCTCCACATGAATGGCTAAAGGGTTTTGTAGACTACTATGAAGAAATCACCACTGATTATAGATCACTTGATGAACGATTACGCGAGTTCAAAGCGCTAATTAGATTACAACCGGATAGAATCCAATGCGAAATAGCGCGTGAAGTGATTTCAGAAACCCCAATGAATGATTTCTGGGAAGCGTGGAGACCAAACGATTTGATCATTGCAAGTAGAAAAATAGTCAGGGATACACTTCAGATGAAGTTATTTGAATTGCATAAAGAAAAATTTGCAACGCTTCCAGTACCCCTTTGTTATAGGCCATCGGATACACGAAAACAGAATATTGAAGTTGATATTCCAGGACAGAGTGAAAAACAAATTCTCGTATTAAATGATATTGTGCTGGTTGATATCAATGTCGTTGAAGATGCATTGCGTGCTAATAAATCCCCGTGGACGCTAGGATACGCAGCAACAATACACTCTTCACAGGGATTGACTATATCGAATACAATTGTTTGGATGGTGGATAATCACATCGAATGGTCAAATATAGTCTATCTCGCAGTATCCAGAGTACGAAACATAAATCAACTTCGAAGAGTTGTTTTCGATGATAATGACACAACAATAAGTGATATTGATGTTAGCATCATTAATAAAAAACTCTCCGGTTACAAACAACAGGACAAAAAAAACCAACGAGAATTTGATATTGATGCTGAACTAATAATCACTTTGAAGAAACAACAGAATAATCACTGCGCGAGTTGCAATTGTATAATGCGTTGGCAGTATTCGGATAAGGATCCTCGCCAATTCACCGTAGACAGAAAAAATAACAATCTCGGTCATGTCAGAAATAATGTGATGTTGACTTGTCTTGAGTGCAATAGACGCAACGGTGCTAGTTAAGACCATGCGGTGGCAATTGAGTATCCTCGGGAATCACTTGTAGTTGTTGTCGAGTAAATCCTCGTTGAGGGGCAGTTGAATCCAGTTTATAGACTGGAGGTCTACCAGTTGATCGTGTTATACTAGATATCTTATGCGTAGTGACGCTCCAAATAGGATCAGTAGCCCTTTTTCTACCCCCTTCAAGCTCTCCTGGTTCGTATAAGTACCTCACAATGATACTACTACCAAGAATTGGTTCTTTGAAATCTTTTTGTGGTTGTACGGGTATTGACTTCTTTTTAATCACGTTGATAGGTTTCATGTTGATTGTTCTAGTAATCTCGTTATTCAGTGCAGTAATCACAGATGGTAATCTTTTAACCCATTCACGGGATCGCTTTTCTTGAATGAATTCTTTTGCGTATTGATATCCAAATAACCGCTCAGCAATCGTCCGATTAAATCGTTCTACAATGGCCTGATCGCGATGTAGCGCAGTATGCCCTCGTCGTATGGTGACATTATGATGTTTCATTGTAGATAACACTGCACCCTGAAATTCCTTGCCAGGATCAACCTGCAATAGATTTGGCCAGTGCAGAGGACCTCGTCGATAAATCCTTTCAAATGCAGATGCGACTTCAGTGGCTGATTTTGTTTTTAACGGTTCTGCTTCTTTGTATCGACTTGCAATATCAACTACGGTTAACGCATATTTGTAACCACGATCATGTGGCAGAAATAATATATCAGCCTGATGAACTTCATTAGGAGCGGTCACATCAAAATGCGAGAATTGAATTTGTTTAGGCGGTGGTAGATAAATTTGCCATAGTGCCTGTTTGGATAACCAATTAGCCGCAGTGTTTTTTTTCACTTTTGCAGCACTAGCGAGTTTATGGACTGCTGATTTACCCCTCCAGTATCCTCTTGGGGAATAATAAATTGATTCCATATTATTAATTACCGGCACCTAACATCAATTTACTTTTCAAGGCCAATTTTATCAAAAATGAAGACAATTTTTCTTTGAAGGATTTATCAGGAATAGCATTTAACGCATGAATTAATTTCACATCCGCGAGATGCCTGTTTTGCAGATTGCTGCTTTTATAAGCAACATCATGAAGGTGACAGGCCTTATCAATGGCGTTTATTGGTTCTTCACCGGGGTTGGGTTGATTTTGATTATTGAGTCTGATATCAAGTCTGGTTCCCGGTCCACAGTAGCTATATCCTGGGAGGTGCTTTTCTCCGGGGTACTTTGCCCATGGGGTTCCAGGGAGCTTTGCCAATTTGGCTGCGATATCACCTCCTCGTTTTTTTTAAAATCAGATCTCATAGACACAAATCTAAATTTATTTGTACCACATTGCACGCATTTACCAGAAAGCGCTGATCGGTTATTTTTAGTTGTAACCGTCGTCACATCATCTGTGCCAGTACGCGTTTTACACTTCACACAATATAGATCCATAATTTATGTATAGAAATATGGATATAATTGATTTTTCAGCGACTAAAACAAGAGAACCAATTAAGCATCATGCAGCGCTACCAAACTCTATCCGGATGATTATAATCGGGCCATCTGGATCCGGTAAAATGCAATTGTTGCTCAATTTAATAATGAGATGGATGAAGTGGGATAAGTTGTATTTAATTGCCCCTAGCGTAGATGATCAACGATGTTATGAAGTGTTAAAGGATTTTAACGAGAATGCATCAGAAATTAAGGGTGAGAACGCCATTGATTTTATAACCGATATCGATGAAGCACCGAGTATTGATGATATTGATGGAGATATTAACAATTTAGTCGTATACGACGATATAATGTTGGATAAACAAAAAAATCCTGCTAGAATATTTTCCCGTGGGCGTCACAAAAACACTGACGTGATATATGTCACTCAACGCTACACTCAGGTTCCAAAAGTCATCAGAGATAACTGCAATATTCTTTCTGTATTCAACGGAGTTGATACTCATACTCTTAGAAATATTTGGCAGACATGGTGCTCTGATATGGACTTCAATCAATTTCGAGATTTCTTTAGTCATACTCAGTCGACTCCGCACGGATTCGCAACAATAAATCTACATGATCCTCGGACACGATATCGTATCGGACTTGATCAAATATTCGGTTAAAATCGTAAAAGAATTATTAACCCAGAACTGAAAACTTTAGCAGCAGAGAGGGTGGATGACCACATCGTTGCGAGCAAAATTGATTAAAAAATCGTAAAATCTCCGTTTTTGCAAAAATGGAGACTTTTTTTTGGTTAAATGAGATTTGTTGGAAACCTGATATTTTGTCTGAAAACGTTATCTATAGGCCATATTTTGTTCGAAAACGTGATCTGGAAGCCTTATTTTTGCTTGAAAACGTGGTCTGTTCACCCTCTCTGCTGCTGGATGGTTTGATTCAGGAATATTCACAGTCACTTAATAAAGAATTGTCAAAATTAGTGTTTAATAATTCCATTTTGCATCAGAACTATAACTTAATGGACCTCCTTAATAACTCAGTATAATAGCTTATGTGTTTGCTGCCATGATTGGAAAATCTAGTGAGGCAGTGTGATCAAAGTCAAAGATGGCTGCTAGAATTTTAGCTCTTTTAAAAGATTAGAAGAACATCTAGTTCAATTGGGATGTTAGTCTGGTTCTGAATACTGTTGCTGGAGATGGTTATGAAGAAATTGTTGAACATATCCACAATGTCTTGTACAGATGTTGCTATATCATCATTTTGCTTAAGTCTAGGTGGAAGACAACTGTTCTTGGGTGGGTTCAGCTCTTTTAGATGCTTCCACAATGTTTTGGTACTCTTACTTTCATCAACAGCCTGTTTGTAGTAGTTCTCTTTTGCTTTATTTATCAGGTGCTTAGTTTTATTCCTCCACTTTCTATACCTTTTCATGTCTTTTCCCTTGTGGAAATTATTTCTTAGGTGCCTAGCCTAAATGATCTCAGGGGTAATCCATGTGGGTGTCATTTGGTGTTTAATCCTTTTTGTTTTAATTGTGGCATGCTTTTTAAAGGCTGCATTGAACATCGAGTACCATTTGTCTAAGGCAGTGTTGACATCAGCTGTATTGCAGATTGATTGGAAGGGTTTGCAAACTAAATCAATTAAGAACATTTCCTCATCAAACTGTAAAGTCCCTGTATTGTTTTTCAATGTGTTGCCCATATTTAGATTATTTCGGAACATGTCTAGTTATACAGACTGGGTAGTGGTCACTCAGTGCATACACTGGCACATTTATTTCACTTATGTTTTCAGGTTTATTAGTATAGACATGATCAATGATAGTAGCACTTTTATCTGTTACTCTAGTTGGGATGTTAATTAATTAAGTAAATTTGCCACTTTTATCTAGTTGGGGTGTTAATTGAGTAAAGTTGTCACTTTTATCTGTTACTCTAGTTGGTATGTTAATTAACTGAGTAAAGTTGTAATCTTCAAAGATACTTGTCCATGTTAATGGTGTAGGGTTAGGGTTAGGAGTGTTCACATAGTCAATGCTAAAATCACTTAATATGATGGTTTCTAAATCTCCATTTAATAATGCTTGTTTGAATTTGCACCTCAAATCTATCAATCCAATAAGCTGTGAAACTAGATGGCCTGTAAACTGAATATAAGAGTATTGGCTTTGATTGGGTAAGGATTACTTAGTTCCAGATACACTCTAACATTGGGTTAGAGACTATTGGAGTCTCAAGATCAACATGTCTGTTATAACTAATGGAACTGTCTACATAGAGAAGAATACCCCCACCACCCATGGAGCTTCTATCTTTTCTTTCAAAGTTGACGTCATTTGTAGAGCTGAATCACCAGTTTCATCGGAAAGAAAGGTTTCACATAAACCTAGAATATTGACTGATCTAGTTTGCCATAATATTAACTTTATCTCATTCAGTTTAGGGAGGATGAGTTGAATATTTAGGTTGATTTCTTGCAGACCTTATTTGAGGTGCCCAAAGACATGACAATTTTTATCAGAGGATTGATTTTCAGACAAGGCAGTATGCCATGTATTGTTTGTAGACTGGACAGATTTCTTTACATTGCCTTGATTATTTACATAAACACATGAAGAAGATAACATACAATATCCATCTGTTATACAATGTAGTGGATAAATGAGAATATTCAATATGTGATTGATTTACATAGAGACATTGATATAATAGACACTTTAAGAGGGATAAGTAACTTAAACAGTATCACATAATTCTTTACATGTTAACAAGTTGCACTTTGTACACAAATCAGATAGTGCCTGAATCCTGTTTATAGAATTATAATTATTACATTGAGAAGTATACATATATTCTAACTCATTTTGTTGCTTTATATGTGTTTTGTATACCTTCACATCATTGCCTTTTACCTATTTGTATTTGTACAATTTGTTTGCTTATGTCCTAGCCTTTTACCTATTTGTATTTGTACAATTTGTTTGCTTATGTCCTAGCCTTTTACCTATTTGTATTTGTACAATTTGTTTGCTTATGTCCTAGCCTTTTACCTATTTGTATTTGTACAATTTGTTTGCTTATGTCCTAGCCTTTTACCTATTTGTATTTGTACAATTTGTTTGCTTATGTCCTAGCCTTTTACAAACATAGCAATGAATCTGTTTACAATGCAAACACTGCTGTGATTGTGCTCTCCACAATAAAAGCAATTTTCTGACTCGTGTCTAACCTCTTTTATAAGTCTTATGTACTGGTCTGTATTCTTAAGAAGCAAGGCAGTACCTCTTCAGGACAATTGGATTCGGTCTCACTGATGTAACTGTTGGTTCACTCGATTGTCTGTGTATTGTGAAACAGAGTATTTGGAAAATTTCACACAACATACATAGGGTATCATTTAGTGGAGTCATAAGTACATCCCTTCTTGGCAGTAGACCTAAGATGATTATTTACACTCTATGTTTTTGGACATGATGACATACAACAAGCTTTCATAATCCTCAATGCACTTTAAAGATTGGCATTACTGTAATTAATGAGATGAATTACAGTATGATATGTTACTGATTTTGACAAGTGGGGAATTATGTTGCATTTCTTGGACATTTTGTTTTCTATAACTAGACTAACTGAGAATTTCATGACAGCTGTATTTAGTATTTGTATTTAATTTAGCTTCATATTGTGGGTAATTGGAGGTTGTCTTTAGAGCAGTTTCTTCTGTACTTGATGTTGAGTGAGATGGTCAGTGTTTACAGTATGTGTTTTAACTAATTTTTGGCTCTGTCTATCTAATAACTGTAGAAAATATTCATCTTGTTTAATTTGTAAGTTTGAATCTGTTTGTCTGTATAATGACTTTTTCTAATAGTTGGGTTTGGTATGGTCTGAGTGCTCTGACATGCTCTTGTATTTTGGTCCCTTAACACGTTTGTTTATTGCATTGTCAGTGTCTCCTGGCACACTTTCTCTTGCATCTGGTTTATCCGTCTTTGATTTTAGTGAAGAGCGTTCTTGTTCGAACTTTTATACTTGGGCTTTGAGATTACCTATCATTACTAAGCACTGTATGGAGGTGCAAGTCTGGTTATGGGTTCCATGAAACTCAAAGGAATTTGTTCCACCTATTATAAACTGGGGTCCTGAAGTTTCTTCAACATTGATTGCAATCTGGCTTATTTATGTAAAGTTGTGTTACTGTTGACTGGATTTAGAGATATGTGGGCTTCAGTGATGGGTGTTGAAGTAATTAATTTCAAACCATTTGCTGATAAGTGTTGATAAAATAATTTACCCAATCTGTGTAGCCTGGCCCTTGTACATAAATTTTACCAGTTATGTATAGAGCTGCTGTGGCAGAATCTTTATCCATGGTTTTATAGATTAGTCCATTTTGTGAATGTCTCTGCTGGAAGTATAGATTCTCATCCAAGAATTTCTTGATTATTGGAATTTTGTTTGATTCAGCTGTGATTGTTAAACTCTACAGAGTATGTTGATTTTAAGACAGTTTGGAACTGAAGAGGAGTCAGCCATGTTGAATTTTGTTGTTACATAACATATTGTTAGACTGAATCAATTTCAAGAGAATAAATCTATTTAGTATTGAGTTTGTCTGTATTCTATATATCATTAGAGATACTCTTGGGTAAATCCTGAACATGAATCTGATTTGAAAAATAAGAACATCCAGTGAGACATTGTAAATCATATATACTAATATAACCTTTTTTGTAAATCATATATACTAGTATAACCTTTTTTATAAATCATATATACTAGTATAACCTTTTTTATAAATCATATATACTAATATAAACTTTTTTTATAAATCATATCTACTAGTATAACCTTTGCTTTCTAAATCATATATACTAGTATAACCTTTTTTATAAATCATATCTACTAGTATAACCTTTGCTTTCTAAATCATATATACTAGTATAACCTTTGCTTGTAAATCATATATACTAATATAACCTTTGCTTGGAAATCATATACACTAATATAACCTTTTTTATAAATCATATCTACTAGTATAACCTTTGCTTTCTAAATCATATATACTAGTATAACCTTTGCTTGTAAATCATATATACTAATATAACCTTTGCTTGTAAATCATATATACTAATATAACCTTTTTATAAATCATATATACTAGTATAACCTTTGCTTTCTAAATCATATATACTAATATAACCTTTGCTTGTAAATCATATATACTAATATAACCTTTGCTTGTAAATCATATATATACTAATATAACCTTTTTTATAAATCATATATACTAGTATAACCTTTGCTTGTAAATCATATATACTAATATAACCTTTGCTTGTAAATCATATATACTAATATAACTTTTACCTTCAAAATCATTCATTCTAGTATAACCTTTTGCATTTTGAAAATCATATACTAGTATAACCTTTTGCATTTTGAAAATCATATATACTAGTATAACCTTTTGCATTTTGAAAATCATATACTAGTATAACCTTTTGCATTTGGAAAATCATATATACTAGTATAACCTTTTGCATTTTGAAAATCATATACTAGTATAACCTTTTGCATTTTGAAAATCATATATACTAGTATAACCTTTTGCATTTTGAAAATCATATACTAGTATAACCTTTTGCATTTTGAAAATCATATATACTAGTATAACCTTTACTTATGAAATCATGGACATGAGCTATTGGTTGATACCATTTTGAACAATGATTAACTAAGCAGTTTTCTTGTTAGAATGCTTTGTGTTTTTCATTTTGACTGACCTTCATTTGTATTGAATCCAAAGGTTACACTACATTCACTCTTGATTTTTGAACTACAATAGCACTTAGATTTATGTACCTAATGGAACTACAATATCACTCAGATTGATGCACCTAATGGAACTACAATATCACTCAGATTGATGCACTTAGTGGAACTACAATAGCACTCAGATAGATGCACTTAGTGGAACTATAATAGGACTCTGATTCACTTAGTGGAACTATACTATCACTCAGATTGATGCACTTAGTGGAACTACAATAGCACTCAGATTGATGCACTTAGTGGAAGTACAATATCACTCAGATAGATGCACTTAGTGGAACTACAATTTCACTCAGATAGATGCACTTGGTGGAACTATAATAGGACTCTGATGCACTTAGTGGGATTTCAATTACACTAAGATTGATGCACTTAATGGAACAAGATAAGGTAAATCATGTTGCAGTACAAATTAACACCATGTCAATAGAGTGTAGGATTGTGTTGAAAAGCCATCATAGTTTTGTTAGTTGGTGGAATGCATTATTACCTCAAGATATTTATGTTGCTCCTGTAAAAACGTTATCCCAATTGTTGTAAAATTTGAAGTTATTAAAGTCCTTTTTACTATTATAGGGTCACCATGCATCGGCAGGTATTATGACTTAATCTTAGTATCAGTTTTGTTTTTGGCAATAAGTGTCTGAGAAATTGTAACATCTTTGGTTCAACAAATGTATCACATGTATTTATTTTAGTTTAATAGTAGTTTGTCTTGCATGATCATCACCTAAATACATACTGAATAGAGTACTTACAGTTGTCTTGTACTGGTCATCACTTGAATGCTAAAGAGTACTTAATGTTGTAATTTACTGGTCATCACTTGAATACTAAAGAGTACTTACTGTTGTCTTGTAGGGGTCATCACATAAATACTGAAGAGTACTTACTGTTGTTTTGTACTGGTCATCATAATACTAAAGTGTACTTACTGTTGTCTTGTACTGGTCATTTCTTAAATATTAAAGAGTACTTGCTGTTGACTTGTACCGTTCATCACATAAATAATGAAGAGTACTTACTGTTGTCATGTTATGGTCATCACTTGAATACTAAAGAGTTCTTAATGTTGTCAGGTACTAGTCATCAATTGAATATGAAAGAATACTTAATGTTGTCAGGTACTGGTTATCAATTGAATCTTAAAGAGTACTTAATGTTGTCATGTACTGGTCATCACTTGAATACTAAAGAGTACTTACTGTTGTCTTGTACTGGCCATCACTTGAATACTAAAGAGTACATGATGTTGTCTTATATTGGTCATCACTTGAATACTAAAGAGTACTTAATGTTGTCTTGTACTGGTTAACACTTGAATATTAAAGAGTACTAACTGTTGTCTTGTACAGGTCATCACATTAATACTGAAGAGTACTTACTGTTGTTTTGTACTGGTCATCATAATACTAAAGTGTACTTACTGTTGTCTTGTACTGGTCATTTCTTAAATATTAAAGAGTACTTGCTGTTGACTTGTACCGTTCATCACATAAATAATGAAGAGTACTTACTGTTGTCATGTTATGGTCATCACTTGAATACTAAAGAGTTCTTAATGTTGTCAGGTACTGGTTATCAATTGAATCTTAAAGAGTACTTAATGTTGTCATGTACTGGTCATCACTTGAATGCTAAAGAGTACTTAATGTTGTCATGTACTGGCCATCACTTGAATACTAAAGAGTACATGATGTTGTCTTATATTGGTCATCACTTGAATACTAAAAAGTACTTAATGGTGTCTTGTACTGGTTATCACTTGAATATTAAAGAGTACTAACTGTTGTCTTGTACAGGTCATCACATAAATACTGAAGTGTACTTATTGTTCTTTTGTACTCGTCATCATAATGCTAAAGAGTACTTACTCTTGTCTTGTACTGGTCATCACTTGAATACTAAAGAGTACTTGCTGTTGTCTTCTATTGTTTATCACATAAATACTGAAGAGTAATTACTGTTGTCTTGTACTGGTCATCACTTGAATAATAAAGAGTACCTACTGTTGTCTTGTATTGGTTATCACTTGAATACTAAAGAGTACTTTCCATTGCCTTGTACTGTTTATCACATAAATACTAAAGAGTACTTACAGTTGTCTTGTATTGGTCATTTCTTGAATACTGAAGAGTAATTACAGTTGTCTTATACTGGTCATCACTTGAATACTAAAGAGTACTTACTGTTGTCTTGTACTCATCATCACTTGAATACTA
The DNA here is from genome assembly GCA_029339505.1 of Unio delphinus. NCBI lineage: Eukaryota > Metazoa > Mollusca > Bivalvia > Unionida > Unionidae > Unio > Unio delphinus. The sequence continues at coordinate 640,119 of JAQISU010000168.1, read as the reverse complement.
AAGAGTACTTACTGTTGTCCTGTAATGTTAATCACATAAATACTAAAGAGTACTTACTATTGTCTTGTAGGAATCATCACTTTAATACTGAAGATTACTTACTGTTGTCTTGTAATTGTCATCACTTGAGTAGTAAATAATACTTACTATTGTCTTGTAGGGATCATCACTTCATACTACAAAGCACTTCATATTGTCATTTGAATTTAGAGTACATACTGTTGTTATGTTAAGATATAAACCAGCCATTAAATTGCATTTTATTTAGTGTTTATCAAACAATATGTTTAATAAATGCACATTCATGTGCAAAGTTAGGAATTAAAATACAGCTGTTATCTATCAGGATGACAGATTTTCTGCAGAATTCAATTGTTTTGTTCACAACAGATTCATCTGCATTTGTTCTATTTTGACAAGTTACCAGAATACTCAGGTATATTTTAAAAAAATATAAATTGCTGGTAAAAATAATTATTAGCAGTGTTTTTCTCAAAATAATTTGTTAATTTATTAATTTATTTTTATAATGGAAGGGATGTTTATTTATTAATTTTCTCTTTTTCCATATGGGAATAAATGTTTTATTTTTGTTTTCTACTTCTTTTTTCTTTTTGTTTTTACATATGAAATGTATGTCAAATTTTTGTTTACACTGGATTGTAAATGATTTAATTAAAACACCATTATAAAAGGATAATTATAGAATATTTAATTTGTGTTTCTATTTACTGTTTAAGTTTGAAGCATGTTGGAAACTACAGTCATGTCATGCAGTAATACAATTCTTGTCTTCATGTCATGTAGTAATACATTTCTTGTCTTCATGTCATGCAGTAATAGAATTCTTGTCATCATGTCATGTAGTAATACAATTCTTGTCTTCATGTCATGTAGTAATACATTTCTTGTCTTCATGTCATGCAGTAATAGAATTCTTGTCTTCATGTCATGTAGTAATACATTTCTTGTCTTCATTTCATGCAGTAATACAATTCTTGTCTTCATGTCATGTAGTAATACAGTTCTTGTCTTCATGTCCTGCAGTAATATATTTCTTGTCTTTATGTCATGCAGTAATATATTTCTTATGTTCATGTCATGCATTAATACAGATATTGTCTTCATGTCATGCAGTAATTCATTTCTTGTCTTCATGTCATGCAGTAAAACATTTCTTGTCTTCATGTCATGCAGTAATACATTTCTTGTCTTCATGTCATGTAGTAATACAGTTCTTGTCTTCATGTCATGTAGTAATACATTTCTTGTCTTCATGTCATGCAGTAATAGAATTCTTGTCTTCATGTCATGCAGTAATAGAATTCTTGTCTTTATGTCATGCATTAATAGAATTCTTGTCTTCATGTCATGCAGTAATACATTTCTTGTCTTCATGTCATGTAGTAATACGTTTCTTGTCTTCATGTCATGTAGTAATAGAATTCTTGTCTTCATGTCATGCAGTAATAGAATTCTTGTCTTCATGTCATGTAGTAATACATTTCTTATCTTCATGTCATGTAGTAATATAATTCTTGTCTTCATGTCATGCAGTAATAGAATTCTTGTCTTTATGTCATGCAGTAATAGAATTCTTGTCTTCATGTCATGCAGTAATACATTTCTTGTCTTCATGTCATGTAGTAATACATTTCTTGTCTTCATGTCATGCAGTAATAGAATTCTTGTCTTCATGTCATGCAGTAATACATTTTTTATGTTCATGTCATGCAGTAATACAGATATTGTCTTCATGTCATGTAGTAATAGAATTCTTGTTTTTATGTCATGCAGTAATAGAATTCTCGTCTTCATGTCATGCAGTAATACATTTCTTGTCTTCATGTCATGTAGTAATACATTTCTTGTCTTCATGTCATGCAGTAATAGAATTCTTGTCTTCATGTCATGCAGTAATACATTTCTTGTCTTCATGTCATGCAGTAATACATTTCTTATGTTCATGTCATGCAGTAATACAGATATTGTCTTCATGTCATGTAGTAATACATTTCTTGTCTTTTTTATGTTGTCAGGATACGAGTAGCTGTCAATGCACTACTGGACACCATAAGAGAATCTTTTGACAATGAAGTTACTCCTTACTTTGCATTGGTCATATGTCTTTGGGGTAGGTCTTATTTTGTACTGGTTATGTCTTTGATTAAGTCTTATTTTGTATTGGTCATGTGTCTTTGATGTAAATCTTATTTTGCACTTGTCATATGTCTTTGGGGTACGTTCTTACTTTGTGCTAGTCATATGTATTTGGGGTAAGTCTTACTTTGAAAGTCATATGTCTTTGATGTAAATCTTACTTTGCACTAGTCATATATCTTTGGGGTACGTTCTTACTTGGCACTAGTCATATGTCTTTAAGGTAAGTCTTAAAACATAAGGAAACTTTAACTATAACTTATGAGTTACATCACAAGTATGAGTAAATCATATGAATTGTGTCTTAAATCAAATTACACCTACTGAATATGTTACAGAGTAAATCATATGAATTGTGTCTTAAATCAAATTACACCTACTGAATATGTTACAGAGTAAATCATATGAATTGTGTCTTAAATCAAATTACACCTACTGAATATGTTACAGAGTAAATCATATGAATTGTGTCTTAAATCAAATTACACCTACTGAATATGTTACAGAGTAAATCATATGAATTGTGTCTTAAATCAAATTACACCTACTGAATATGTTACAGAGTAAATCATATGAATTGTGTCTTAAATCAAATTACACCTACTGAATATGTTACAGAGTAAATCATATGAATTGTGTCTTAAATCAAATTACACCTACTGAATATGTTACAGAGTAAATCATATGAATTGTGTCTTAAATCAAATTACACCTACTGAATATATTACAGAGTAAATCATATGAATTGTGTCTTAAATCAAATCACACCTACTGAATATGTTACAGAGTAAATCATATGAATTGTGTCTTAAATCAAATTACACCTACTGAATATGTTACAGAGTAAATCATATGAAAATGTGTCTTAAATCAAATTACACCTACTGAATATGTTACAGAGTAAATCATATGAATTGTGTCTTAAATCAAATTACACCTACTGAATATGTTACAGAGTAAATCATATGAATTGTGTCTTAAATCAAATTATACTTCTGAATATGTTACAGAGTAAATCATATGAATTGTGTCTTAAATCAAATTACACCTACTGAATATGTTACAGAGTAAATCATATGAGTTGTGTCTTAAATCAAATTACACCTACTGAATATGTTACAGAGTAAATCATATGACTTGTGTCTTCAATCAAATTACACCTACTGAATATGTTACAGAGTAAATCATATGAGTTGTGTCTTAAATCAAATTACACCTACTGAATATGTTACAGAGTAAATCATATGACTTGTGTCTTCAATCAAATTACACCTACTGAATATGTTAGAGTAAATCATATGAGTTGTGTCTTAAATCAAATTATACCTACTGAATATGTTACAGAGTAAATCATATGACTTGTGTCTTCAATCAAATTACACCTGCTGAATATGTTAGAGTAAATCATATGAATTGTGTCTTAAATCAAATTACACCTACTGAATATGTTACAGAGTAAATCATATGAAAATGTGTCTTAAATCAAATTACACCTACTGAATATGTTACAGAGTAAATCATATGAATTGTGTCTTAAATCAAATTATACCTACTGAATATGTTACAGAGTAAATCATATGACTTGTGTCTTGAATCAAATTACACCTACTGAATATGTTAGAGTAAATCATATGAATTGTGTCTTAAATCAAATTACATCTACTGAATATGTTACAGAGTAAATCATATGAATTGTGTCTTAAATCAAATTACACCTACTGAATATGTTACAGAGTAAATCATATGAAAATGTGTCTTAAATCAAATTACACCTACTGAATATGTTACAGAGTAAATCATATGAAAATGTGTCTTAAATCAAATTACACCTACTGAATATGTTACAGAGTAAATCATATGAATTGTGTCTTAAATCAAATTATACCTACTGAATATGTTACAGAGTAAATCATATGACTTGTGTCTTAAATCAAATTACACCTACTGAATATGTTAGAGTAAATCATATGAATTGTGTCTTAAATCAAATTACACCTACTGAATATGTTACAGAGTAAATCATATGAAAATGTGTCTTAAATCAAATTACACCTACTGAATATGTTACAGAGTAAATCATATGAAAATGTGTCTTAAATCAAATTACACCTACTGAATATGTTACAGAGTAAATCATATGAATTGTGTCTTAAATCAAATTACACCTACTGAATATGTTACAGAGTAAATCATATGAATTGTGTCTTCAATCAAATTACACCTACTGAATATGTTACATAGTAAATCATATGAAAATGTGTCTCAAATCAAATTACACCTACTGAATATGTTACAGAGTAAATCATATGAATTGTGTCTTAAATCAAATTACACCTACTGAATATGTTACAGAGTAAATCATATGAATTGTGTCTTAAATCAAATTACACCTACTGAATATGTTACAGAGTAAATCATATGAAAATGTGTCTTAAATCAAATTACACCTACTGAATATGTTTACAGGGTAAATCAAAGGTATTGTGTTTTAAATTAAATTGCAATTTATGTCTATGTTTACAAAGTAGATCATCAATATTGTGTTTTAAATTGAGTTACACTTTGTGAATATATTTACAGAGTAGATCATTAATATTGTGTTTTAAATTGAGTTACACTTTGTGAATATGTTTACAGAGTAGATCAATAATATTGTGTTTTAAATTGAGTTACACTTTGTGAATATGTTTACAAAGTAGATCATTAATATTGTGTTTTAAATCGAGTTACACTTTGTGAATATGTTTACAGAGTAAATCATTGATATTGTGTTTTAAATTGAGTTACACTTTGTGAATATATTTACAGAGTAGATCATTAATATTGTGTTTTAAATTGAGTTACACTTTGTGAATATGTTTACATAGTTGTTGTTGTTTTAGGGTTTAATGCCATTTTTCAGCACAATATAGGCTATACATGGCAGCCAGTATTATTGGTCGAGGAAGAACCTGGGAAAACCCCCCGAAAAGAACCACTGACCCATGAGAAGCTACTGGCAAATTTTCTCACATAATTACATTAGCCAAATCTTAGACTCAAACCCACGCAGACAGAGGTGAGACAGCAGCGATCCATAACAGAAAATGCTTTAGACCACTTGGCCACTCAGGGGACCCTGTTTACATAGTAGATCATCAATATTGTGTTGTAAATCAAGTTACACTTCATGTCTATGTTTACAGAGTAGATCGATATTGTATTGTAAATCAAGTTACACTTCATGTCTATGTTTACAGAGTAGATCATCGATATTGTGTTGTAAATCAAGTTACACTTCATGTCTATGTTTACAGTGTAGATCATCGATATTGTGTTGTAAATCAAGTTACACTTCATGTCTATGTTTACAGAGTAGATCATCGATATTGTGTTTTGAATCGAGTTACCCTTGCAGGTTATGTTTTCAAAGTGCCTATCAATGCTATTAATACTACATCAAAACCTGTCTTGAGAGACCACCCCTTCTGCCAACAAAAAGCGATCTTTCAAAACAGGAGGTTTGTCATTACAGGTCATAATACTACATAATTGATGTATCAATACATTGAGAATGTGGTCTCTCAAAACAAGTGTTCTTTCAAGGCTGTGGTCTTACAAGACAGGTTTTAGTGTACTTCATAGTTAACTTCTTGTCACAAGTTGTTAAATACAGTTTCGCATTCAGTTTTATTTCTTTTATATGCTAGGTATTTCAGTTTTATCAGCATTTTCTTTTTTAATGTTAGGGTGATTAATTTTCTTACCTTATAGGTTACATAGACTGGTTTATAATTTTATCCTTTCCATGGCTATATCTTAATGTATAGTTTTTAAATTCAGCAGCAGAGGGGGCGAGCCGGACAACATTTTTAAACAAGTTTTCAATGAAATCAGGCTTCTACGGCCAAGATGTGGTGAATCGGATACAAGTTTTCATGGATTAGGATGAAATCAGTCCAAAAAAAAATCAATGATCAGGCAAAAAATAATAATGAAATCAATGAAATCAAAAAAATGACTAAGCCTCCATTCGATTTTCAACCGAATATTTGATCCAGTCCTTAGGACGAAAATCACTACGACTTTACAAACAGACTTATTTGTAAAACCTCATCTTGTAGATCAACCAGATTATTAGACTGGTCAGTGAGTTTGAAATTAATTCTGGTTAATGAGTTATTATGACATCGCATATAGACTGGATTCACCGGGGACTCAATTATTAAAAATCCTGGAGGGGCTGTTGGTGCAAACGAATAAAGAATATATCCTTGCTGAGCTTGATTTGATCGTTCTAAATTTATTTGATAGCTTCCTTCGATAGCATCGCATACTAAATTGAGCGCAATCACCGTTGAAATATTCACATTGAACGGAGCAATATGCCTGCCGCCACCGTCTGGGTCATTATTGTGTTTGAGGATAGTTGGTTGTGGTACTGTTTTTTTCCATGCATCATGAATTATTTTAAAACCAACATCGATGGCATCACTGAGAAGTTTTTGTAGTTCTGGTACGTTATATCCTGGTAGTTTAAATGTTGGAATATCTTCAACACGGATTTTAAATTTTGATGCAAACTCTGTTCTTGTTTTAGGATTACTGTCACCTAATATCACTTGCATGATTTGAGAATGATATGTTTCCATGTCATTGATAATTTTGTTGAATTTTTCTATGACGCTGATAAATTCATCTCGGGTAAGAGAGCCGGATTTAAGGGGTATTAACAACCGTGAAAAATCGTTATTCATTTCTCTGAAGTTTTCAGTGATAAACTCTTCTCGAATTGTATAAAATATTGGGTCGTCAAATTTTTTTATTCCATAGCTAGTTGTTAATCTGCTGTATTCTCTATAACTCTTATAGATATCAGATTTTATCCTGTCGGTGATATAATCGTTTTTTTGTGGTTCTGGTAAATCAACGGTTTTTCCCCCTGGTGGGATTTCAGGCCATCCTAGTACGGTTCTAATAGAACTCTGATATATATCTACGACATATCCTTCTGTGCTTATTTCAATGGCAGATGATAGTGTTGGCTCATGAACTGTTATAGCTATTTTTGACTCTTTTCCAGTAATCGATTTTATTCTACGCGCGAATTCATTATTGATTTGTTCAATTTGGTATGATCCGGTTGGTATGGAAACAACATTCCAGTCTGGGTACCGTCGTCTTTATTCTTATTTGCAAACACCAGGGAATTATTGGGTTGTTGACCACCAAATGATTTTGATCTGATATTAGGCCAACTGTGATACACTCGTAATTTTGCTAGCGCTATCTTCTTCACTGGGACCGGAGAGGGGAAATTCACACTGAATTCTGGATTCGTTGATGTTATTGAGATCATGCTGGTTTGTACTGGGTTTGTGTTCTCCACTATTTGTTGAAGTAATTCCATCTGTGTTGTCATTGTTATTATACTCATGATGTATTTCTAATTTTGATACTGCGGAATCATAGACACGTACCATCACTGAGAACTCACTATCTGATATCGTTGAGGTTATTGAGATCATTCTGGTTTTCGGGTTTGTGTTCTCCAATTCCATCGGTGTTGTCATTGTTATTATACTCATGTTTTTGTATTTCTAATTTTGACATCGCAGAATCATATATATCTACCATCGCTGAAAACTCACTCTCTGATATAATTGTATCATCGAGAGATGACGATATCAATGAGGATAATTGCGAGCATGCAGTGGACACAACATGAAATTGAATTATGTAGTCTTGTAGTTTTCGTTGGCTGCATGATGATATTTTTTTTGTGATTATTGAAATTATTCCCGCAATTGTTGTTGCCGCAGAAATGCAAATTGGAACAGCTATCGGGGCCATCATTGTCACTGAAGACAGTATAATACCAGCTCCGGTGATTACACCACTCACTGAATACACGGTAACATCAATTGCGGTAATTCTCCTGCGATATTTTTTAATTTTCATTGCATACTCCTCAGACAGGGTTTTGAGTCTAGTTTGATATTCTCTGACCTGATTATAGCGATATTGCGATGATGAAATCATTTTTATTTTAAAAACGCTAGCGTTTTCACTTGAAATCGTTAGTGAAATTGCTTTGCAATTTTCAACTTAAATCCGTTACGAATTCCACATACCACGTTGATGAAACCCTAACCAAATTTTTATCAGTAGATGTTATCGTGAACTTTTCAGTTGTATTCTTGTCGATGATCGTTGAAATCGTATTATTGACCCCGGATGAACTGGACGATGAAATATTAAATTGAGTCAATGGTGTTACTAGTGTTAATCGATAAATACCCTTGACGGTTGCAGTGATATCTAATTTGTTGTTTGTAGGTGTCCACTCAAATGATCCGTGTTGGATAGTGTATACTACGTTATTGGTTTTCTCATGAGGGATTTTTGTTTTTTCAATAATTATCATCCTCGAAAAATCATTTTTGATGGCCTCGGTGAAGATTTTCGTCTCATCGATGGATTTTTTAATATCAGGGAGTTTTATTTAAATTTTATCGAATGTAGTTCCAATAAATTTATCAATGATATTTCTACGAAATGAGGTAAACTGTTTTATGTGTTCTTCGGTTTTAGATTGAAGTGTTGCTAGTTCCAACGCAGAATCGTTGAGAGTTTTAAATCGATCTGTAATCGTCGAAAAAAGTACACCCGGTTTGAGTTTACCCTGATCGGAAAATAACGCGATAGTATCCTCGATTGCGTTTCGTTGTTTAACTAAAATATCATCCAGAGAAATATTACTAGTTTTCAATTTACCCTGTTTGTCCTGAAATACAACTATTTCATTCGGGTCAACACTTGTTAAATTTAACGTCTCAGCGATTTCATCTTTAATTTTTTTTTTTATATCACCGGTTGCAGTGTCATCGGGTTTGGGTTTCAGAGGTCTTCCCCAAATATCAATCATGTTATTGTAAAACTCTTTCTCTCTTTAAAATCGTTTCGATTTCCAGCGACTACTAGAGTATTCATTTACGACAATATGAGGTGGTTTTCTAGATGCTGAAATAGCGTTAAGGACATTTAATACTTCACTGCCGCATATTGGTGGGTCATTGATTTGTTGTGTTGGTAGCGTAGAATACCAAGTCTTCATTGGAAAATTTTTTATATAACGCATAAACTCTTTTGGCGGGGCTAATCCATATGAATCAAAATAGACAATCCCACGTGGATTAATAGCGTATGCAACCCAGTGAGTTCCAGGTCCGGTGCTGTTATCGAGATTAATAATACCTGTTTCAGTTTTGTTTGGTTGATGTGGTAATTGATCTTTCATAAAAACACCTCTGAAATTTTTAATCGCTAGTTTTTTAGCCGCATCCATTAAATCAAAATTGGACATTGGAACCATCAAAGATTCCTCAATTAATAAACCGTTCCTGGTAGTCTTAGACCCCTTCCGCTGTACCATGAATACGGGGTTCCTGGTAGTCTTAGACCTTTTCCGCTGTACCATGAATACGGGGTTCCTGGTAGTCTTAGACCCTTTCCCTTTTTTTTATATCCTTGTCCAGTTGCCTTTTTTAGTGCCATTCCTGCTGCAGTACCAACGGCTCCTAACGCCGCTGCTTTAGCCACTGCTGGGGCTGCTGCTGCAATCAATGCTGGTATTGCAGCTAACAACGGGAATATACCGCCTGTTTTCATCATATTTTTGATAGCAGCCGCAGAAAGAGTAATCTGAACACCTTTTTTTGCTACAAGTGCATCATTGAAATGTTTTATTTGACGAGTTGTCAGCGATAATTTATTTGCACCACCAGTCATTTGATTAGGTTTCAACGTGATTGTGGTTCCACATTTTTTAGCCGATTCTGATTGCAATTTTTTTATTTGACCAGGAGTTAACGCAACACTAATAACACTATATGACATTATACATAATAGATTGATTCTAAATCGTTTGATTAGGTTTCAACGTGATTGTGGTTCCACATTTTTTAGCCGATTCTGATTGCAATTTTTTTATTTGACCAGGAGTTAACGCAACACTAATAACACTATATGACATTATACATAATAGATTGATTCTAAATCGTTTACAATTTCAATGAAAAATCGAGAAAATCGTTCAAAGATTTTCTACTGGGGCATCTACCACTCTCATTTTTCCTCCAACACCTTCAAGTAGCATTGATTTATCACTGAGAATGACAGCAACCGCTCTATAATTAGCAATAGCACCACGGCTCACATTAGCTCTAAAATGTATATCAACAACAGATTGTCTTGTTAAATCAAGATGTTCCAATGAAAAGTAATAGATTGGATACAGATTTTTAAAATCATATTGTGATATTTGTAGACCGGTATCGACATTTTGATCACGTGCCATAAATGACAACAATCTATGATAAACTCGTGCAATATGATTTTCTGTGTAATTAAGTTGTATATCTTCAGATGGTTCCTGTTGGCCGTTTATTCTCAGTGAGACGTCTTTCACACCTAACTGATCAAATATCATATGGCTGGAGAGTTGATTGCCAACTCGTGTGTTATCCTGTAACGCAATAAATATATGACGTGGCGCAGCAACACCTTGTTTTGATGCTAGATTCCACGTGAATAACCCGTTGATATCTGATTGCTTCACATCTGTACTCACTGATAACCAACTCAACAACGACTTTCCTCCTTGGTCCATAAATGATAGTAATCGTTCTTCTGCGGTGATTGCTGGAGTCAACACTGGCATCCACAATGATATTTTTGTTAAATTGATTTTACCGGCATCATCATTGGGGGCTGCATTGTCTGCTGGAATCCTCCGAATTGCGTCATTATCATCACTCTTTCGTACAAGCGATACTGTATGCTTCGCCCCGTAGATAACTTTTCTGACGTTTCTAAAGAATCCAAAAATATGATGCAGTGGAATCGCGCATGAAAATGATTTACGCGCTCCTTGCAACATTAAAATACGTGTTGCAGCTCCTAGATTGAAATTAGCATCGTTGTTTATAATCATATCCTCGGCATCAATATTAGCGGTGCGAGCATTATTCTTTGGTCGTCTTACAACAAATTGTTTTCCTCCAGCGGTATTTTTAACATCTTTTTCAAACATCATAGAGGGTCCTGCTGATCTTGTATAATCATCAGAATATCTTGCTAGCCCGATTATTGTTGTAGCCACATCAACATCACGATCTATCGACTCAATTTCTTTTCCATCAATGAGATATTTTGCACTCTCAAATAACGCCATAATACCATTATTGACAAAACCGACTTGAGTACCAGCTGGATACGGTGCTGGTACAGCAGTAGTCTCAGCAGCTGTTACAATTTCTCCTTCTACTTCAATAAACGCTTCACAGGGTAAAAAGTATTTACTGGTATCATGGACTTGAAGATCAATTCTTGATCGACTCTTTGGGTCTATTGCATGATAGGCGTAATATTGATAATCGCGTAAAAAATCATCCTTGCCAACTGGGGCGTCTATATCAAATGCTGGATCACGTGACTTTTTGAACATTTTATTCTATTTATCAGAGTCTAAATCGCGATTTTCATCGTGAAAAACGCTAGCGTTTTCTACTTAGTTTTTTAAGGCCACTTCCCGCTATCATATTTGGGTCGGGGGTTAAAGCCATCGACGCTAATTTTTCATCTACTGCGTTATTTATTATTTTACTAACACTTGCAGGCATTTCTGCTGTAGACGGTAACGGTTTCTTTTTTCGCCTCACTAATGATGTTATTTTATTCTTCGCAGTTGAAAATGCCTTTCCGGCAAGATCTCCAACAGCACCAATACCCTTATCACGAATAACATCAATAGCTTTCATTGATAACTGTTTAGCTAACGGCATCACTTTTGGGGCCATTCTTGAAAAGAATCCTAAAATGGTATTGCCTAAACCATCTCCATAGTATGCTTTATAAACTGGAAACCGTGAATTAACTACATAGACGGGGATTAGTTTATCATGATTGTAATGTATGATCATTATTTGAAATCAGAAACAATTTTTCAATTGTAAAACAATTTGTCAATCGCTGTGATACCCATTTGCTAACTCGTCAATGAAATCTCGATATGTTTTGATATCCATGATACCACCTTGAAATAACCGTCTACAGATATCAGCTGCTTCATTAATTATTTCCGGTGAATTATTTCCAGCTCGGAATCCTCCGATTAAAACATCTAATCGTGATATATCATTGATAACACTATCAGGACATGTCCCTAATCCACTTCCGCTATAACCAGTTGCTTCATCTAGTTTTTCTAAATCCGTTTGTTGTAAATAATCATCATCAGGTTCTTCTTGTTTTTTTTGTCTTCTTGTTTGTCTACGTGTTGGTGTTTGACGTCGTTCTTCTAATTCTCGTTGTCGCTCTTCTATTTGTTCTCTTTTTTAATTACTAATTCCCCTTTGAAATTCCTTGTACCCCATCTCATCCTTATTCAAACGACCAATCCCTTTATTTAGTTTATACAAATTATCGGACCAATCATTACTTGATATTCTATCATCCTTATACTCGTCCTTTAAAAAATCTTTTTTTGAATTGTAGCTTTGAGCAGCAAAATCACCAAAAGCTCGATAATCCTTTGGTTTGAATAAATTAAATTGTTTTATTAATGTTTTAGCATTATCAGTAAATTTATTCAACAGAGAAACAGTCGTTTTTTTCGGATTAGTAGGTGGTTCAGTTTTTTCAGTTTGTTCAGTTTTCGCTGCTAGTTTTTCAAGTACAGAAATAAGACCCTCTTCTTTTCTTTTACCGTCAGGATCATCTCCCAGTATAGCACGCTCAACCCCCTTCGTTGCTGTGGTTACTGGTTTAAACAACTCTTCAGATCCCGCAGCAAAATCAGTTTGTAAACTCTGTCGTTGTTGCAGTTTATTCCTGACAGAGTCACGAATTGGTACAAATCTCTTAATTGCATCTAATCGTTCACGAGCCAATCGGGTTGTTAATGCTTCATTGACCATTATTTGAAATCGCAAACCATTTTTCAATTGTAAAACACTTTCCCACTTTTTTGACATGTCGGATGATTTTTAACACAGTCATGGAAGTGTTATTTCATCCTATAACAGCTTCTATCAGGTTTGTGGAAAGTCACATAATTGTATATAAAATAAAATAATACTGTGACTTTCCACACTTTTTCATTGATCATCCATCGATTTTTGACATGTCGGATGATTTTTGATACGGTCATGGAAGTGTTATTTCATCCTATCATTGATGGGGAAAGTATCAAAATAAATAATACTCATAGTTCCCCCACTTTTCCATTGATCGTCCATCAATTTTTTATTCAGTATGAAATATTTTCACTGTTTTAACACGGTCATGGAAGTGTTTTAACGGCTCTATCAAGGTTGTGGAAAGTCACATAATTGTATATAAAAAAAATAATACTGTGACTTTCCACACTTTTTCATTGATCATCCATCGATTTTTGACATCCTCCTTGAGGGTCGGCTAAAAAAAATGATAATGGTCGGGCAATCATAAAATGATAATGGTCGGGGCAATCAATGGTCAGGCAATCAATTTTCTTGAATTAATGCTCATAGGTTTCTAATTTTAGAGTTGACTTCTTTTTTCAATTCGTATTCATTACCCAATTCTTTTCGTATTCGTTCTACGATAGAATACAACGGGACAAACACACTGATGTCACTGGAAAATGCAAGAGAGTCTCTAATAGAATTCTGAATTCTTTTGATGAGTGCATATTTCTTTGGCAGCATGTATTTGTTAGTGCTAACCCCGTATTCTATATCCTGAAAATCCGACTTGATTTGATCAGGATTTAACCCATCTGATAGTTCAATATCCTGATTTTTCAATTTTAAAATTTCAACTATGATGCTATTCATGTTTTCAGAATTCATTATTCTATAACATGACATATCTCTAATTGAAAAATATGAAGTATTAGACATAACTAAATTGAACTTTTTGTCCGCTCTTTTTTTAAATAGCCGTCTTGGTTATTCCCGATGCAACTTTTTGTACCGAGGCTCTACAAATATCGAAAAATTTACTGGCTTCATATATCTATTTAAATATTTTCTCTTCGTTAGTTGTTGTATTCAAAGATTTTACTGGTCTCGTTTTTTTTGAGCATTTTCCAGTCTTTCCTCGTTTGGTATTCTCACTTTGTGTGATAGCTTGCAGATTTGATAAAGAATTGTTCTTTCGATTAGAATCCTTGTGATCAATAACAAAACCATCTTTGATCAATCCATTAAAACATTCAAATACGAAACGATGATTGCGATATATCTTCTTTCCAACAGTAAACACCAAATACCCCATACCATTGTCAGCACCAACTGGGTTCTTCAGTATACAGTGTCTTACAACACCATCACTGGATGCTTCATAATTTGTAATCACTGGGTGTGGTCTGAATTCTTGGGTCATTCGTATACTATACTATTTGTCTAATTCAATGACTGACCCATTTGCAGTGATTCATTATACATAAATCTTTCATTTAGACACTTGTTTTTAGTATAGCATGAGGGAGTTCAAGAGAGTGACTTCGAAAAATGCTAAATTCAATACTGATAGAGAGTTTAAGAGATTATTGAAAATTAATCCTAAATTTAATATCGATAAACCCAAAAAACGTCCAATAGACGGAAACATGAAGGAGTTTAAGAGATTATTGAAAATTAATCTCGATAGACCCAAACGTCCAAGAGACGGAAACATGAAGGAGTTTAAGAGATTATTGAAAATTAATCCTAAATTTAATATCGATAAACCCAAAAAACGTAATAAACGTCCAAGAGACAGAAACATGAAGGAGTTTAAGAGATTATTGAAAACTAATCCTAGATTTAATCGTGATAGACCTAAAAAACGTGTAGTAGACAGAAACATGAAGGAGTTTAAGAGATTATTGAAAATTAATCCTAGATTTAATCGCGATAGACCTAAAAAAACGTAACAAGAAATTACCATGGAAAGATGCTCAATTCAATCTTGATATAGTTTCTAATACACCCAAGAATAAAATTCTTGATAAAGCCATCAGAGACTGTTTTAATGAATTCAAGCGTGATGGAGCATCTTATTGTTGGTCAACATTTCGAATTGATGGTGTTGTTGACGCTACCATGAATGATGAAAAGGCAGCAGTGATCATTTCACGTCTTGGGGAAGAAAGTCATTTTTTCCGAATCAAATTCATTATCCGTGAGGATGGAAAATGGATCAATAGGGATAAATTTGAACCCATTCTCAAGGGCAAAAAAACTATCACTGTGAATCAGGATTCAAAACCAGGAATTTTGACCGGAATTGACAAACCCTACTACGAAAGATCTTACCCTGTCACAGCAGTTGTTTACGGGATCTATCCGCTCAATGAAAAACCTGATATTGCAAAACTAGCACCCATGAAATATTCGACAGGGCTCAATTTGTGTAGCAGAACGAATAATAGAACACTTCACAAATGCGTCCCGGGGAAATAAACTAACTGATCTAAGACGAAAAAAAATAACCGAGTGGGAATTAACGGTAAAAGAGAATGGGGCAACAATTCAGGATATAATTAAATTAGAAACATCATTGAGATTTCCAATATCGGTAAGGACAATCACCGGTGAAGTATTAAAAGAACCGAAATATCAATCAAAAAAAGGAAACCCAATTGAAATTATTGATCATAACGAACACGCGTGGTCATCTGCAGTAACAATATTCCCACGGGATAGAACCGTACAATATATCCCCCAAATTGGAGAGTTTTTTTCAGAACAGAAATTATTTGATGCTATTTACCATTTGAGTAAAAACGATCCTGTGTCAATGTGGCTATTTCATAGTACTTCAGACGAAGAATGTAGATTTGATCAGTTTGTAAGGCCCAACGGAGAATTGTACCGTACTGAAGAACTGCATAATCAAATGAAACAACTAGCTAGTGAGTTTTCTTGGGGCGGGGAAGACAACGATCAATTATTAGCAAACTGTTTTACAGTACCATCAATTGCAGCACATTTTGCTAGAAAGAAAAACGCGTGGAAACCAACACGAAGTGAGTTTTTATCAGATGTCAAATTGTCTTGTCTTGAATACAGCCATGGAGGATTATGGAATACAAAATACGACCCTGATACCGTTATTTCAGTTGATATGATTGCATGTTATCCAGGAAGTTTTCTTGGGTATGGAGAATGCGAGAAATATTTTAAACGATTTGGACACCCCACACACGAAATGACCCGTGTTGCTATTAATGGACCACTGCCTGATTTTGATTTAACCGGATTCGCTTGTGTAGTATCATTTGAAATGGCTACAGGACTTCATCCGTGTAGTTATCTTTGGATTGGTAAACACATGTCTGAAAAACACTGGATGCCAATAGTGTTATTACGGTATATGCTTGATTGTAAGATGTTAAAATCATTAATTGTCAGTGAAGCAATTATATCCTATCGAGCACAGAAATCAGTGTGGTTACCCCAACCTGATCTAGAAAAAATAATTAGCGAAGAGCGAAAACTGTTTCCTGATTTTAATGAACAACAAATCATGGATTGGTCCAAACAGTTATTTGAAATCAGAAACAATGAAGCAAAAAATCTTGGACGAAGAATAATCGGTAAATTTACCCAAGGTGGCAAAGATGATAATACGAGATATTCTTCACGATTGATTATAGACAATGCTGAATACGATTTTGTAATCGCGGATTTAACGAATAGGGGCCTATATGTCAGTCGTAAGGACGCATTTATGTCCGATGGAACCAAATTGGGTACATTTGTTACTTACAATGATGGATACAATCCGCAGTACACACATTTGAGAGCTTCTATGCTTGGTTATGCCTCTATTAATCTGTTTTCAATGATTAATAAATTTCCTACCACCGCAGTTAGAGTTGCCACTGATTCATTTTACATAAATAGCAAAATGGCTGATTTTAAGGCTACTGGCAACGAGAATTGGGGGTCATGGAGAATTAAGAAGGAAATGCTTCATGATTATATTCAATCAGCAGATGTTACCATTGAAAATAATTATTTAGAAAGCAATCAGTGTTCAGAATTTTGTAATGCTTCACCGATTTCTGATCCAATATGCCGGTATAAAACAGTTTATTTAAACGGCTGTGGTGGGTCAGGAAAAACAACCCGGGCAATTGAGTTATTTCGTGGGAAAAATCCTACGGATTTCACAAAAATGATTGTACTAACACCGACTCACAGACTTGCAAGAGAAATGATACAGAGAGGGGTAAATGCCTGCACTTATCATAGTTTTTTCCGATGGAAGGGAGATAAATGGACTCCTGAGCGTATGGGAGAGAAATTTATTCCTGAAATCATGATTTGGGATGAAATAGACACAGTGTCAGAAGATGTATTAAAAATATTTCTTGAGTGGTTGTTATTAAAAAATACAAAAATCGTCATGTGCGGTGATCACGGCCAACCACCACCATTTGTCGGTGCATCCCCACATGAATGGCTAAAGGATTTTGTAGACTATTATGAAGAAATTGATACCGATCATAGATCACTTGATGAAAAATTAAAAGAATTTAAGAAACTAATTAGATTACAACCGGATAGAATCCAGTGTGAAATAGCCCGTGAAATAATTTCGGAAACTCCAATGAATGATTTCTGGGAAATGTGGAGACCAAACGATTTGATCATTGCAAGTAGAAAAATAGTCAGGGATACACTTCAGATGAAGTTATTTGAATTGCATAAACAAAAATTTGCAACACTTCCAGTGCCTCTTTGTTATAGGCCATCGGATACACGAAAACAGAACATTGAAGTTGATATTCCAGGACAAAGTGAAAAACAAATTCTCGTATTAAATGATATTGTGCTGGTTGATATCAATGTCGCTGAAGATGCATTGCGTGCTAATAAATCCCCGTGAACGCTAGGATACGCAGCAACAATACACTCTTCACAGGGATTGACTATATCAGATACAATTGTTTGGATGGTGGATAATCGCATCGAATGGTCAAATTTAGTCTATCTTTCAGTATCCAGAGTACGAAAAATAAATCAACTTCGAAGAATTGTTTTCAATGATGAAATCATTGGTGATGATAATGACACCACAATAGATGATATTGATATTAAAATGATTGATAAAAAACTCTCTGGTTACAAACAACAAGACAAAAAAAAACAACGAGAATTTGATATTGATGCTGGATTAATAATCACTTTGAAGAAACAACAGAATAATCACTGCGCAAGTTGCAATTGTATAATGCGTTGGCAGTATTCGGATAAGGATCCTCGCCAATTTACCGTTGACAGAAAAAATAACAATCTCGGTCATGTCAGAAATAATGTGATGTTGACTTGTCTTGAGTGCAATAGACGCAAGGGTGCTAGTTAAGACCATGCGGTGGCAATTGAGTATCCTCGGGTATTATTTGTAATTGTTGTCTAGTAAAAACCCGCTGAGGGGCAGTTGAATCCAGTTTATAGACTGGAGGTCTACCCGTAGATCGTGTTATACTAGATATCTTGTGTGCAGTAACACTCCAAATAGGATCAGTAGCTCTTTTTCTGCCACCCTCAAGCTCTCCTGGTTCATATAAATACCTCACAATGACATTACTACCAAGAATTGGTTCTTTGAAATCTTTTTGTGAAATTCTTCGAATTTCCATTTCAGGTATTGACTTCTTTTTAATCGCATTGATGGGTTTCATGTTGATTGTTCTAGTAATCTCGTTATTCAGTGCAGTAATCACAGCTGGTAACCTTTTAACCCATTCACGGGATCTTTTTTCTTGGATGAATTCTTTTGCGTATTGATATCCAAATAACCGCTCAGCAAGGGTTTTATTAAACCGTTCTACAATTGCCTGATCACGATGCAGTGCAGTATGCCCCCGTCTGATAGTGACATTGTGATATTTCATTGTAGATAACACTGCACCCTGAAATTCCTTGCCAGGATCAATTTGTAATAGATTTGGCCAGTGCAGAGGACCTCGTTGATAAATCCTTTCAAATGCAGAAGCCAATTCAGGTGATGATTTTGTTTTTAACGGTTCTGCTTCTTTGTATCGACTTGCAATATCAACTACGGTTAATGCGTACTTGTAACCGTGGTCATGTGGCAAAAATAATAGATCAGCCTGATGAACTTCATTAGGAAAGGTCACATCAAAATGCGAGACATTAATTTGTTTAGGCGGTGGTAAGTAAATTTGCCATAGTGCCTGTTTGGATAACCAATGAGCCGCAGTGGTTTTTTTCACTTTTGCAGCGCTAGCGAGTTTATGGATTGCTGATTTACCCCTCCAGTATCCTCTTGGGGAATAGTAAATAGATTCCATGTTGTTATTAATTACCAGCACCTAACATCAATTTACTTTTCATTGCCGATTTGATCAAAAAGGAAGCCAATTTTTCTTTGAAGGATTTATCAGGAATAGCATTTAATGCATGAATTAATTTCACATCTGCTAGATGCCTGTGTTGCAAATTGCTGCTTTTATAAGCAACATCATGAAGGTGACAGGCCTTATCAATAGCGTTTATTGGTTCCTCACCGGGTCGGGGCTGATTTTGATCATTGAGTCTGATATCAAGTCTTGTTCCCGGTCCACAATAACTATACCCTGGAAGGTGTTTTTCTCCGGGGTATTTTGCCCATGGGGTTCCAGGGAGTTTTGCTAATTTGGCAGCGATATCACCTCCTCGTTTTATTTTAAAGGTTCCTTGGGTTTAGAAACAAATCTAAATTTCTTTGTACTACATTGTACGCATTTACCAGAAAGCGCTGATCGGTTATTTTTAGTTGTAATCGTCGTCAAGTCATCTGTGCCAGTACGTTTTTTACACTTCACACAATATAGATCCATAATTTATATATAACAGCATGAATATAATTGATTTTTCAGCGACTAAAACAAGAGAACCAGTGAAGCATCATGCAGCGCTACCAAACTCTATCCGCGCAATTATAATCGGGCCATCTGGATCCGGCAAGACGCAATTGTTGCTCAATTTAATAATGAGATGAATGAAGTGGGATAAGTTATATTTAATTGCCCCTAGCGTAGATGATCAACGATGCTATGAAGTGCTAAAAGATTTTAATGAAAACGCTTCAGAGATTGCCGGCGAGGATGTTATTGAATTTATAACCGATATTGACGAGGCACCATCAGTAGAAGACCTCGATGGAAGTATCAACACTTTAGTTGTATACGACGATGTAATGTTAGATAAACAAAAAAAAACAGCTAGAATATTTTCCCCGAGGCAGACATAAAAACACCGATGTGATCTATGTCACTCAACGATACACTCAGATTCCAAAAGTGATTCGCGATAATTGTAATGTGTTGTGTGTGTTTAATGGAGTTGATACACATACGCTACGAAATATTTGGCAGACATGGTGTTCTGATATGGACTTCAATCAATTTAGAAATTTCTTTAGTCATGCTCAGTCTGCCCCACACGGATTTATAACAATAAATTTACATGACCCTCGGACATGATATCGTATCGGACTGGATCAAATATTCGGTTGAAAATCAAATGGAGGCTTAGTCATTTTTTTGATTTCATTGATTTCATTATTATTTTTTGCCTGATCATTGATTTTTTTTTGGACTGATTTCATCCTAATCCATGAAAACTTGTATCCGATTCACCACATCTTGGCCGTAGAAGCCTGATTTCATTGAAAACTTGTTTAAAAATGTTGTCCGGCTCGCCCCCTCTGCTGCTAATTCATCTTGAGAACCTTTCCTGTTGAAAGTAAGTCAGAGTGACATATATTTACACAAAAAAGTTTAATATTTGTTTATGATACTGACAAAAAGTTTTTGCATGTGCAATCAATGAAACTTCATTGATATGACTTCAAAAATCAAATAAATAAATCTAAATTACAGATATTGACAGAGGTCTTTATTCATCTCATATTTGATTTCAATATTTATTCCTAATTCTGAGGAGCAATGGTAACTCAGTTGGTGTAGTGTTGCACTTGTGGTCTAAGGGTTGTATGTTTGACACCCACCCAGGACTGCCTGGGTTGGCTGCTTCAATATACCCTTAGGAAAAGGTACTTTGCTCCCATTTTCTAGACATGATATTGCTAATAATGTGTTAACGGTGAAATCCCAAAACAACCAAGTTAATTTATACCTTGTTCTGATAAACCCTGTTGAAGTTACTGATACATTTGTAATGGCGGAAGGTGTGGTTTGTGGAATATCCTTATTTATGTATTCCATAATAATTTCTTAATATGACAGGCACAATCTTTTTGGAGATGTGGAAGCGGCATAATGCAAGACTTGCTTATGAGTGGGATGTGGATGAATTTGAGGCACAAGAACCAGACAGGCCTCAGTTCTTTGGAACTAAAGTTAAAAAGGTAGTTGATATATATATATATATATATATATATATATATATATATATATATATATATACCTGTCACATGTACACAACCTTATGGTTGCCTTTTCAATGTCTTCAAATCTATGATTCTTTGTGCTTCTATACTTTTATCATCTTTTAAGTGATCATCAACTTCATTCCATCCATTAATAAGTTTGTGTATACAGTAGATGTATATAATATTGTCTACATTTGAAAACAGTGGTTGATTTGATCCATTTGTTTAATGTTTGTATATATTGTAGACATCTAGTGTTTTCTACATTTGAAATAGTATTTTTTTCATTAAAGTGACCTTTTGGTATATTTTAAATGTTAGAATATTAGTAGATTTTATTGTGAGTATGATGCTAAATTGAAGATGATTTTAGCTATAAGATCTTTGATCACATACAATAATGGATTTATTTCTAGTATTGTGTTTGTGATCAAATATGGTGATGTATAATTCCTTGTATTGTGTTTGTGGATCAAATATGGTAATGGATAATTCCTTGTATTGTGTTTGTGATCAAATATGGTAACGGATGATTCCTTGTATTGTGTTTGTGATCAAATATGGTAACGGATAATTCCTTGTATTGTGTTTGTGATCAAATATGGTAACGGATAATTCCTTGTATTGTGTTTGTGATTAAATATGGTAACTGATAATTCCTTGTATTGTGTTTGTGATCAAATATGGTGAATGGAAAATTCCTTGTATTGTGTTTGTGATCAAATATGGTAATGGAAAATTCCTTGTATTGTATTTGTGATCAAATATGGTAATGGATACAGCTAAGTACTGGCTATGTGATCACACAGTCTTGGGTAATGCATAATATAAGGTCTTTGGTTAAATACAAACTTGAATATTATATAATATAAGGTCTTTGGTTATATACAAACTTGAATATTATTTAATATAAGGTCTTTGGTTATATACAAACTTGAAAATTATTTAATATAAGGTCTTAGGTTAAATACAAACTTGAATATTATATAATATAAGGTCTTTGGTTATATAGAAACTTGAATATTATTTAATATAAGGTCTTTGGTTATATACAAACTTGAAAATTATTTAATATAAGGTTTGGGTGATCACCTACAATTTAGATAGTGCTAATATAAGGTCTTTGATCTTAGGGTTAGTCTTAAAGTCTTGAATAATTTTTACTATTGTGTTTTGTGATCACATAAAGTCTTGAATAATTTTTACTATTGTGTTTTGTGATCACATAAAGTCTTGAATAATTTTTACTATTGTGTTTTGTGATCACATAAAGTCTTGAATAATTTTTACTATTGTGTTTTGTGATCACATACAATAGATACAATTTGGATAATTCTTAGTACAGTGTTTGTGATTACAAATAATTTGGATAATTTGTTGTACAGTGTTGTGATTACAATACAGTCTTGGATAATTCTTAGTACAGTGTGTGTGATTACATAGTTTGGATAATTCTTAGTACAGTGTGTGTGATTACATACAGTTTGGATAATTCTTAGTACAGTGTTGTGATTACATACAATTTTGGATAATGCTTAGTACAGTGCTGTGATTTCAGACAATTTGAATAATTCTTTGTACATTTTTTTTTATCACATACAATCTGGGATAATTCTTAGTACAGTGTTTGTGATTACATACAGTTTGGATAATTCTTAGTATAGTGATGTAATTACATTCAGTTTGGTTAATTCTTAGACAGTGTTGTGATTACATACAATTTGGATAGTTTTATTCATTGAGTTTTTATAGTGTAAATCAGCAAATCATTTAATCTGTAAAAGTTTGTTTTAAGGGTAACAATAAATCTAGTACTGTGGACATCTAAACACCTTGTGTATAATTGTACTCATTTTTATGTTGGATACAACTGCCAACAACATAGATCATAATATGCCATAGAATAATGCACCAGATGATAATCTATGCACTTTGCAGTTAGACCTAATTTATAAGCAAGAATGTATGGTATCATATCTTGAAAATATACTACACCAAGGGAATTGGTCATTATGCAGTTAGACTCGATTTATAAGCAAGAATGTATGGTATCATATCTTGAAAATATACTACACCAAGGGAATTAGTCATTAGACAGTTAGACCTAATTTATAAGCAAAAATGTATGGTATCATATCTTGAAAGTTTACTACACCAAGGGAATTAGTCATTAGACAGTTAGACTCAATTTATAAGCAAGAATGTATGGTATCATATCTTGAAAATATACTACACCAAGGGAATTAGTCATTATGCAGTACACAATAGTTCAAAGGGAAAAAAATCATTTCAATATGTATCTTAACTAGTGCTATGTTTATAAAAAATCCTGCCATAGAGAGCTAAACTCAGAAACATAACCAAGAATAGGTCATCTAGGGACTGACAAGGGTATGACTATATATTCCTTTCTCATTTATGGTTTGATACAAAAAAATGATTCCTTTTATCAGGATCCAGTGAGACAGTTTGATATAAAAATAATGATTCCTTTGATCAGGATCCAGTGACACAGTTTGAGATTTGGTTCTACCCAATGAAGAGACAGCTGCTTAAGATGTTCACATCCGGATCTATTATTATTGTGATGGTGAGTCATTAATTGGATAAAGTATTAATTAATAACATTGTGATGGTGAGTCATTAATTGGATAAAACATTAATTAAAAACATTGTGATGGTGAGTCATTAATTGGATAAAACATTAATTAAAAACATTGTGATGGTGAGTCATTGCTTGGATAAAACATTAATTAAAAACATTGTGATGGTGAGTCATTGCTTGGATAAAACATTAATTAAAAACATTGTGATGGTGAGTCATTGCTTGGATAAAACATTAATTAAAAACATTGTGATGGTGAGTCATTGACTGGATAAAATATTAATTAAAAACATGGTGATGGTGAGTCATTTCTTGGATAAAACATTAATTAGAAACATTGTGATGGTGAGTCATTGCTTGGATAGAACATTAATTAAAAACATCACACAGTACATATATGTCTCAGTGAAATTCGTTTTTGAAGTGAACAGTGATCTGTACCAACATTTCAATATTCAATGCTAGACATCATTATAAACTGCCACACTGCAGACATCATAACGATATGACTGAACATTTTTTAAAAGTTATAATCTAAATTACACACACACATCCTGCAATGCATTAACATGTAAGTGCATTTATTTTTTAAAAATAGAGATTATCTTAAGATAACCACTCACTTTCTAACTTTGTTACAAGAATCCCTTAAAATATTTGCAGATTTAGGGTTTTATTATATATATATATATATATATATATATATATATATATATATATATATATATATATATATATATATATATATTAAATAGCATTAACTTATATTTTTCATATTTTCACAAAAATGAGGGATATCAGTAAACAAAACTGAAATACTGTGTTTAATTCCAAAACATTGAATTGTCTTTACATTTCTAACCTATAGAATTAAATTTTAAGACTAAATCTTCTATCATATAATATTTAGACTTTGCTTTCTGTAAATCGTGTGTGTATATATATATATATATATATATATATATATATACCCAATGACTTACAAAAATCTATTATCTAATGAACTGGTCCTTCCATTGGTACAGTGATGTCTGCCATTATTACAACATATCAGGTTTAACTTACAGTTTAAAAAGTAGCTAATGCAGTTAAAATCTTTTATGTTTTGTTTCAGTCATTGTTTTCACTGATTCTCTTCTTAAAATACAAATTGCTATTTACACATTGATGTTTTATATTTCAAACATAATCTGGTATGTTTTCATCGCCAAATGGTAATTTGCAAAAGTCAGTTATTCACAAGTCCTTGAATAAGCAAGAGTTTGTTTATCAGGGAAGTTTATGTCAGCTATTTGTAGCATGCAATACATTTTACCTTGGGCTACAACACAACACTGGAACTAACTGGCTAGGATAAAGGATTAGGTCATAAACTACTGTCACTCAGTGTACATTTACAAAAATTATGGTTAAAGTATTCCACATCATTTACCGAAATTTAGGTCCCAGTGTTACACATCATTTACATAAATTTTGGTCCCGGTGTTACACATCATAATTTACATAAATTATGGTCCCAGTATTCCACATCATCATTTACAAAAACTATGGTCCCAGTGTTACACATCATCATTTACATAAATTTTGGTCCCGGTGTTACACATCATCATTTACAGAAATTATGGTCCCAGTATTACATATCATCATTTACAGATATTATGGTCCCAGTGTTACACATCATCATTTACATAAATTATAGTCCCAGTGTTACACATCATCATTTACATAAATTATGGTTCCAGTATTACACATCATCATTTACAGATATTATGGTCCCAGTATTACACATCATCATTTACATAAATTTGGTCCCAGTATTACACATCGTCATATTATGGTTCCAGTATTACACATCATCATTTACATAAATTTTGGTCCCGGTGTTACACATCATAATTTACATAAATTATGGTCCCAGTATTCCACATCATCATTTACAAAAACTATGGTCCCAGTGTTACACATCATCATTTACATAAATTTTGGTCCCGGTGTTACACATCATCATTTACAGAAATTATGGTCCCAGTATTACATATCATCATTTACAGATATTATGGTCCCAGTGTTACACATCATCATTTACATAAATTATAGTCCCAGTGTTACACATCATCATTTACATAAATTATGGTTCCAGTATTACACATCATCATTTACAGATATTATGGTCCCAGTATTACACATCATCATTTACATAAATTTGGTCCCAGTATTACACATCGTCATATTATGGTTCCAGTATTACACATCATCATTTACATAAATTTTGGTCCCAGTATTACACATCATCATTTACATAAATTTTGGTCCCAGTATTACACATCATCATTTACATAAATTTTGGTCCCAGTATTACACATCGTCATTTACATAAATTATGGTTCCAGTATTACACATCGTCATTTACATAAATTTTGGTCCCAGTATTACACATCATCATTTACATAAATTTTGGTCCCAGTATTACACATCGTCATTTACATAAATTATGGTTCCAGTATTACACATCATCATTTACATAAATTTTGGTCCCAGTATTACACATCATCATTTACATAAATTTTGGTCCCAGTATTACACATCGTCATTTGCATAAATTATGGTCCCAGTATTACACATCATCAGTTACAGATATTATGGTCCCAGTATCACACATCATCATTTACAGATATTTAGGTCCCAGTATTACATATCATCATTTACAGATATTATGGTCCCAGTATTACACATCAGCATTTACATAAATTATGGTTGCAGTGTTACACATCATCATTTACATAAATTATGGTTCTAGTGTTACACATCATTTACAAATATTATGGTCCCAGTGTTACACATCATCATTTACATAAATTATGGTCCCAGTATTACACATCATCAGTTACAGATATTATGGTCCTAGTATTCCACATCATCATTTACAGATATTATGATCCGAGTGTTACACATCATCATTTACATAAATTATGGTTCCAGTGTTACACATCATCATTTACATAAATTTTGGTCCCAGTATTACACATCATCATTTACATAAATTTTGGTCCCAGTATTACACATTGTCATTTACATAAATTATGGTTCCAGTGTTACACATCATCATTTACAGATATTATGGTCCCAGTGTTACACATCATTTACATAAATTTTGGTCCCAGTATTACTCATCGTCATTTACATAAATTATGGTTCCAGTATTACACATCGTCATTTACATAAATTATGGTTCCAGTATTACACATCATCATTTACAGATATTATGGTCACAGTGTTACACATCATCAATTACAGATATTATGGTCCGAGTGTTACACATCATCATTTACAGATATTTTGGTCCGAGTGATACACATCATCATTTACATAAATTATGGTCCCAGTATTATACATCATCATTTACAGGAATTATGGTCCTAGCATTCCAAAACATCATTATAACATTATTGGTTCAAGGTCCCTTGATTCTCATTCCCAACATTCCTTTACTAGAAAGTTTAACCAGATTTGGCATGCACCTTTATATTTATAATACTATTAAAGGAAATTATTACAAGCATTCATCATTTACTTGAGTTATGTCTCTTGATTGATCATCTGCCTAAACTTTTTTTTAACAGTATAACCATATCAAAGATTGATTTGAACCAACTTTGCCATGAATCTTGATATTGACAAGTCCCTGAATGAGTCATTTCCCAGCAGCCTATGTCATCATTTAACATAGACATGGTCTTGGATTATCCATCCATTCAGCTTTGGTTTCTGCTGCTTAGTTCAAGTGAGGATTGTTGGATTTCAAGCAGATTTGACATGCACCATTTTATTGAAGAGACCTTGGGTTAATTTGATTCCAGCATTACCCTTTTCATCTTTTCCAGCCATTCAGATCTAATTTCCTTAATTGTACATTCCTTGTGAACCATCCACTACCAAGCTTCATTTTGTACTATGCTTGAGTATGTATTTCTCATTTTGTTCTGTACTTGATTGCTTTTACAATCGGGCTTGTGAAAAACACCACTTGCATATTATTCACATTATGATGTAGTCTATTTACTCTAGCAGAAACAGGACTTACCTGCTTCATAAATTATTTTATTATGCTAATATTCAGTGTCTCAATGATCTGCTGTATCCATGAAAAGCGACTTAACCCATTGAACGAGACAGGCCGGTTTACCGGCCTGTTGCACCGGTGTATATAGCCGAAAGGCCGGTATACCGGCCTCGCTATATACCGTCATAACCCGACAGGCCGGTATACCGGCCTGTGTTATGTTAGTCGCTAGATTCGCTATAGAATTGTCAAAATTTGCCAGGGAGGCTCGGGTTAGGGTGCTGTAATATGACGGAGATTAGGGTTCAAAGGGTTAACCAAATTTTCTATAACAGTGATGGCCATTTTGTAGAAATTAAATATGACAGTCATATATGTGTTTTTATTTGGTGTGGCTTTGTTTTCTTTCAGGTCATGATAGTCATCATTAGTGTGGTTGCTGTAATTGTGTACAGGGTCATAATGTTTGTGGATTTTTGTCCTAATTTTAATGCAGCTGAGTGTCTGCTAACTACCACCATTGTATCTGCTGTACTGAATGCAGTATCCATATTACTTCTAGGATTGGTAAGACATTTAAGATGGGTAAGACTTTTAAGATGGGTAAGACATTTAGGATAGGTAAGACATTTAGGATGTATAAGACATTTAAGATGGGTAAGACTTTTAAGATGGGTAAGACATTTAGGATGGGTAAGACTTTTAGGATGGGTAAGACATTTAGGATGGGTAAGACTTTTAAGATGGGTAAGACTTTTAAGATGGGTTAGACATTTAGGATGTGTAAGACATTTAAGGTGGGTATGACTTTTAGGATAGGTAAGGCATTTAAGATGCATAAGACTTTAAGATAGGTAAGACATATAAGATGGGTAAGACTTTAAGATGGGTGAGACTTTTAAGCTGGGTAAGACATTAAGGATGTGTAAGACATTTAAGATGCATAAGACTTTAAGATTGGTAAGGCATTTAAGATGGATAAGACTTTAAGATGGGTAAGACTTTTAAGATGACTAAGACATTTAGGATGTGTAAGACATTTAAGATGGGTAAGACTTTTAAGATGGGTAAAATGTATTAGACTTCTAGGATTTTTGGCTGCTCGCTACTAAGTAATATATTTGCATAGACTTACATTTGTATGTGGCTGGTAACTAAAACTCTTTTACTTCAGAACACTCAGAATTTCTGTAATAATCCCTTTGATCAGACCAGAACACCTTGTGTCTCTATCTTCTGTTGACCATTTCTGACATATGCATGGAAGGCAGCATCACTATGCTACCACAAATGTAAAAAATTTTTAAAAAAAAACAGTAACAACAATGGACCAATCTACAACCAATTCCTTTTTTAAAAATGTACCCAGATAAAATAGTTTGCTGAAATTTCAAAGAAAATAGATTACATTCAAAGCACCGATTATTATGAAATTGTACTTAACAAATGGAAACAATTCAGTCTCAATCATTTAATACAATTATTTGATGTTACTGCCACAATAATAAATGGCCATTGTTTGGTTCTCCAAAATTGTCCTGTAGTGGTGACTTCAATTTTTCATAGGGGCCTCGAGTGGCCGAGTGGTCTAAAGCACTGTCCATTACGGATCACTGCCATCTCACCTCTTTCTGCGTGAGTTCGAGTCTAAGATTCGGATAATGTAGTTATGTGAGAAAGCTTACCAGTAGCTTCTCATGGGTCGGTGGTTCTTTCCGGGGATTTTCCAGGTTCTTCCTTCACCATTAGTACTGGCCACCATGTATAGCCTATATTGTGCTGAAAAATGGCGTTAAACCATTAAAGACAAACAAACAATTCAATATTTCATGCACCATTGATCAAAGAAAACCAACTACAGTCTTCAATAAAAACAAG